>OY978528.1:29949430-30521634 GCA_963854835.1 Megamerina dolium | reverse complement strand
AAACCACGCCTACCTCTCATACAAAAGTATGTTTTCGATTGTTCTTTTCGCACGATCATACAAAGCTATAGTCTATAGATGGGCAGATGTTTGAAATTGTGTGCTATCGCATGAAAACCATCCCTACTTCCAGCAAAAAAATATGTGTGTCTGGTCCATTGTATCTAAATTTCAGTATTATCGAAGTTAAAAGTTCGAAATTTTTCAAATTAAGTACATTACGATATATTGCTAATTCAAAATTTGTTCACTTACATATATATATTTGTATGTAACTCTATTAAAAACAATTACCGAGAAAAAAAGAGCACTGGAAGAGGTCAATGTATTTAGTTCTTCAGAAAAATCAATATTTATTCATTCGTAACAAATTTCGCTATAGTAAAAATACTTCTTAAGTCCAACGCTTTTCGAATTTATTAGATATGAATGCCTTGTATAAAACTAAGGACGCCTTCTGGGTTCTCATACATGCAGCAGCTGTTTTCCTGTATGACTGCAATGTCTAAAAAGTCATAGCTTCCTTATAAGGACTCGATAAAAAAATATGGTCAGACGTGCTTGATGCTAATCAGTTATAAATAATATAAAATAAATTTTAGAAAACGGCAGTGGTGCTGTGGCCTGGGCGAGTGTCTTTTCTCCAGTATTACATATTGTAAAATTAAAATTTTGTCTTCTGAGAACACTTCTTACTGAGGGTTGTCAAGAATCCAATTCAAAAGGTCTTTTGGGCTCAAAGAAAAAAAAATTGTTTTAGTTAAACGAACTGGGACTCCTTGAACCAATCAACGTGCTAGTCACCGAGCTTTGGCACCCACATTCGGTCCGTTAGAATATTCCTTATATTATTCTCAAGCTTATGCTTTTTAATACATGGAATTTCACGGTAAGATTATGTTTATGGTGACAAATAGTATATTATCGGTTATATGACTTGCAATTCTATGCAATTCGATATGTGAAATTTTCAGATGCCCCTTTTGATATTATACATTCAAATTAGCGTTGCACTCACTTTATGAGTACCTACCTATTATTGTGAGTATGTGAATATTTCATCTAGTCTTTAACATTTCATCTCCCTATTGGTGGGTACCTTACTTAAGTTTTATATGCTTTTTATGAACTCTATGATAAAAAAATAAAATAAAATAAATAAAATAAAACGACAAAATGAATAAAACGAATGGAAAATGTTATTTAAAAGGTCGCATCGGGGTCCGTCCGGGGTCCGAACAGGAATTTCAATTTGTTTCCTACTTTTATACTTTTGCAAGTATTTATAGGCATAGAAGAATCGATTTGCTATGAAATTTAATTGAAAAATTTTTCTTCTAAAAAACAACATCTTTGTTGTATGTATTTTTTTCCCTCGCGTTCTGTTCTCTGTTTGTTCGGTGAGAGAGTGTGTGGACACACACACACCAGTTAAAATATATAATGTTGCTATAGATGGATGGTTGTTAGTTGGTTCGTAAACATCACATACATCAATACAATTTTGCAAAAAGTTGTAGGTATGTAAGAAAAGAGACAGATAGAAAAAAATCATATACATATGCTTGTATATATGTATATTTTCATAGGTAAGATAGCATCAGCGGCAGCAGCAGCAGCTATATTTTGAAGGAAATCATTTAAACTTTCGTTATGCTTTTTATGTGTTAAGCAGCAAATGACTTCGTATAGCAGATCAAGCGTTAAAATGCTGCCTCTTATTCTGCTTCTTCGCCTTCACCTTTTTCATTATTGTTCGTCGTCCTCCTCTAAACTGTAGTCACCTATATCGTCAATATGAGATAGTGGCAAGTTCATAGCACATCATAAAATGCAATTGTTGTAGCCTCTTTGCAACTAATTTGAAAATGTTTATTGTACGCGCGTAGAATGCAAATTAAAAATCGCTAAAAACGCAACAACAATATGCAGCAAAATAATAAAATTGTAGGAAACCATCAACACCACAGCCACCACCACCACAGACAGAACAGGGACATCTCATTTGGAAAATTTAATTTTCATATGCTTCACGTCGTCAAAGAGAGAAACAGAGAGACATGATGCAGTTGCAAAACAAGACAAGACACAAGTGCATCTGTTGGCACCCACACTACTACGCATTCAGTTGTATACATTGTTTTTATATATATGCATATGTAGTCAGTGTATTGGGTAGCTATGCAGTCAACAAGTTGCTGTATTAAACTCCCTCTATAGTTTGTTGTTGCTGTCATTTGTTTTAAAGTTTAGTGCTTAATGTCATTCTCGCATGCGGCTTGCGGAATGTACGAGTAGTATGTATGTAGGCACGACTATGCAGGAGGATGTGCTACTTGCAACTGTCATGCGTCATAATGCCCATAATAACGATAATAATAATAATAATAATAATAATAATGCTGCTGCTCATAATGATGATGATTACAGTGGATGCTGTACAATGATTATGATGATGATGATGATGATGACATATGCATGACTTAAATCTGAACGGACACTTGGATAGACATCAAGTCAGACAGACATGTGTACTGGTATATTTGTGCATACAAGTACAGCGATTTTAATATTCAGCTTCATTGCATCTGTTGTTGTTGTTGTTGTTGTTAGGGATATTGCATTTGCAACTTAACGCACTCAACTGATGCGATTATATTTCTGAGCACCAGGCAAAAGATATGAAAGAATATGTTTTACGCAACAGCAAGAAAATGAACCAAAAAAAAAAAAAATTAAAAAATAAACAAAAAAAAAAACAGGACTCCAATGCGCTTATCTACGGTGATCCATCATAATGATAGCATGCACCAAAGCACAGAGCAATGAAATAATGTTGATGCCATAGTAATTTACTCAACTTCTTATTGTTTGGAACCTTTTTTTGTGTTTGTGTGTGTGTATAACTTTAATTTCATTTGCTTATCTCTTGTGTTGTATATTTTTTATTTTCCCCGTTTTACCTTTATGCGGGCGTACGCAAATGTTCATTTTATATTACATGTTGCATGTATGTATGCCATTTTTTAGTATTACTGCAGCCGTCGTACGTTTTTTAGTGAATTTCTGATTTTGAAAAGCATCAATTTAATTACAAATTCGATGCATCAAACAAGCTTGATTTGTGAGATCTGTGAAAATACTATTGAATAAGTGAGGGCGGCAAAGCAGAGGGAGAATATGATGATATGTGGTCGATCATGTATGCTTGTTGCAATATGCCATATAAATACACACAAAGCATGTCAATGTCACTTCCTTTGTTGGCATTTTTATTCTTTGCTGTTTCTTGTTCCTTTTCTTCTTCTTCTTCTTCTTGCAGACGCAATAGTGTCAACGCCAAAGTGAGAGTTAATAAAAATCAAAATTAAAAAAGAAATAAAGCAAAAACAAATATCAGAAACAACAACAACAGAAGTGCTCCAAGTTGCACGCTTTATTTGCTTGCTTGCTTCATTTCACTTCATCATATCGATTACGCTCCCACGGTTAAGTTGTCTCAGCAACAACAACAACAACAACAACACTGTCTGCGTGTATTTCCTTTCCTTCGATGCAAGGAGGAATAAAAAAAAAAATTTTTAAATACCTATTTAAAGGGTTATCCAATAGCAAGATCTGAATTGGTGATTGTGTGGCGATTATGCAAAATTGCAAATAATTTTAGTTTCGTAAAGCAGACACTTTATGTGATAAATTTGATAAAAATTCTCAATATTATTTATATTTACTTATTTAAATTAATGACTGTTGAATTCATTGCAATTCGATGAATTTCCCCTTGCGGACTCTCAATATGAACCACAAGAGTCTCATTGAATTGAATAATAATTTTAGTTTTGTGTTGCTACATTTTATGACTCATCCTCTGGCCTTTAAGAAAAATAATTTTAAACTTTAGAAAAAGAAATGCCTTTATTGCAAGGCACTTTGCTATGAGAGTGACCAACGGATATTGAAAATGTCATTTGCGACTTTATTGTTGTGGTGTTGTACGATTTGCAATAAAACCGAAATATGCATATAATATTGTCGACAAGAGGGAATAAAAAAACAAGTGCTTGCATATCTGTGTGTATGCAATTAAGTATGCACTACAAATCGACCGGCTAACCGACTGAATTATAGTTGCTTTATCATTCACAAGCACTCAAGTAACGCCCTCTAATGATATTGTGTGATGTTGGCACTTCTGTTCGTTTTCATGAATGTTGAACATTGGCTGACTGGTGATCTCGTCATCGTCATATTTGTGGTACCTATCAACTTGTTTGTTTATTCTTTTTCATTATTAGGGAAACGGTCACAGAAGCAACCCACAAAAGTTGATTATGACTTTGTGATTGTGATTTGCGATAAATAATGATGCTGATGATGTTGAAAAACATAAAATTATATACACAAAAATATAAAAAATTAAAAAAAAAAAAAACAAGCAAACAAACCACAGCAAAAACAACATTCAAACCACATCCGTCCTTGTTCAAAGTTGTTGATGGTTTTTATTTGATTTTTTTTTTTTTTACAATTTTTATTTATATTTTGAGGTTTTAAATTACTTTGACACCATCTATGTGTAGTAAGAAAAAAATGAAAAACAATGCAAACAAGCAAAATAAAGCCAAATGTAATAATAAGGCGTTAAGAAAACACTAGTTGCTCATACGCAACGTTGCACAAGCAATTCCATTCGAATTGCAATACGAATGCGTTCATTTTAACATATTTATAGTTATCCAATTATATGAAAACAGCTCAAACAACAAACAACAAGAAAAATTCGTTAATTTATTGTCTAACTCTAATTAAAGAAGCGCACATAAGCAACAATGGCAGAACAATAGCCACCACCAATACCACCACCACTAGAATCATTCACATTTGCTGCTTAGCATCAGAGTGGAGGAGTGGAAAATTGCTAGTGTAATTTGCGTTGTTCAAAATAAAATTAAATTAAAATGGCAGTAACAATAACAACAACAACAACAACGAGAATACAATCAACAAAATAGTTCATACCCATAAGAGCACTCAAGTTACTGCGCGTAATTCGAGTTGGCACAAAACGCGCCAGACCATGTAATGATTGCAATTACTACAACGATACCTACATGCATGCATACATGCATTCTACATGCATACACATATATGGCTACATTTGATGATAGAGAAGCACTTGTCACCATACACATGCAAATCAGCATAGGTGTAGTTAAGTTAGTACTGGCTATTGTCATTGTATTGCTATTGCAGTATCATTTCACTAACAACTCTAAAGTACAGCATTAGATTTTTACTCACACAACAACAC
Source organism: Megamerina dolium (assembly GCA_963854835.1). Lineage (NCBI taxonomy): Eukaryota > Metazoa > Arthropoda > Insecta > Diptera > Megamerinidae > Megamerina > Megamerina dolium. The sequence continues at coordinate 30,516,323 of OY978528.1, read as the reverse complement.
CAATATTATGTCCCGCTGACATTTATTCGTCTCATTCATATGCACTACTATGTTGGGAGTGTACGAAATGTAATCGCGGCACGCGTGCGCACAATAGCAAACAATTTAGTCAATACATTGTTAGTTCAAGCTGCTAAACAAAATATTATAATATACCTGTATACAAATAGAATAGGTATATAGAAGAACCCTACACCACCAACACCAAGAACAACAACAACAGAATATTCTATTGCATTGTTTGCATTGTTTTTTAGCACGCGCTACTAATTTTCTACTTCTTACTTAGCTCTGTGTTTACATTAAAACATATCGTAGAACAACACCATTGTTGTTGTTTCAAGTATAAACAAGTATATGAAGAAGAAGAAAAGGTTGTAGTACTAAGCTAACGAAAGTTGTGAAGATTTTTGAATTTGTTGCCGTTGTGCTGCTTCACATTACATAGAGCATAGAATAGCACAAAAACGATTTGCAAATATACTTACTCTTGTTGTTGTTGTTGGTGGTGGTGGTGGTGGTGGTGGTGGTGGTGGTGGTGGCGAAGGTGGCGTTGAAGATGTTGGTAATAAGTAATGCTTGATGGCGTAAACTATTCCTTTAGTAATAATGTTAATAATATACCTGCCCAGCTACCTACCCACAAGTCAGCCACATGTCTAGCCTCTTGTACACTCTTATTCGTTTCGTTTAACTTGAATACAAACAATTGCAACATCCATACAGGTATCATAGATATGTACATAATATAGGGTACTTACTTGCAGCACTCGACCAATTCAATTCAACTATAAGTACACATGAAAGCGTAGTTAAAGTGTGCACAAAATAATTTCCTGCCTTGATACTGATTGCATTAGCAGCAAAAATAACAGCAGCATAAATGGCAAGTAGTAATTTAAGCCATCCACCCTCATAATTGTTATGTGCCTTATTGAGCTATGTTGCATACTGCTATGTGTTTCTTGAACTACGAATAAATCGACAAAGAAAAATATACATAAGTAGTCGCTGCATATACTGGATACTCCTCGTAGTTCTAGGCAGTAACGAAAACAACAGCATTTTAACTGTATTGGTTATACATACTCGTATATTGTATGTAGTAAGCGAAGATGTGTAACGATAATGGTGATTCTAGTAGCGGACTGTTGCTTCTATTGCTGGTGGCATTGATTCTTCAAATACATTTCATTGTTGAAAGCTGCTGTTGTATGTATATTCAGAATACTGTCAAGATCTGAATTACTACAATTTAATATAAAGAAATGTAGGAATTAAGTTCAAGTAAAGGGTTATCCATTTTGCGGTTTCAAAAGTAAATGTAAATAAAACACATATAAAATATTTTTTATCATGATATTTCTTTTTTATTATAAAGTTTGAACGTTGACATTATGTGTGAAATACTACATCATTTAAATGACCACCACGCGGTTTCAAAAGTATAGGGCTAGAATTCGACATCTGTCAAACTGAGTTGTTAAAACAATTTCTTCCTTTTTCAATTCAAAGTCTGACATTCGCGAAAATGGATCGCTTAACTATCGCACAACGCATTAAAATTGTAAAAACCTACTACAAAAATGGTGATTCTGCCACAGCTACATATCGTGCTTTAAGAGGAGATTATGGTTTACATAATCGTCCAACTACGCAAGCAATTGGCAAAATTGTGAAGAAATATGAAGAGACTGGATCGGTTACAGATATTGTAAGGCCTGTGCATCATCGTTTCGCTCGTACCATTGAAAATATCGCTGCTGTAAGTGAAAGTGTTGCCGAAGACCCGAATGTGTCGATTCCTCGTCGTTCTCAGGAATTAGGACTGTCTTACGGCACATTATGGCGTATTTTGCATTTGGATCTACACCTATATCCATATAAAATCCAGCTCACACAACAACTGAAGCCAGCTGACCATTCACAACGTCGTAGATACGTCGAATGGGTGCTTGAACAACAGGCGGGGGACGGCGATTTTTCGAACAAAATTTTCTTCTGCGACGAAGCACATTTCTCACTCGGTGGGTATGTTAACAAACAAAATTGTCGTATTTGGGGTTCTGAGAATCCTCAAGTAATTGAAGAGAGGCCGCTACATCCACAAAAAGCCACTGCTTGGTGAGCTCTTTGGTCCGGAGGTGTGATTGGACCTTACTTCTTCGAAAACGACGATGGAACGACTGTCACCGTCAATTCGGAGCGTTATGGTCATATGATAACCGACTTTTTTTTGCCTGCTATTGAAGAATACGACTTAGAGAATATGTGGTTTCAACAAGACGGTGCCACATGCCACACAACTCGAGCGAATATGGCTTTATTGCAAGAGAAATTTTCTGGCCGCGTAATTTCTCGTCGTGGCGATATCAAGTGGCCACCAAGATCATGCGATTTGACACCGCTTGACTTTTTTTTGTGGGGCTACGCGAAAGACCGTGTTTATGCAGATAAACCTTTAACTATTGAGCACCTAAAACCAACATTCGTCACGTTATGGCTGAGATACCGCCCAATATGTGTCAAAAAGTGGTCGAAAATTACCTCAAAAGAATCGATGCTTGCAACAATTCGGATAGTGGTCATTTAAATGATGTAGTATTTCACACATAATGTCAACGTTCAAACTTTATAATAAAAAAGAAATATCATGATAAAAAATATCTTATATGTGTTTTATTTACATTTACTTTTGAAACCGCAAAATAGATAACCCTTTACATGCCATTCATGAAGATGTCTTATTTCTGGAGCAGGCAAATTCCATAGAACGCATCAAATTTGATTATGGTCAATAAGTGTATTTGTATTGTTACACACACATTTTATGTTATAAAATTTATAATAATGAATGTTTTGAACCAATTTTTTTTTAAATATATTTATTGATATATTGATGGTCAAACATTGACAACACATAACTAACAATTTCAAAAAAAAAACAATAATTTTAATAAGCACTATCTCAATCTCAGTAACTCAATTTTAGGAAATTTATCAATTATGAGTTGTCAATGCTTGATAATCGATATATTGTATACAAAAAGCAAATATTCATTCAAAATGTCCGCCAATCATCAATAGCTGTACGCACCTCATCTATTGGAAAATTGGCCACAGTACGAATCAAAGCTTCCTTAAGAGGTTCAATATTGGGTTATCTTTTGTGGCAAATAATGTCCTCTAACACTATCCACAATTTCTAATCCAGCGGGTTCAAATCAGGACTGCCAGAGGGCATATCCTTAGAGCAAATTAATACTGGTCAATTGTTTTGGAGCCAGGTTTAAGTTGTTTTCGATTAGCTACTTTAGACCAGTGAAATCAATTCTTTGATTGGAATTTTTGAGTTTAGTTTTTATGTCCCTACTGTATATTTTTGATCATAATCCGAATTCCTCTCTATGTTTTCATTCTTGCACGATAACTGCCGTAATTAACACGCCTACTTCGAGTACAAAAGTATATTGGTGAATGTGTATGCTCGTAATTTACCCGCGAAAGCAATAAGATATCCAGCTTAAATTCAGTGTTTGGGATTATATTTACTGACTAGTAAACGTGCTCGAAAAGACGTTGAATCAGTTAAATCAGAAATTCATTTGCTGTAGAAGGAACTAGTTCGAAAATGGATGAAAAAGTCTATCTCTCAGACAAACCTATATTCTCGACTCCACTTTGAATGAAAATCATGCCGCCTACAGCAGCAAAGTATGTCTTGCTAGCTCTCACGACGTACATTACAAAAATGGAAAAATTGAAATAATATATGCGTAATATATGATGACTCCTGAGTTTGTCAAATCTCTTGTCTTTTCTGTGAAGGTTCTAATTATCGACATATACTCCATAGCTATTCGAACGTCCTATTTCAAAGCCCTTCTCTCGTGCCCAGATTCCTTTTGGGTATTTCTTACTACCTCCAATGCCTTTGGTTTGCTATAAAGAAAATATTTTAATTTGTTTATCTGTGTAATTTATTGGCTATTGGGAGGCATAAGCTTAAATATGAATACTACGTTGTTGTGCGTTAATTAAAAATATGTATTAGGTTACATTTATACAAATATTAAAACATGTTATACTAATATTTAGGTGATTCACAAGATCTCATATAATATAATCGCCCTCATAATTGTATAATATATTAAAAAAAAAAAAAAAAAAAAAAACATTACCTAGAGATTTGTGTTGTGCTAAGTCGCGTTTTTGTGGAAAGCAGCATTTTTAAACTATTAAATAATTTGATAATATTTTGAAAATATTACATATTATGAGAGCTTGTGAATTACCTAATTATATTTTATGATTTGACGATATTCTTTGACACAGAGCAGAGCAGAGCTGTATGTAGGGATACCATTTTGATGAACAAGTGTCGTAAAGAAAATTGAAACTAGTTTTATACATATTTTTTTAATGTACGACTGGTCAACACAAATAATTACCAAAATATTTCAGTTTTGTTTATTTTCTTTTTTTGTAAATCATCAATTAAAAATAATAAATTACTTTGATGTCTGTTTTTCATGTTTTTTTTTTACTATGCTAGTGCTTATGATTAATTATCAATATTGTTAAAATTTTCGATTGATTTTTTTGTTTTTGTTGATTTTCGCAAGCATTTTAACATACTTCCAACAATTTATGCTTATTGAGAGAAACCAAGCTCTTTTGATGAATAACCTATATAACAAACAATTAAAACATTTTAACTGTTGTGAGTTGCTGAAAGTGTGCTGTGCTGTAATATAATGCATAAATAAGTATGCGCATATATATGTATATTGTATTTATTTGATGCTTTTAAAATACCGCCATTAATAAATTGTTAAAATTATGATACTTTTGCGTTGACAAGTTGCGTTTGAAGTGAAAAAAATATCGTTATTTATCTAAATTTTTGTTGTTAGCTTTAATTTGCATAAATAAAGCATATAAATTATATGGTCTTTATGAACATGGATTACCTCTCTCTCTCTTTCTTTTTCTGACTCTACCTCTACTCGCATGTATGTATTTTACAATACATTTTATTTGAAAAATTATACAGACACTTTATTTTGAAAGTTTTGCTACTTCTTTTTCTTTGACCACGCTTCTTCTTCTTCATTATTTGTTCTTCGTTTTTTGTCTCGAACATAATTTTGAATAATTGTATTTTATATACAAGTTCACATTCTACAGTCTTTTCATAAAACACGTGTACAGTGGTTTTTTGGGCATTCACATACGACTATACGTTATCTACTCGAATTACACAAATATTTGATTAATAATTTTTCATTAAAAATGATTTATTTTTAATGAAACATTTGTGAATAAAATTTTAACCAAATTTGTCTTTGACTGCTACTAGTTCGTAATATACGGAATTGTGTGTTTGGGAATGTGTGGTGGTAGTCGTGGTGAATAAAATTGTATAACATACCTGCACAGTTTCTAGTTGGGTTTGAAAGAAAGCAAACTATTAATTAGTATTACAGATTATAATAATTTTTCAAAACATATCTTCAGGTTTGCAAGACCTTGACACTGCTTGTTTGCCATCAACCATAAGGAATGAGAAGACAACTCTGTGCCATCTAATCGATAATTTTTGGTGGATATATGAATTTCTACCACCTTTTTTTAAAGCAACAAATATTGTGGTGGTTCAATTTATCGACATTGGTCTTAAAATTGTCCTACTCTGGAGACGATTTCTTGGCTTGCATGGCGCTGTTTGTCAATTTTCTGATGTTTTATGTTCATTTTGTAAGAGTGTTTACCAGTCCAGTGTTTTTTTTTTTTGCTCAATTAATCGATAAGGTCGAAGGCTCTGGTACTCCAAGAGAGATGGTGAACATCAAGATAGCCCACAAAATATTTTAGTAAACCTTAAAGTCGAGTTGCGTCAGATAGCTGACACCTTAGAAATATCGATGGAATGAGCCCGCTACATTTTGGATAAACATATATCTATGTGAAAGCTGTTTTTTCGAAATGGGTGCCGTGTTTGTTCACGGTAGACCAAAAATAATAATTTGTTTATAATTCTGAGAGCTCTTCGGAGATATTTCGGCAATTTTTCGTCGGTATATATATATATAATGGACGAAATTTGGATCCACCACTATAGTCGAGAGTCAAATCGGCAGTCAGCTGAGTGCACAGCACCTGGTAAACCTTGCCTAAAGCGATCAAAAATGTAATAGTTAGATGGGAAGATTATAACGTCCATGGAATTTGGGATGTGCATGGCATTTTGTTCGAATACTACATGGACCAACTGGTGTATATGAAGGAGGAAATCACAATAAAATGGCCCTATATGAAGAAGAAAAAATTTTTCTTTTCCCAAGACTATGCATCGTGTCACAAGTCGTTGGCTACCATGGCCAAATTGCACGAATTACACCTGGAATTGCTTCCTCATCCACCAATTACACCAGATTTGCCTTAGAGCGACTTTTACCAGTTCGTAGACCAAACCAATATGCTTGCCGGAAAAAGATTTGTCTCAAATAAAGAGATGATCGCCAAAACAAAGGCCCATTTTGAGGCCAAAGATGAATAAGAGAAGCGTTGGAATTTTTGTGTTGCTTTTGAGGGAGACGCTGTTGATGAATAAAGTCGAATTTTGCCATAAAGTTGTTGTTTTACTGATTATCCTATGATTTTTTCAGTAGGAGTGTTAAATGACCAACGACATGATCTACGACATAATGGCACTATCTTCAACAAAAGTGTCATGCTGTTAGCGTATGCCGACGATATTGACATAATCGGCATGAACACGCGAGCAGTCAGTGCAGCATTCTCAGAGTTGGAAAGAGAGTCGCGTCGGATGGGTCTCACGGTGAACGAGGGCAAGACGAAGTATCTAGTGTCAACAAACAAAGAGTCCCGGCGTCTTGGACAGCACGTCACTGTTGACAACTACGCTTTTGAAGTAGTAAGGGACTTTGTCTATCTTGGAACCAGCATTAACAGCAGTAATGACGTCAGCTTGGAGATCATGCGTAGGATAACTCTTGCTAACAGGTGTTACTTTGGGCTGAGTAAGCAATTGAGAAGTCGAGCCCTCTCTCGAAGAACGAAAACTACACTCTACAAGTCTCTCATCATGCCTGTCCTAACATATGGCGCTGAAGCCTGGACAATTTCCACCTCGGATGAGCGAATACTTGGAGTTTTCGAGAGAAAAGTCCTACGCAAGATCTTTGGACCTATTTGCGTTGGTGGCGAGTACCGAATAAGGTACAACCATGAGCTGTACGAGCTGTATGCCGATATTGACATAGTAAAGCGCATCAAAATCCAGCGGCTGCGCTGGCTAGGTCATGTCGAGCGAATGGAAGAACACGCTCCAGCTAAGAAGGTGTTATATTCGGAACCCGCTGGAGGACGACGCAAAAGAGGAAGACCAAACCTCCGGTGGAAAGACCAAGTACTGGAGAACCTGACGGCGCTTGGAATTTCTAACTGGCGCCAGCTAGCGAAGAACAGAGATGACTGGCGAAGCATATTATTTTCGGCCTAAATCGATATTCGGTTGTTATGGCCACATAAGTAAGTAAAGTAAGTTAAATGACCAATTAATACAGCCGAATATAAATAATAATTTTTTTTTTAAACATACTAATATGAATATTCCTCAATTAGTTACTACATATTCTCCTATCAGTCAGATTAAGTTATAGTTCAGAAGAATGAACTAAATAAAAGTAAACGATTAAATCGCTTTCACATATATTTAAATATGTGGGTGTACACTGAGTACTACATATCAGTACATAGGACGGACATACATATACGTAGACTTAATGACAGCAGCACTAACAATAACAACAATATAAAGTAGAGACATAATTCAACATAAAACACAGCATGACACAGATCTATGGCATGAGATGCATAAATGTGTTGTTTGTTATTAGGGTAGAGAGTTCAAATGTACAAAACTATTAAATGTTACATTTATGCAGATAAGACGACGACGACGACGACAACATAAACAATGACGAGAACAAATAGATGAATGCTTAAAAATATTTTCACGCATCGATTGTGGGTGCTTATATGTAAATGTATGGATGTATGTACATAACAATATAAAAAGCAACAATATCTGAACAATGTGATGATGCTATTGATGACAGTGTCGCATTGAGCACAACTGCAACTGATAACATACGAGTAGAGTTTATCAATTTTGTTGCATTTAAATGAGTTCTATTCATATTGTAAATATGTACATTCATATGTACGAATGAATACGCAATGATGCATGCATGCTGTGAAGACAGAAAAACAATCAAATCAAATAATGTTGAATATTTAAAAGTTTATCGCACCAACTACTGCAGCAGCAGCACCAAGAGCAACAGCAATAGTTCAGGCAATGCGTTCAAAATACTTGGTTTGGAATTTCTGTTTGATTTTTTAATTTTTTCTTTCCATTCTTTGCAGTCACAAAAGAATTTCAACAACAACAACACCAACAACGACAGTGTCTATGAAAAACCGGACTATACGAACCATAGTCAACATATATACGTATGCATTTACTAGAGAGCATTTAATCGAATATAATTTTATGCATGAATGTTGTGATATGAAAAAGATTTTTGAAGTGAAAATAAGAAAAAACAAAACATGAACCAAACAAATTCTAAAACAATTTTGAATAAAAGCACACAATTAAATTAGTTGAAAAAAAAAAACAAAACCATGTGGCACCACTAGTTACACTACATGAAAATAAATTGTTAACTTGTCTTTTTCAGACAGCAGCAGCTATTGCTGCTTGGTACCAAAATTTGCCACAAATTCAAAAGTGTGTATCAAAAATATATTAAGTGGTCGCCCGGCTGCATAGCATAGACATACATACTTGTTAAGGTCGTTTGTGAATTCATGCGAGCATACATATGGCTGTAGTTACCATAAGCAATTGCGTTGCATGCAACATATCTAAACATATACACACACACACTTACATCATACATATACAGTAGCAAAAGCCGATGGGAAAATAATTTAGCGCAAATTGCTGCAGTAAGTACCTATTTGCAATGAATAACTGTGCATGTGTGTGTGTGTTTATAGCAACTTATAGTTGTACACCCGCAATTCAATTGAATTAATCCAAATAAGTCAACGTATGAATTTTGTTGCTGTGGTAAATACCAACAAATGCCAACAGTGCGCGCATGCGCATAAGCCTATATTTCGAACTTGTTAGCTAAAAGCTATTAAAATATTTCTTAAGGCCGTTTAGCATTCAATTCTAGTTTATAGTCGTATAGGTAGTACCTATTATAATATTTATTGTTCTTGTTACTACTACATGTACTCTTAACTATGTAGCATAACAAATGCATATGGAATAGGCCAAAAATATGTATAAACATAAAATAAATACTATTGCCACACATGTGCGAATTATTGAAAAGAAAAGTGAACGGATTGATTTTTATCATTGTTTATAATAAATTATTAGTAATGAAAATTTTATTATCATAAGCTTAAAAGGATGTGATTATATTCACTCTCACTATATTCAAAATTTAATTCAATAGGTCAATTTCAAGAATGTAATTATTTATAAATAATTACATTTTGAAATTTTGTCAAAACTAATCTGATAAATATACTTATTAAGAATACATTTGCAATATAAACACATACAATGGGAGCATTCAATGCAATGCCAGAAAGAAAAGTAATGGTGACGTCTTCGAAGATGGCATAAAGACTTAATTGATTCTGTATTCCGATCCATTTTAGCAAAATTGAATTGTGTCAAAATGGAACATGGTCACTTTTGTCATAGATTCTTTCTTTCTCATTTTCCTTTTCCACAGTTTATTAAAGCAAATGCCCTTTTTTTTAATTTGCCGAGAAGACACGCTGATATGTCCTGCACTGTATTCGTGTGTGTACTTACTCTCTATCACTCTCTCTCTCTCTCTCTCTCTCTCTTCACATTTGACTAAAATTTAAGTCAGAATTTGCGTACTCATCCCAAGTCAGTATCCGGTTAAGGAATGGTTTTATTTCGATCCAATTGGCCACGAGGTCGTAGATGGAAATTCGATTCATCATATTTTTAAAGTCAATTCATCGAGCTCTTTTGTATGTAATCCAGCTTTATGGAGATGGTTTGGAACTGATTTTTGGCGATTTTAGCTCCAGACCGATTTCACGACTGCTAATATGCCACTACCTACTTCGATCATCAACACGATTTTTAACGTCGAGCCTATCTGTGCATTTTTAATATGAAAAATATATGCACGGAGTCGATGAAACACAAATTGGGACTGCTAATTCCAAAATATTGTAATATCTCAGAGTTGAGTTGACCAATAAAAAAATTGTTTGAAAAATAATTTCTGAGAAAAGTAATGGATTAGAGACTTTTAAAGGAAGAGAATAATAATTTACATGGAATCTAATTCCAATTTCATTTAAATCGAAGCGCTTTTACTATTTTTTATTACAATTTATATGAAAGAGACATATTGTATCTACGAATTCATGATCTTCAACCACGAGCTTTCCGCCTGGGTTTGTTGATGACATATAAATATAATCAAATGTATACGACGCAATTGAACTAAATGAAAAATAATTACAACAGGTGGCAGGTACACAGCAGGCTGCAATAGCAGCAGCAGCAACAGCAGCAGCAACCACACAAAGTGCCATTGTCTGTTTTACACATATGTATATGTACATATACCATTGCATTGTACATATGTAAACCTCACACATATAGCCTTGCTGGTTAACGTGTGGTTAAGATGGTAACGTTGATGGTGGCGGTAGTGGTGGTGGTTGTGATGTTGACGATATGAACGAAATTACAATTTTCTGTTCCATATCCCAGTGAGAAAATAACTACAATGGTAAACGAACAACTTCCATATGCAAAAGTGTTTGTCATTGCAAATAGATCAATAGTGAATATGCAATATTATATAGATCTGAAAAAAAATATATGTTAAATATTTAAACCCGATAGAGTGGGAGAAAACCGTAGTTAATGCTAGAAAATACTTTGAATAATGTATAAATTCATTTTGTCATTTAAATAAAGGTTTTAATAGAGAAAGAAAAAAAAAATCCCTCAAAAGCCGACCTCCCATAATATTTCAGATAAAATACTCATATAGTAAATACATCACTGTTAATTATAATCTCCTTGGAGGAAGTGTTATACTTCACATTTGATCTCTTCACATACTATAGTATGATTCATTTACATCAATATGTTTTTCATCAATCGTGATTTTGGTAATGCAATACCCACTTTACCTATGGGACATACATAATGTACACCGCAATATTGTGTGAAAATGTGTATAGTTAAGTTTGTCTATTTGTTTATTTACTTACCTGTCCATACATACAATAGCCTGGCCTGGTTGACTGTAAATTTGCAAATTTTGTATTTCCTTTGTTTTTGATACACTTGCAATTGCAATTGCTCTGCTGGTTAGGCGAATTGATAGCGTGTTCGTTGGACACTCAGAGGAGACAGCATAATCGAACATATGAACGAACGATTGAATGAAAGAATGAACGAACGAACAAAACCAAAAAAAAAAAAAAAATAATCGAATGAACACGCATTTAAAACAAGTGTTATGCTGTCACAATGTATTGTATGTATATGGATACAGATGTATGAGTGTCTCAGTTTGTGCGTGTACATTACAAAAGTCTATCTCTGTGTGTGTTGTATTGCATGTTACGTATTTTTATTTATTTATTTTAATTTTTTTTTTTTAGTTCAAATCATGTTCGACATTGTAATCAATACAATTTTTTTTTATATATTTGCCTGAATACCTGGTTATGTGGCTACTTCTGTTGTTGTTGTTGCTCTTGTTGTTACCATTATTATTATTACAGCTGTGCTGTGAGATAATTTTTGCATTAAACAAATCCAAATCCAAAGAAATAAATATTAAAAAAAAAATACAGTGCATTCATATAATTAATCATGACATTTGTTGGAATTATGTGTACTCTTTAATATGGAATAAATGGTCACAAGCAAGGAGCCAGTAGTACAATTCAGTAATGCCAATAGCTATATACGTATATGTATAAGATATATAAATAAAATATACAATTTTTTAAGGAAATAAATAGCATTATTAACAAAACTTATGTCTTAGTCAATAAATTCAATGATATAAAAAAATATGATAAAAATATGATTGAGATAAAAATTTGAAAATATACATATGTAATAGATTTTATCAATAAAAAATCACAATCTGATAAGACATGGTATATTAAATAGAAGCAATTTGAATAATTTTTATATTAAAATATACCATAAAATATTGTATATAAAATTACCATAACACAATACAAATACACTCAGAGAGTCAAGGGTATAAGTATTGAGTTCGTGCTTTTGTGAAGCTATCAATTTAAAGCTTAATAGACATATTCAAGAATGAATGGAATAGGATCAAAAAACCAAGCGTACAAAAATATAAAACATATGTGATGTGATTCGAACAGTTGGAATGTACATATTGAATTTGTTCAGTTCGATCATGTTCAATTGACAGAATATTTCTGTAAATATATTTCTATAATATATTTTTGCATATATTGCAAGCGACCTAAAATATTTTATGCGACAAAAATAACAATATTGAGTCCAAAGGGCATCTGTTATCCTAAGATAAGAAGCTAATTTACACGGAAGCTGTAAACTAAGAACGAGCTTGCTGAATATTGCTACGATGCATAAGTATTTCTAGTTGCTATTGATTTGTCAAATGTCATATATTTGTGTACACAAGTATGTGAACATATTTGATCTCGGTTATCTCTGTTACTGTAGTTACCACTAGTGCATTTGTCTTCAAGTGAGGTTAATATTGAAGTGAGATTCATATGAATCCAGCCATATACACAATGCATATATAGAATATGTTGCGGATAAGTAGCCAGTATAGTTGACAAATATCATGAAAATATTAAAAAAAAAAACAAACATCAAATTAAATTTACATATATTAGTTGTAACCAGTTACAATGAGTGACAATTGCTGCTTATTGAATTGAGTTGAAGAACAAGAGAAATAAGAGAAGTAGATAAACTCATAAGAATATGAAATGGAGAAAAAAAAAATATTATTATTACTATTGATGTTGTTGTTTTACCAAATTTGGCAACTTCACGAACTGTCAACTATATGTTTGTATGTCATAACAAATGATTAGCAATTGTGATTTTGTGATTTGTGTTTTATAATATTTTATTGAATTGTTTGTTTGTTTTTATACCCTGCATAATGCAATATGCATGGTATATTCATTTCAGTCAGATGTTTGTGTCCACTTGAAGGAATCTCCGGAGATATAGACATGGATATATATTCGTGATCAGCGTCGATTAAATTTTCGATTTAACGATGTCCGTCCGTCCGTCCGTCCGTCCGTCCGTCCGTCCGTCACCTGGCTGGTTCGCACGATAACTTGAGTAAATATTGAGCTATTTCGATGAAATTTGGCATAAGTAATCTATGATCCAAGGGTACGGGATTGATATTGGGCATGATCGGTCAATAACCACGCCCACACCAAGCATTCAAAGCGACTAACCTCGAAATTTTCAAAATCTTTAACTTGCTATAACTCACATAATATATCACTTGGGACAACAATATTTTGCACATAGAGTTATATTATACTACTATATAACCTCACCAAAAGTGGATGAGCCACGCCTACTTTCTAGCGTAGCTCCCATACAAAGTGTCTGTACTTCTTTTAAATTGAAACTGCTGTAACTTCTACAATCTTCTGTCTAGAATAACTATAATTGACACTTAGATTAACACGGTAGTCGGAAATAATATGGCAGAAAATCAATGTGCCACGCCCACTCCTTTTTGGGTCTCCCATACAAAGTTGCGGAATTTAAAAAAAATATTACGGGTTATAACTTGCAAACTATTCAGCGTAGAATAACGAGATTTAAGGTGTGGATTGACATAGTAAAGCGCATCAAAATCCAGCGGCTGCGCTGGCTAGGTCATGTCGAGCGAATGGAAGAACACGCTCCAGCTAAGAAGGTGTTATATTCGGAACCCGCTGGAGGACGACGCAGAAGAGGAAGACCAAACCTCCGGTGGAAAGACCAAGTACTGGAGAACCTGACGGCGCTTGGAATTTCTAACTGGCGCCAGCTAGCGAAGAACAGAGATGGCTGGCGAAGCATGTTGTTTTCGGCCTAAATCGATATTCGGTTGTTATGGCCACATAAGTAAGTAAGTAAGGTGTGGATTAGTATTGTACGAGCAACTAGGCTCACAGAAAATGGGCGCACCACGCCCAGTGTTTATCGTAGCCCCCATACAAATTTTAAATTGAAACAGCTGTAACTTCGGCAATCTTCTGTCTAGAATAACCATAATTGACACTTAAATTAATATCGTAGTCGGCAAAAATCCGGCAGAAAATCAGTGTGCCACGCCCACTCCTTCATGGGTCTCCCATACAAAGTCGAGTGAATTAAACTAAAATTTTAAGCTCCATAACTTACAAACCATTTGGCCTAGGACAACGAGACAGGGTATGGATTAGTATTGTACGAGCAACTAGGCTCACAGAAGATGGGCGCACCACGCCCAGTGTTTATCGTAGCCCCCATACAAATTTTAAATTGAAACAGCTGTAACTTAGGCAATCTTATGTCTACAATAACCATAATTGACACTTAAATTAATATCGTAGTCGGAAATAATCTGGCGAAAAATCAGCGTACCACGCCCACTTCTTATTGGGGCTCCCATACAAAGTTGAGGAAATTAAACAAAAATGTTAACCACCATAACTTAGAAACTATTCAACGTAGGACACCAAATTTAAGGTGTGGATTAACATTGAAAAATTAATTGGATTTACTAGACAGTGGTAAGCCACGCCCACTTTTTATATAGCTCCCATACTAAGCCTTGGAATTATCTTAAAATCCTTTTACTTCGTCAAAGTCAACCATATTTCGGGTGTAAATTAGTAGTATATGCAAAAATTGTTTCTCGAAAAGTGGAAATAAAAGAAAAGTTGGATATTCGAGTAAACTTTTTATATATAAATCTACATATGCAGGGTATAGTTTGGTCGGCCCCAGCCGACTGTAAGGAGATTTTTTTTTATTGGCATTCATTGTTTTGCATTTTTACATCTGTGAATTGTACAATTTGATGGAGAGATATTAAATATATCGTATATTTAGCTATTATTATATTCAGTATAATTAGCAAATTATACAATTAAATTAATTAATTTTTCAAATCGTTAGATTTACTTGCAATTTTTCTATGAGATTATATATTGACAATGATATAAATTTTACTGATGTTAATTTTATGTATTTATTTTTTGAGTAAACCCCTATGGGTGGATAAAAACATATTAACGTTTTGAAAATAATGAAATATTGCGAGTCCTATTCTATTGGTCTTAAAGTATATGGTCTATATTTTACACTGATCGCTACTAATCTACCGTAGTTATAAAACTAAATTTATGAAATATTTAAAACAAACTGTACGAATACAATTTATTCACGATACCAATGCCGACTACTTACTAACAGTTACAAAACTATAAAGCAACTTGAAAATCACGCACAGATTCTTAATCTCTGTCCGCAAACACTTGCTGTTAATTTATTGTCAAAACATGGATTTTATTTAGCCAAATAATTTCTTTTTGTTACAAAACATGAACATAAATAATCACTGAAATGCCTATCTTTCTCAGAAGACTGCTTTTGGGTGGGGGCTGTGTGCTGCACCGATTTTTTATAAAAGAAAAATTTTATTTAATTGTCCATTATCTTTTTACTGCCTAAAATATATTTAATTTACTGCAGAAGTAATAAAAAATTTGGAAAATATTATTTTTTTTTTATTTGAAAGTCACACTGGTGTAGTAAGTTGACTGAAAATCATAAAATTTTCTAAATTTCTTTAAAATAAATACATTTTATAAACATTTAAGGCAAATTCTCAAATTTTTGTTCAATGAATATTTCCAAAAGTAGTAGCGAGTATTAAATGAAAAATTCCGTGTACATTTTACGAAGATCCTAGGCATATTTACATATATTTATACACAGATACATCGCACACTGCCTCGTATACAATTATTCGCTCACATAGCCATACACAATATTGTTTTACGTACCTTTGTTGTTGCTTCTGTTGATGCTGCTGCTGCCTCCGCTGTTGCTACGACTGCTTCTGACCTTATATATCATTAATCATTGACTACTAAACGCTTTAATTTTCATAATTATTTTACATACGACCTTTTCAAGTTAATTTACCAAAAAACAAAAAAAATGAAATAATAATAATAAAAAATAACAAAGAACAAAAACAAAAAGAAGAGGAAGAAAAAGAATAGGTGGAAAAATTGAAAAAATTACTAAAACCACCTAAAGAGAGTATTTAATTTTTCAACTTATGTTATATGTATTTTGTGTATTCGTTCTAATTCGTTTTTTCTTTTTTCATCATTCATACTTTTTCAAGTATGCCGCCACCACTGAAGCTGTTGTTACACTCATAAATACAAACACGCCCACCTAATTTTCATTTCTCAAGAAGCAAAATCTAAAATGAAAAAATTTAAATAATATGTATAATTTACATTTTGGCTTTATTTTGATTTTTAATATTGGTATTTTTTTTTGGGGGGTGGTAACCACCACATACACACATATATACACACAACATAAACACAAACACTTTTCCTCATTGTTGCTGGAGTTAGATAGGGATTTTCGAAATAATTATTGCATTTTACTTTATTCTTGTTTGTTTGATTATTTGTTTATCAATGTATTTTTTGTCTGAGATTGTTGCTTCTTGTTATTCAAATTGTTGGCTCAACAAATGTTTATACAATGAGTTTGCAGTTATTCGATTACATGTGTGTGTGTGTGTATGAGTGTGCTTTGTAATCACACTTCTTTTAAAACGGTCACTAACACTTAATCAATCAATGTCTAACAAGAGAATAACACCAGCGCCGCCAGCACCTTCACTACCTACCATCATTGGCAGCAATAGCAGCAGCAACAGATGAAGAAAAACCGCAAAAATATTTAATAGATATTCATGCATACGTTGAAGATGAAAGAGAAGGAATAGAAGAAAAAAAAAATAATATAATCCACACACACACACATACACGCACGTATTTAGGTAAAAGTTTCTTTGATTTAATAATCGTGATTACACTGAGTCTACAGCTAGTCGTTGTTTCTTATTGTACTATACAACAGTAGCTTAACAACATAAGAATATAAATAGTTGGATGAAAAAAATATATAATATTTTACTTTTCAAAAATAAGATTGGCTTCAAATAGCCATGCTGTCTCGTTTCGTAGTTGTGGGCACCAAAAATGCTCATGAGCACACACGCAGTTAATGGTAAATATGTTATGTAGGCAAGTGAGTGCATTTAAAAGTGAAAAGTAAAAAAAAAAAACAACAACAAAGTAGTAATATATATTTTTGGCTAAGATATTACAATGAACCAGCAGCATTACATTGTTTCTTTGTTGCGTTGGAGTAGTGTTAATGTTTATAACTAATGATGGATGCAGGGTATGCCAGTTACATTGTATCTATACATATTACAACACACTTGACTATAATACATATGTATATATCAACTTGTTTGCAACTAGTAACATCATTACCATAATAACAACAACAACAAGAACTGAAATGACAAATATTATTAATTTTCAAATCGAGACCAAACACCTTACTGTTTCCCTTTATGTAGACACGTATTGTAAACTATTGGAAGGAAGAGTATTCCTTAAAATTCGTGTCTTTTGAGATTTTATATATTATTTATATGATTAAATTGTGTTGGGTTAGATTACTAAACTGGTTTGAACAAATTCATGCACATGTGTGTGTTTTTTAGTTATTTTTATTTTTTTCATCTTTCAAATATTAGAAATAGGCTTAAATTATGATTAATGATTCATAAAGGAATGTATTTGTTTACAAAAGATAATTTTTGTTTTTCACTTAAGGCCTATGATTGTTAATTACATAGTGATTATGTTTAGAGGTCAAACCAACTGTATGCAAGTAACATGTGTAAGATTTTCTATTTGAAATGATGTCATAAGTACCCAATTTTAAATCTACTTCAATTTAATATATCCTTCAAATTTCGAAAGTGAAATGCAAAGTATAACTAATTCTAATATTATTTCACCATTATTATTTTCCTCTTTAACGAATTACAAACGCCCTTGAGTATCAACTTTTAGCAGAATACAAACATCGGCTGTTGCATTTAAACAATCAATTAATTATTGATAAATGCAATAGAACTCATTTAGTACTGATAATGCTTGAATATTTGTCCAATATAATTTTTGTACAATTGATTTTAAGAAAATATTCGATTGCATTGTTGAAAAGTCATGCATATTTGAGCTCTTGAGGGAGCCAAATGTCGAGCTTGCTGGTGAATACCATCTTTCTGGGTTGGTCATGGATGATCATATGACGAATTTTTAACATATTATTTTCTTAACAGAAATAACAGAGTTTACTCTCCATAAGTAGCTAGCGAATGTGAACACTTTGAGCATCCGTTTTCAAATTGATGCAGACTCAAATGCTTTTTTAAATAAATCTTTAAATAAACTGTCATTTGTCAAAATTTCTAGCACTTGGGCCAATTTCGGTGACGTTAGAAGTGTAAAAATACATGTGACGATGTCTTTCATATTGTATACCAAAGTAAAGAGGGTGTTTTAAAAACATGAACCACAAAATATTTCATTGGCAAGACCGATATATTTTACTCAAAATAGTCCTCTTTCGACTTCATACAGCAATTTACCTGTCCTTGACTATGTTGGAACGTCTTTTTAATGGCGTCTACATACATAACTCCATATTTAGTCTTCGTTTCATCGTCAACTCCATTTTTGCAAAAAGGAAAGCGTCAGGTAGGTGTTGACATTTTATTAAAATGCAATAAATTAGTATTTTTTAAATGCTCAATTTCAAATTCAGTGAAATTTGATGAAGATTTTTTCTGATCTGATTTTTTTATGATGGATTCGGTGCGAAAAAATGATGGGAAGGATGGATGTTTTATGCAACTTTGACAATTTCGGCAGTCTCTTTATGTTCTCTTCCTTAATTTTGTTTGATTAATTCCTTACAAAATTGCGCAAAGGAATGTATGGAAATACTCTGTACAACACTCGGAATTGGCATATATAGTTGTTTAAGGTTTATATTATATACAATATTTTAATTTTTTTATGACAAATTGAGAACATTTTATACAATTAAAAAAAAATGTTTAACCAAAAAGTTTAACCAGAAGTGAAAAGTGTATTAAAAAAGGTCTAAGTCAAAGGCATAAATTCAGCCCCCTTCTTGAAAATAATACTCTGATGCTCTGTATAAGACTACTATAAATTTGAGGCTATATTGTTAATATCACCTTAGTTTTATTTCACCATGGTTCATAATGTTTATGACGTCAGAACTGTTTTTAAACCGTGTATACCCCTCATAAGCTCTGTGGCGGTATAACAAATTATCACCATAAACTTGATGCATCATGAAGTTTTGAACAAAATTTACTTATATATGATTATATATAAATATATTACTACTTTTGATGCATTAAATCGGCTTTTGTTAGTCCAAATATCATAAAATGTTGACAGTAAAATAGTAAAGAACCTTACCGACTCAAGTAATTGCGAACAGTTTCAGCGTTTGTAACAGCCCTGCTTACTTCTAATATCTTCCAATAAAGCTATTGGGAAACCATTTCTTATTGAATAAAATTATAGCAATATTCGTGATGTGAGAATTTAAATTCTCTACAATAATTCACTTTTTGGTAAACATATTAAATATTACAAATGGGAATCATTTCATATTTCTGTATATAGAAAAACATATAGAATTAGATAGGTTTTTCCGAACAATTTTATCAATATGAGAAAAGTACAAAGCATGTTTGAAAATTGCCTAAAAGTAAAAGTACCCAAACATGCATATTGCGAACTAAACGAGTACAAACTCTACTTACCTATAATTAACTAGTAGGTAGGTACATACCATTTCGTTATTTGTAATTGTAACAATATGGTTTATTACACTCTTCTAGTTATACATATTTTTTGTACCTAACACACACATATGTATTTAAAGAAATGTGTTACAACTTCAATAGCGCGCACACACATGTAGTTAAAAGCAAATACATTGAAAAACGAGTAGTAGTACGAAAGAAAAAGGTCATTTGAAAAAGAAATGTGCACATGTAGCAATTCTTTTTATTATTTGTCTTTTTGGTTTTTTTTTTATATAAAAAACTAACAATAAAAAGCCTTTGTGATACTTTTGTTGCAATTTAAATTTTCTCTATGAAAAAAATTCACACAAACGCAAAAAAAAATGTACATTTTTTTTAATTGCAGTTTTAATTATTTTAAAGTTGTCGTTGATGACCTCGCCTAATTTGTCACAACAAAATGTTTTTTTTTTTTTTCATTTAACAACTGAATATTTTTGTTTTATTTTATTTTTATTATTATTATTATTTTTTTTGATAATAAATAAATAGGTTTACTCTGTTGGTTTGGTTTTTTTTTTTTATAATAACTAAACAAAGTACAAATTAAGTGAAACTGAGCATTAATTTTTTCTTATCGTTGTACAGAAAAAAAAGTCTTAATTTAGAAACAAAAAATTTATTGTAGGAAAAAAACACTGTTGCTATTATGTTTTAATTTTCGGCTTTCTTAACATATTTTTTTTTTTAATCTCAACTTGTATTATATAAAATACTGGGCATTGAAATTTAAAAGTAGTAATTTCCTCAAATTTTTTTTTTCCATTTTAAAGAATATATTCATATATATGTACACATATGTAAGTAGTCAAAACCATGTACTTAGACATGTATTATTTAGTTATATTAAAGTGTATCGTCTTTAAAGGTGTCATTTACTAAATTATTTATTGCCTGCTTGGCGCATAGCATAAACATGTTATAGACAGTTCAACAGACAACAAATAGTTAGTAGTTGCTTGTGATGGAGTCAGTCATAAAGTGGTCAAAGTAATACACCGACAAATGAAAAATTCATTGCAAAACTAATATCAATAATATTCGAAATACATAGTAAGTAAAAATAATAATAATATTGTACCTAAAATTTTACTATGAAATATTTAAATATTCATAAAATCAATAAGAAAAAGTGTTAAATTCAATAACAATGTGGTTTTCTTTCGTGACTAGAAATTATGAAATTTTCAACTGAGTGTGTATTGAAATTAAATTAAATTGCAATTACTAATGGTTCAATATATTCTATATATGTTGTATGCATATGTCAGTAAATGTATCATTGTTCCTCGAAGAGTTATTGCAATAGACACAGAAGGACAGTTAATTTTTTTTTTGTGTAATCGTTTTCTGTCTGGTGTCTCTAATATACATATCAAACGATCCATAATATGTATACATATATACATTTACAGATGTATAGATGCATATGTTTATAAATATGGTAGTGTACCATCATCATCATTATTATAGATGCATGTTGACTAAGTATTACTACTATTTTTACTATTTTCGTCATTGTCGTTGCACTCTGGAAATAGTCGCTGCACAACATAACGATTATAAATCATGTTTATTTAACGACGTGTTAACAACATATGTACTCGTACAAATACACTAAACTTCAATATATCTATCCAGTAGGAAATTATAAAAGTACAATTCGAAGAGTGAAAATATGGTTCCAATGGGATTATAATTAGTAGCGGGTAACATTAAAAACTGCTTTTGTTCAAGTGTAAGAAAAATAATTCAAAATGATATATCCAAAAATTTCTAAAAATTATTATAATACTCCAACAAAACGTGATAGTTGCAAATTTCAAATATATCGAATAATTTAATATAAAGCATGACTATTTACTCTGTAATGTTACTCCTCAAATATAAATTTGCAAGGACTATAATTTCTTTTTATGCCAGAAAAAAAAAATAAAAAGAAATAGTGGCATAGAAATAGAAACGTAATTTCTTAAAAATATTTTAAAAGGGTCTTTTTATTTTTTGCGACTGGGTATCAAATATAAATATCAGCACATATATGTAGAAATAAATTTATGCCAACATACAGATACATCGTACCATAATCCATATAACAACGTACTAACAATGCAACAAAATGTGACAAAATGCCAAAAGTTGGTTGCGCCAAGTTAGTAGAAGTAGTATGTAATACAATATATTATAACAGAATTGAGCACCTTCTAAATGTACAAGTTATGTATTTATTGTGAGTCAACCGACAGGATATCTTCACTTTGATATTGTCATTGGTATTTTTATTATATACAAAGACAAATAAATTTATTATGTTTTTTTTTTAGCCTTTCATTCGTTCCTTCTTCGTCATGGTACTATTGCATTTTATTGATTTGTTTTATTTTTATTACAGGCTTCACATATTCACAAGAGTAATTATTCTATTGGAATTTATATGCAACACTACTTTACAACTAGGAATAATTTTATAAATTTAATATTTATGTGGTAAGTACTATGAATACAATAGATATCGTATATTTGAAGAAAATGTATACTACAAGTATCAATATATCCATATAATTTTATTAAAATCTCGATAATGATTATTATTTTGATTTGATATTGTGAAACAAAATAATTTTGTAAATAATTTCTCTTTGCTTCTTATCTTGTTAGTACCATGAAGATATTAATATCTATTTTATATGTATTCTATGCAACATATATGTCTGTATATGTAGTTATTTATTGCAGTAAAGTTCTTTCTTCTATACGTTGGTATAAATATTAGTGCTTTTATTGACACATACCAATAACGGACTTGACCATGTTTGGTCCATGCATGCCATACAAACATATTTTGTTTCCTACAACATTGTCTATCAACTATTTCACCGATTGCCGTCTTGTCGTCTTAATTGTGTATGCAATTTGTGAGTGTGTAAAATATTTTCCGGCATCACCTGCGCAATACCAAATATATCATAAGTGTAGATTCAATGCCGATGTAGTGACTGACTGCTTCATAAATCTTTATTGTCATCGTTATCTTCATAGTTTCATCACCATCACCACCGTCAAGATTGTAATGTTTCTTACTGCTGCTGCTACTGCTGCTGTTGCTGCTTGATGATCTTATATCAATCGGTCAAACATGCATACACCTAACTACTAATAAATAGTACGCCAAGAAGACTAAACTATACTCTACTAAATAACTACCACCACCACCACCATCTGACCGTAGTGTAGTCTTCATTGGCATACCAAAATGACGCATACGTATAAAAAGTAAATACGACGAAAAATTCCACAATTTCCTTATATGTATATTAAATGTAGATGCATATGGAGAATATAATGGTAGAATGTAGTTACTGTTGTGATTGTAGTCAGTTACTTTGTCACTTGCCACACCATAAAATTAAGTAAAATCAAGTAGCATATTATCAGCATTGCACAGAGACCATTCGTACTTACACTATATTCAGATTGCTATCATATGTGAGACATGTCAATGTACATATATTATTTAATACTTCAGAAAAACAAAAAAAAAATTCTTAGGTACAGAGTTAACCTGTTAACCTGGGACTTATATTTCACACTAACATTTTCAAATAATGTTTCAGTTTTTCACTCTTTATGAAATATATTACATATTAATATTAATAGAATTTTATTGAAACAAATGTTTTCCAAATTATAAATTTCATTCTCTTTTCATATGTATTTGTACCACTCCGTATAGGTCGAATTGTCTATAACAATTTCATTAATATACTTTACCAAAACTATTTTATTACCAACCATTTTGAGCTATCTTGTACGTAGATCGTAAACCGTATTTTATTTGATTTCTTTTTGAATTTCAATTGGCAATATATTGTGTGTTGATTTTACAAATTGCATTACTCTTTCTATGTACTTAATCTATCAATCTTGACAATCTATCAAAATTACCAATTATGACGAGCAGAAAAAAAAGCATCTAACAATAATATAATCAACAATCATAAATACAATACTTTTTCAATACTATGATTGGAATTGGTGTACATAGTAGTGGTGTGGTCATTGTGCTTTATACGAGTACTCATATAATACACATATCGCGTATACACATTTACAAGTATGTTTGCTGTCTCCATGGCTAGTTATCTGCGAGTACGTAAGAAGCTCCGTGCACATGCCTATAGTAAAGTCTATCATAGATCGGTCAAGATCAACTATATTCAATATATACGATATATACTATATATGAATGAAATACATTCATATTGTACATGCACCCACAACCGGACACTTGCAATAATCGATGACAATTTTTATTCATTTCAATCAGATGTACATACATTATATATAATATCATACATAGTTTATTGGCATATGTTTCTAAAAGTAACTCAGGCAACCTAATGCCACTCCCAATGGGAAAAATGGCAGCATAAGGTCACCGAAGAGGTAAACAAGAGTCCCTGTTGGGACATTGTAACATCTTTACTTGCTTGGTTACCTGCTTGCAAAGAATTACAATTTCATGAAAATATTCATAGGCGAATTATCAATGCATTAGACACTATTCCACAGAATAGAATGAATTTAAAATACATGCATTGCCGAATAAAAGCGCATATAATTGCAAGGAAATTAAAAACTTCGATATGATCATATGAGCAGTGAAAAATTAACACATGTTTCGAAAATGGCAATCATTTCAAACTCATATATAGAATTTCAAAAGTGCTTACATTTATTTTGAAATGGTAGCTATAAAAAAAATGTTAATATCTCTGAATATCTCTGCGATGAGTGTTAATTTTTAATTTTAAGTTTACTTCTTTTTGCTAAGTTTTGCGACTGCGTATTGGGTGTTTTTCGAAGACTGAATTCTTCCAAATAACCATTTTTTTAACCACACATATGATTCCAATAGACTCAAGAAATTTTACAAATGCATCCGATCATGGTGGATTTCAATGTAAAATTATTCGACCGTGCGTACAAGTGCATAAAAAAACATCAAATACAGTGAGGATAAAAAATATATGAAAAAAAAATAAAAGTAGAAATAAAATAAAAGTACACACAAAAAGTGCAATGATGCAATGCTGTTGCCATTGTGCAGCTTTACACTTTATTTTTCATTTTTTCTACAAAATAAATATATATGTACATAGATGTGCGTAATACGCACATTAAAGGAAGGCGAAGGTGGTGCAACATTGCGTACACTAACATCAACAACAACAACTGAAATAACAAAAACCTCCAACAACGACCTTCTATGCCGCTAAGGAATTATTGTCGTTGTCGACGATGTCATCGTCAATAGTTAACTACAAACACACACACACGCACGCACACTATAGTATATAAACATGCCATTGAAAATATGTACATGTATGTATGTATGTAGGTAAACTGAAAAATGTTTTGGACAGATTGCCACTTTTGTCATAAAAAATTCTATTTTCGTTACTCTCGTTATTGTTGTTGTTGTTAGTATTGTAGAAGTTGGCTTCATCTTTTTTATGTTATTGCAATTTCGACACTAAATCATAGCGTATTGCAGTAGCTGATAGCCGATTGTGGGCAAATAAATGCAGCAAACAAATAAATAATTTATTAAAAAAAAAAATAGAAAAATAATTTTGATGATTTGTGACATTTCTCACAATAAGGAGTGATTACTTGTGACAGTTTGAGTATCTGCCTTTAAGTTATATACAATAAATGCAATGGCATTGCAATGCAATTGCAATGCCAATAAATATATATGTATATGTGTATGTGCACGTAATAACAAGGCCGGATTTGAAGTAATTTATTAATAGGGCGCTGAGCAATTGATTACTGGAACCGTTGATCTCATGAGAGCTTCGAATACGCAAATAGCTTTTATAGCAGCCAAGACATCGATATCGACTGATATTTGAGCAACGATCGTATTAGAAAAGCATAGAGAGCAAACAAACATTTTTCACTCAAATAGGGCTCTGAAAATCTCCAGCGCAACAGTACGCTTGGATATATGCATATATACTACGTTACACAAACACATGACGATACAATGTTGTGATTAAGGTCAGCGGTAATTTGATTGACTATAATAAAAACAACGAAATGTATGTGCATATGTGCATATATTTATCTAAATCAAAAATCAACAGCAACAAAATATTAAAACAAGTTGATAATAAAATAAAATTGACCCAAAAACTTAGTGGAAAACTCTTAAGTAATAAATGGCAAATTAGTCACACATTTTCATTTTTTCATCATTCCATTCATTGATTGTGATGTAAACGAATTTACTTTTATTTTAAAATATGTATAGTCTACTCCTATGCATTAGCACACCTAATAAAAACATATCTTAATTACAATTACAATTATGTATTTCAACATTCGAAATGAATTACCTGTATTTGAATACATGTAATTAAAATTAAAGTAATAACTTTTATATTATACATAAACCGGTTTCGGTACTTTGTAGCTAACATATATATCAGTTACAATTAACGATTTTGAATATGACCAAACACAATAGTAATATATTGATCTACTTTATTCTGTTTTTGTAATAAAGCGCCATCCAAAACCAAAATTCATGATTAGTGTGTAGAAATGTAACTGTGGATCTTCTAGTTTTTGTGACAAATTCACTGAAGATCGTCCATCAATTGTTGTTGCAAACATAGAGACGACATTTTTGAGCATTGATAAAAGTGAAATATCATCGATTTTGCCGATGAAACTAGGAAATAAGAAATTTGAAAAAAGTCGATAAACATAATATAAAATATTGGGTTTAGTAAAAATCTCATTGTGAAAATTTTAGGGGTTTTTTTATGAAGTTCAATTTTACGCTGAACACGCAGAAGATTATAATACATGTGCTTGCTTCTATAAAGATTTCGCCACACACCCTCATAATCCATAATTTTTATAGAAATTTGTGAAAAAAAAACTTCATTAATCAGAATTTTAGTTGTTGACTTCCATTCATTTCGAAAAACCACATCAATATGGTTTTCAATTCGCTCTTAAAGAAAAAATCTAGACGTTTGATGGAAGTTGCTTATAGAATTGTTATTTTGTACCCTCTATAAGCCACTTTTTAAGACGCAAAAACATAATTTCTCAGTCAAAATTGCTTGCACAAAGCTTGTACGAAGCAAAAAAGCGAAGTCGAAAGAGCTTGCTTATAGAATTGCTCTTTTATAATCTCTATAAACCACTTTCATAGACGTAAAACCAGCTTCAAGCAGGATAATAATTTCTCAGTCAAAATTGCTTTCACAAAGCCTTTATGAAGCATAAAAGCAAAGTAGCTTATAGCTTCTATAGACTCTCTGAAGAATTAACATAGTGCTATGCCTTGATGATTAATCGTCAAATATATTCTTCAACCGATTTTAGGGAGGAATCAGCTTATTTTTCCTCTATGAAAGGGCATTCTCGCATACTTTTCTGCAAATAAACTGTACTATTCCAAACCTTCACGCACATATGTTACATTTCCATTCATTCATTTTCACTACACAGTGCTATAGGTACTATGAATTAAAAAAAAAATATAATATATAAAATATAAATAAACAAAAAACTACATGATATTAATATGTATGTACATCAATATTTTTTTTTAATGTGTGCATTATAAATACCCATTTTATTATTATTTTTTTTAATATTAATGATAATATTTTCATAAATTTTGCATAATTTTGCAAGTGTTGCTTGTATATTTTTGATGAATTACTAAATTATTATGATTATAATTTTGATTTTTTATGAATTGGCACCAACATTGTGTTTTATTAATTAATGGAATACTAAAAAAACAAAATGTACTGACACAAGAGAAATGTCGAATTGTTTTACATTGCAACTCAAACTTTTGTGTTACATATATTTGTTTTTTTTCTTCTTTTTTTTTAATATAAACGACCATGTTGCAAAAAAAAAAAACACAGAAATAATAAAAGATATTATAAAAAAAAAATCAAAATTAACTTTAAATAACAATAAACAATAAAGCAAAAGCAAGGTGGAGACAGAAAAATGTTATTGCAAAAAAAAAAGTCAAATAAAAACAAAAATAATACTAAAAACAAAAAATAAATAAATAAATAAACAGCTTCATTTGCATAATCCCTAATTTAGTCATTTTTCGAAAATAAGTTGCTTTTTTTGGTATCAGTAAAATGTAAACCATTTTGACTTTACAAAATACTTAATTGCTTCTTGTCGTTGTTACTATTCTAATTGTTGTTGTTGTTGCTATTATTGTTCAACAGGTGGATTTGCGAAAACATCGACTACACTACACTGATTCGGTTCAAATCAGTTAGTTGAAATTTAACACCAGTTTCACTTAAAACTGCCAAAACGTTATGCCAAAAATTTTTATTTCACTTTTATACTTGTACTGCATGCATATTTTGTATTTAAAGTTTTGCTCATTGCGTCAGCGTCAACTTTTCTTATTGCTATTGCCGCCAATTGTACAAAATTACAATTAATTGAAGCAAAAGTAATTATTACAAAATTGTTTAGGATTTTAGCACCTCAATTACCAATAAAAAATCAATTTCAACTGGTCTCATTGCAATATTGAAGAAAGCAATACTGTGTAATAACAACAACAACAACAACACAAAAAGACAAATCATAAAAATTGCAAATGCAACACTTTGTTGTGCTGTACACCATTCCTTATTATTATCATCATCATCATCATCATCATCATCATCTGCATCACAGCATCAGTTGGAGCAAATGTAGTAAGTAGCTGTTGCAACCATCAAGCATTTGTATGTAGTAGGTAGTCAATTTTGTTAGATTTCAAGCAGTGATAAAAACAATAACACAACAATTTGTTGTACAATAAGAGCATTAGTTAGTTAGTAGGTAGGCATCCAAAAGCTACGAATAACAATCTTTCTCATTCATTTACTCTCACTCTATACCTCTCTCTCTCTCTCTCTCTCTGACTCTTTCTTTATTGTATACGACTCTGACTGAACTGAAGACTTTAATGAATCAGTGAGTGAGTCAAGTTGTTAACAATTTCAGATAGGTAAGTGAGTAAGTAGATGCAACAAATAATGAAGAAAATAACCATTTGCAATAATGTTGCATTTATTTAGTTGCTCGTGCAAATGCTGCAACTCTGGTCGTATTTATAACTATGTTTGTCTTGAACTCACTTTTTACGGTAGTCAAATTATTAAATTTCAGTTCGATGTGAAGCAAGATAGTCAGTTATATACTTACTTATATAGGATCGTAGTACATTGCTATTGTTAGCATGCTGCATATAGCACGAGTCTGTATAGATATTTGCAAAGCATGGTCAAAATGTCTTGCCATTTCTAAGACATCATCAGTTAATGCAATACACCATGGCATAATAATATGTACATCACAACTAAATAGATTTTGATTTATGTTAAAATAACAATACAACATTTTATAGATAAATATTACGTTGTGACCTAAGAAATTTTCAATATATGACTAATATTTTTTTAATGATAGCTAAACATATGTATTGGTCAGAATTGTAGTTTGAACGGAAATTGATTGTATTGATAGTGCCGTGAAAGCTATTAAAAAAAAATATCTATTTTATTTAATGATCTTATGCAAAATAAGTGTTGTAGTAATTACAAAATGTCCAAATATTATGTTGAAAATATGAATAAATTTGTATTGTATTTGGACTAAATGCTGAAATGAAGTAGCATTTTGCAAATATGGCATATGGTATATGGCTCATCATGAATACAGCATGTATTTAACCATAATTATGCATTTAGCATGGGGTTAAGCCTCCATGTCTTTGAGCTCACCAACAATAATAGCATGCCATTTCCATACACATTTATTGAAAGTATTGTGGTTGTTGTTTGTTAAAGCAGTGACATGGAATGACTTCAGATTTTGTATTGAATGGCAACAGAAGTTATCTGTCCATCATATACGAATCACCGACAATATATTTATATGATTTTACAGTGGTTAAGTTTTGAAATGATGTTGCACCAAAAACTAGTTCATATTTTCTATAATCTCATCAACTTGATTAATAGCTGAGGCAGAAAACTCTATTATGATACATATATACAAGATTCAAGAAAAGTAATCCATTCTTTTTTTCGCTACAAGCCTGATATATATCTTGTAAGGTAGTGATCAAACACAAAAGTGATTAAAGTGTATTCAAAAATTATTTTATTGTCACAGACATTAAAAAAAATTTGTTGGTTCCGTGGATTCCACTAAGGTTAAAGACACACCACGCAGGCATAAGCCGGGTACCGTAGAGCTTCTAAAAGAGCTCTGTGATGGCACGAGGGTACTGCCATTCAGAATCGGCTAATATAAGTAGGTCCCTTCTAATACTGTCAAAAATTTAACACGCACAACAGTACTGGAAGAGAAGCTCGACCAAAGGGTACTTTGAGACTTATTAGTGCCAAAAATTTATTTATTTTTTTATAAAGTTGGATTTCTTGTGATGTAACGAATTGACATCTGTGAAGCTTTTGATAACTGGAAGGAAATCGATCCATTTCTTAAAAAGATTTCATAAGTGACTGGTCAAAAACTTCACGGGATTGATTCGATACTTTTAAAATTACACACTTCCTTTATGATTAGCAATTGGCTTCAAGAGAAGATTGTTGAAATCGTTTAGTCGATGTTTTCTTCAATAGAGAGCAAGATTTTCATCTTCAATGAACAAAACGGTGCATGTTTAACTTAAATCGGACAATCCAAATCTTATTGAACAGTCTGGAAGTATACATAAAAATAACAGATTTCTTTTTCCTCAAACCAATGATACATGGGCAAAAATTATTGAGTATTGATACCAAATTCGTTGGACTACTATATGAATATTTGGCAACCCAAACAACAGAAATAACAGTAGCTCTTCATAGTAAGTATACTATGTATTTTTATAATGATGGTGATGATTTCTCAATACTTAAATGAGTAAGTATTGCTTATTTGAATAAGTACATATAAATACAAAACATTTATCATCATTTAAAAATTTATCTTCTTACAAATAATACATCATAAAATAAGCGGGGGGAAAAAATGTAAAAGCACAACAACATCAACAACAAATACGGTAAAACACATCAATAATTGATTAACACTTAAATTTAACGATTGAATTGGTGATAGCGTTAAAGTGTGTATTTGCTGTAAATAGAGATCATGAAAGTGCAGACATATGAAGATAATATCTTAAACACACTCACACAAATAATTTATTTTAATTATTGTGTTTCAAAGTTTAACTAATATGATAAAAACCCACTCATGCAAACACACACACACTCAGGGAGAAAATGATTGCTTTAACACATGTTAACAACAAGCGACCATTAAGACAATAAATAAGGCCAAATAAGCTTAACATGATATTGTATATTATATATTGTATGTATGTGTGTGTGTGCATATTTAATTATTGCAATTATGTTGTAGATATGGTAATTAATATTGCATTTAGCTTCAAAACAAATTTTTCAAATACACATGTATATATTTACATTTACATGTAGTCATTTTTCATATACATAAGGTACAATAGATATGCAATTTATAACAATTTTGCATAAAAATATATGGGTATTTGTGTAAATATGAATAAATATCTACTAGTGTCTTAATATTTATGCAACATATTGTATGTGTGTATGTATAGTATACCATACCTATCTTATTTCTTCTTATTTTTCTTCTTCTATCTTCATTTTTTTTTATTTTCTCTTCATGTTTTAATTCAATCAAATCACTAATTGGCCCCTTAACAACGTGACACCTGAATAAGCATGTGTTAGCGACTATGTGTGTATGAGTGTGTGTGAGTGTATTTTATATGTTTTCATATATTTGTTAACAAATTTGGCAAATAATCATAAAAGCAAATATGTCTTTTTTGTGGTTATTGTGTTATTGTTATTGTTATTATTGCTTTCAATTAATAGTTGACCAAAGTTGTTTTCACAACATGCTTTAAGACGCTCACTTTCGCCTTACCTTTGTAAATTCAATTAAGACAAGTGTTTATTAAGTTGTTCAGTATACATATATTAATACGTACACATGGATGGATGTCTGTTAAATAACGATAATTCCTTCCTATCCTATTTTCTTTTGCAAGTTATTATCATTCAAAATTATCCCCATGGAACTTAATGCAATGTATGTAGCGATAAATTAAGGTTTCCATTGATTACACAGTGCCACAGCCTCTGTGGTAGCGGAATGATTCTCGACCTAGACACATATAGTTAATTCTTCAAATCTTTTTGCGTCCTCAGGTCAAATTTTAACCATATTAAATTTGCAGTTTTTTGCATGAGTGTTTTGGAAAAGTCGACAAAAGGGTTAAAATTCACATCGGAGTGGAATGTGTAGTTAAGGTACATATATCACAATTTTATTATAAAAGAATTCATAAGAAGGTTGCATATTTCTAGAGGACACATTTACTTTTTTTTTCTGTGGAATTTTACGTTCTTTGTATAAAGATGTGACTAAGAATAATACTAGTGAAATTTTCCGGCGAATAATTTTGTAAAACATTTTAACTCCCTAGCGACTTCTCAAATGACATTTTATTAAGACTTTGTAAAAAATTGGGTTAAAACGACCCTTTCGTGAAAGAGCTAATGGGTTAAAATGTTCTACAAAATTTTACACTATGCACCCAAACTCCATATTTCGATCCGATATCAATTTTAAAATTTTTTCTCACTTATTTTAAATACACCCATGCAAAAAATACGGCCATACAAGAAAATTTTACCTGAGAATGCAAAAAGATTTGGAGGTTTTACTATATGTGTCTAGGTCTTTCATCCTGAGTTGAAATAATTCCGCCCCCAGACAATAATCCTAAAATTGTGTCACAGTGTTATTTATAATCAAAGGAAGAAATGTTATTTAGCACCTGTGCCTCGGTCGCTTGACTGAAATAAAATCTCTTAATGGACAATTTCACCTTTGGAAAAAAAAGAATCACATAGTGAGAGATCAATCGAATATAGAGGGTGGACAATTGCGAAATAATATTTTTTTTTGTCAAAAACTCTGCACATCATCGTTTCAAAACTTCTAGATATTATTCTCCGATCACCACCTGGCCTTCAGGAATGAATTCTTTGTGAATTGAACCCTTCGAATCACTAGGAAGTTTGTCAGCTTTGTCTTTATTCTTGACTTTTGAACATACAATTTTTTGGTTTTCAGTTCAACTTCCGTTGCCAGTTACAATGGAATCCAAGGACTTTTTAATCAAGTCTTTCGAATGAGCTACACGATCGTATTTTGTTCAAAAGCAGAAATTTGACGTAAAATGCGCTAAATCTTGCATTTACCTATACTTCACTCTACAGTCAACATTCTAATATTGAAATTTTATATTAGCTCTTTGAATCACGCTCACTACACACCTCATGGAAATCCTATCACATAAAAGCGCATAACATTTTAACCTGTCATTCGATTTGCATGAACTTAAGAGTGTTGGTAGCATTTATTCTTAGATGGCGTTGCAATTTATATTTAAAAAAATAAAATGTCGTTATTTAAAAGACATACCATGTATATAGTTATTTCAATGTTATAGCTTGTTGCTAATAAGTATATAATTATTACAGTTAAATACAATATAATTTTATTAAAAACCATATAAATTTAATATTTTGGTAGAAATTTGATATCTGTTTGAATTCCATTCAATTACAATTACAATTTTTATATCATATTATATAAGAAAATATAATGAGTAGTTTCGATCAAATTTGAATACTTTGTGAAATGATGATTTGTTTTTGCGCAAAAATATCAAAATAATAATAATAATAATAATAATATATAGCTAACTATATAGTAAGTAGTCTATATATATATATACAATATATTCTTCTTTATTTGTGGTTAAAATCTGAGAAAAATATTTTGCGGTCAAATACTTTACGTCTACCAACTAAATATATTATGTGCAGTGAAATATCAAGCACACACATATGTACCTACGAGTATATATAAACATACAAGAATAAAATCAAACAGCCAGCGCAATGGTAGGCAACAATGCAAAACACATTTGAATTGCAAATAAATGCTGCAACAATGACTCAGGCACTTGTTGTTTTGGGTAATGTTGCTAGAGAAAAGCAAATACTCTGCGCCACAGGAATTTCAAACAAAGTCATATACATATAAATACAAATACATAAATATGAATTTTTAAAAGCTTTTCGCAAAGAAGGTATGATATATTATATATATGTACTATATATAGAATAATTTCTATGATTGTTAGTTATATAAAGGTACTACGTACTTATGACATTAGCATTAATCAAAAACCAAGTGGAAGTTGAAAAATATGATAGTACAATGTATAGTTATTTAATTGTAATGAAACATGAAAAAAAACACTTTGTAATATATCAGAACAAAGGACAAAAATTCGACTGTAAGTAAAGTGAATAATTTTTTGTACTGCTTCCAACTGGCTAGCGTTTACAAATTAAGAATTTACAAATGCAAATATCGAAAATTTCATATATTGAATAAATCTATTCGTCCATTTAATTTTTGTAGAGTTTTCATTACAAAAATTCCTTACAGCCGCACTTCAAAAGAGCACCTTTTGCTCAGGGAACTGATCGTTTCTATAAAGATTCTTACAAAAGCTGCTCACACTATATCCCAGTCCAGACAGTGTTTGCTCATTGGTATTTACTCACACGCATAAGAATATATTTTATTGTGTGAATAAATACAAGCAAAATGCACAACGAATCAGCATCATCACCATCAGCAGCAGCAGCAGAAATAATGCTTGCCACAAAACAAAAATAAAGAAAATTGAGTAAAAAAAAAAGCATAACAAAAAACCTCTCATCTATTTAAAGACAAACTTGCGGTTGTAAAACAAATCCAAGCCTAAACACTTGATTTTATAGCCATTTTAGAACGACACTGACGACGACTACGACGACGCCGACTACAACGACTGCACAACCTTGTCGAATGTTGGCTAGTTAAATATATGATATGAATGTAGCTAACCAGCACATTCCACATGTGAGAGCGTCAACTTTACGAGTGTAGCATTGTGAGTGTTGTAATAACCAAATATTAAATAGTTACAACTTCAGTTGCACATATGCACATAATGTGGTATAAATAGCAGAGATATGATACCCAATTGTAAAACTTCGTGTACGAGTACGAGTACACATAAAAAAACAAGCAGGCGTGGTGAATGATTTCTGCAATGAGTTTTTAATTACAATTTTCTATTTGTGCGCACTTTTATACAAATTAACGATAGTCTTTTAATGACACGCCTACTTTCTAGGCATAACTAGTGTGTTTGAATCTCAGATATTTAAATGCTATATATCAGATCAATCAAACAAGTATAAATTAAATTTTTTCAATAAGATGTCGTTTTTTACATCAAGTAGTAAATTTACGAGAAATGACAGGTTTTATTTTAATTTGAAATTCTTCAGATATATGTCGTCTTTGACATAAAGTCTCATGAAGATTGAACATCTCATATTCGGCCTTGATCGAGCTTACACATCATATGAGTTCATTTTTCTTTCTACCATATTATGATATTAAATAGAAGCAGTAGAAATATAAACGTGCAACATGTTTCATATTACAAACTTGCAATGCAATACTGCTCAGCTCGTGGCTGGCTTTTGTTTTTAAAATGCGGGTGTTTTCCACTCACCGCACACAAAGATGAAGAGCGAATGTCTGCATTGTACGTGTTTTACCAATGCCAATCCCGAGATTCTTCGATGCCATCTAAAGTGCTAACTCAGAGTTTATGAAAAATATGACCATAATTTTGAGGATAATTAATTCACATAAATAAAAAATAAATATATAAACGAGCGGAGAAAAATAACAAATCAAATCAATTTATTATCAAATAAAAAGACTTTCAAATGGTGCCCAACTCTCGGTAAGCTATTGCTAAATCTTCCTATAGTTAAATTAAAAAGCTATATAGTATAGCTAAGAAGTGATGTCACAAGAGCTAACATGTGAGTAGAACTCTTCCAATGCTTTCCAAATTTAACACACCCAAGAGTACTGGAAGAGAAGCTTGACGAAAGGGTTCTTCACTGCATATTTTTGTTTTTTGTTTTTGCCACTTTGAAATTATATTTTAGGCATTCACGGTATTATTCTTCGCTAGATACGACTTTTGCCCATCTTTCAGGTTGTTTATGAATTCCGCGTTGAAAAACTTCTTCGGCTTTTGGAGCGATATAAGAATTGACCCAATTTTTAACTCCGCCATAGGACGTGAACCGGACCGCTCGGTTAGGCCATGAATCATCGTAGCTGGGGTAGGACATCACATTCAAGCGCCCCCAAAGTTGCCTTGATGACTTTTGCAAAATGTGACCGAGCGTTGTCATGCTGAAAGATAACGTTGTCATGTCTTTTTGGTATATTGATGTAGTTTGAGCTTCAATGCTCAGCTCAAATTGGATCACTTGTTTTTAGTAACGTGCCCCAGTAATAGTTTTGCAATACGTATACTGAATGAGTTCATAGCAGATCCCATCAGATGCCGCTTACCATGAATATTCGGTTTGTCCGTAGAAGTCGATGCTTGGCCGGACTTACCTAACGGTTTTCTGAGCTTTGAATTATAATAGTAAATCCATTTTTCATCTCTCATTACGATTCGATGCAAAACCCTTCGAATTTTAGAAAAGTTGATGGCATATTAATAAACTCATTCGACGTTTATTGGTTTGAGTTCATAAAAAATACAATTTTCTTCTTCTTCTTCTTGATCTTCTCTTGATTTTGGTAGGAGCCTTAATCCAACAACAACTTCAAATAAGAGTTGTCATCTGTTCCCAATTATCAAAGGGTGCACAAGATCTACAGACGGCTTCAACTAGGCTTTGAATTTTACTGATGTTGAAAGAACTGCCTCGTCATTTACAAGAAATGGTGATTATGACATATGAAAATGGATTAGATATTCTGAAGATCTTATGGATTCCATGAATGCGAATGAATGTCGTCTTACTCGCTTACTCGTCAATGATGCCAAAAATGGAATGAATCTATAGAAACATATTTTTTTCGTCATGTTGGAAATTGCTCAATATGGAGAAGTACACACGTGTAAATAATCTAGTCTATGTAATCATCGTTGTAATTCGCAATACTTCAACTCAAGTTTCTATTTTAGCTGATCTTACTTCAGAAGACGAAATATTGAACGCTTTGATCATATTTTTATAAAAATGCAACTAATAAACTGTAATCGCTTACTTAGTTGCTCTTACTTTTGAAAATCCGACAAAATATGTACGGGATCCATAATATGCACTTTACAGCATTGCAAGTGTGAGTACGTAGACGTGTGTGAATGTGTGCTCGTGCACCAGTGAATGGTTGACAATAAACGTATCTGCTTATGGACTTCATGATAATTAATGCGGGAGCATCACATATTTGTTGCAACATGTTGCAGCTGCTGATCATCGCTTCAAGCATTATTTCGGTAGGGAGGGCAGAAAGTTGTCACTTGTGGTATTTGTGTGTGTGTGTGTGTGTGTGTCTATCTTAAAATTATGGTCAATATAAAATTGCAATTTTCTTTATTTTTGCTTCTCTTTGGAACAATCTTTTTGCGTAAGTGTGTATGCCTATCTTCGTGTGTGTGAGTGTGAGTGAGTTTGCGGTTACATTTGAAATAAAAGCAATAAAACGTGTATCATAAAATTAACAATGCCATGAAAAGCGTCGAAGAAGAAAATCAAAATATCAATAAATATATTCGATATATTAATACATATCGGCGGTGTTGGTGTCGAGAGAGAGAGACAGAGAGAGAGAAGAGGATTGATACATAGAATATGTAAAGAAAAAACCACAAAGGTGCGTCTGTCAAGTGATTTAATAAATGCAAAAGAATTTAAAATGCATTAATGAAGGCAAAGACGAAGAAGACATAGCAATGATTGCGTGTACATGATTGTACATACTTAATGCAGCTATCAATAGCAAATATATTGTTTAGTTGTACTAGTGTCGTCGTCGTCGTCGTCGATGTCGAACACTTGTGCAATCATAAATTAACATATGTATCAAATGGCAGCAGCCACAACAACAGCAATGCTAATGCGACTACAGTAGCAACAGATCCTTATCAGCAGCAACAAAATGTGGTGGCGGTATCGCCAACTATTTTAGTATTTGAGCATGTGATTGTGTGTGTGTTTGTATATTTTATATGATGACAAACAGAGTGCATCCTGATAAGAATCTCAAACAACAAAAATCACTTACAGACTATTTTTGACAATATTTTATATGCAAGTTTCAATTGCTTTGCATCGAAAAAGTGTTTTTCTTGATTTAATGAAATAGTTTTTTTTTTTGCTTATTTTACTTAAATTTGTTTTCTATTTTAGTGGGTGATACAAGTATTATATTATTCCTCCACTCTTAAATGTTTTCTCATACTCAGATCATGCTTATTTATGTTGTAAATGTATGTAATTTCATTGATTGCATTTGATAAGAATCGAATGAGCGCGGGAACGAGCCAAATACAAGTCGCCAGCAATGATCATCGCGTATACATGTACGTACGCCAATATTAAAATGGACTGCAGTTCTGGTGGCTATTTGCAGTATACAAGTATGCAACGGTATTAATCGCATTTTTTGTTTGTCTTCTTATTATTTTTCATCTTTCTTTAAAATAA
Organism: Megamerina dolium; assembly: GCA_963854835.1. Lineage (NCBI taxonomy): Eukaryota > Metazoa > Arthropoda > Insecta > Diptera > Megamerinidae > Megamerina > Megamerina dolium. Next base: position 30,477,346 of record OY978528.1, on the reverse strand, counting down.
TTACACTTTTACAGAAATGTTTTGCGTTTTTTTTTCCCATTGTAACTCTTTATGTTGTGTCGTATCTAAATTTCTTAATCTAAATTGCTTCTTGCAATTCATTTGCAATTTTTGGTTTTCTCAAGGAGATTGGAATATATACGCATAATATCTGTCTATAATACATCGTATAACGTATGCGGGAGAATTTATGCTTTGCGATGATATTGATGAATATTTCACCTGCTTTCACTAAATTACAAATTTACAAAAATATTTTATATACCGGTATAATATTAAAAGAAAGAAAATAATTCAGTAAAATATACGCATATGTTTCAAAAGAAGAAGAGAATTAAGTAGCGTACTTAAAAATTCAATTTCAAGGGGTTCGAGAAAGAGCTAATACTTTTAATTAATTCCTCTAAAATTATATTTTTAGTTTTAATATAGTTTTCATTTTACTAACATCAAAGTTGAGTCAAATCTTCGATCACAAATCGATCAACTCACAATAAATAGGGAATCAATAACATAAAAAAATTTGTTGTTTTTTTCGAAAAAATTTCGTTCGACAGCCAATGAAAAAGTTAATTTAAAGAAATCGTTGGTGATCCGTTCCCTATATAAAATAGAAAAGTTATTTTCCTAATTTTACGCGACGTATTTACATTTTGCCTTTTTTCACAGTCCTAATTTTTACACACTTTAACCTTGGTCTTACTTTTGTTATTTTGTGATGGTAATTAGCTGTGTGTGACGTAGCTCAGTGGTTAGTGTGTTCGTCTTCTGATCTGTAGGTCGTGGTTCAATCCCCGGCTGATGCATAACAAATTTAATATCGATAAGATTTTTCTTTCGAACGGTACCCACCTGTCGGCAAGCAATTGGCAATTCTTCCGACAGTAACAACTTGCCATGAAAAAGCTTCTTAAAGAACTCTGTGACAAAGCTCAGAAAAAGTGATGTCACAAGTGTTCTGCCGTTCGGAACCGGCTAAAATAAGTAGGTCCCTTCTAATATTGTCCAAAATTTAAGACGCACAACAGTAATGGAAGAGAAGCTCGGCCAATGAGCCCTTTGGGGCTTTATGTGCCACATATTTATTTATTTTTTTTTAATTAGCTGAAAAAGATTTAAGTCAAATTTGTGTGCTGCTATAAAACAAAATTCGGTATAAGAATGCCATAATATGAAAATACATACATACATGTGAAAATTTTTAATTTGAGAAAATCGTCTTAACCTAACTGAAGTGGAAGCAGTTAGCATGATAATTGTACAGTTGTGCCCAACATAGTAGTATCGTAGTATAGCGGAAAAGAATTACAATTTCATACTTTAATTACTTCACCAATAGGTGTACTAAAATGTTCCTATAAATAGTAAAAGCTATAGATGATTGAATGAATTTTGCCAAAAATTTTTGGACAATAATATCAAAATAAGAAATATTATTGTACAATTAAGAAATTGGTCGCTCTTCCATATAAAAAATTTTTTAATATTACGAATAAAAAAAAAAAATAATAAATATGTGGCATTTAAAGCCCCAAAGGGCTCATTGGCCGAGCTTCTCTTCCATTACTGTTGTGAGTCTTAAATTTTGGACAATATTAGAAGGGACCTACTTATTTTAGCCGGTTCCGAACGGCAGAACACTTGTGACATCACTTTTTCTGAGCTTTGTCACAGAGTTCTTTTAGAAGCTTTTTCATGGCATGTTGTTACTGTCGGAAGAATTGCCAATTGCTTGCCGACAGGTGGGTACCATTCGAAAGAAAAATCTTATCGATATTAAATTTGTTATGCATCAGCCGGGGATTGAACCACGACCTACAGATCAGAAGGCGAACACACTAACCACTGAGCTACGGCACGAGTATTAGAATAAAATTTCGTTGAACGATGAAAATAGATTTTTTAGATTTTTTAGCAACCGTGGCTCACTACTAAACAAGAAATTATATAGAAATACATAAACTTGTAGATCAAACTTGTATAGAACAGATCACTTATATGATAAAAAAAAATATTTCTTGAAGAATCATGACGAAATGTTTAATTCCTCGATACTTCGGAAATTAGCTACAAGTTTCTATGTTTTGCTCAAGAAAACCGCCATATAGATCATGTCGTATTTAATGATCTGTTTGTTGTGCTTCATGAGTAAATGGTATGTATAGTAATACGTAATTTAAGATGGATTCTTTCGTGTACTATAATACAAGGAACTACCACAAAGGATAATATCATTGTGGCCCAGTAAGCTATTACAAATCAGAGTTCATATCAAGTTACTGTAATTCTATAGACATTTGGAAGTGTTTAAATTCTGCGGTGCTCATATGCTTTTGGCTGCATTTCACAAATGACATTCATATTTCGTTGGCACATACACGACTTTAATCGTTGTTTGTTTAAAATTAAGTCCTTGGCCAGTGATGGCTTTCGGTGTCACATGTTGAGAAATTCTTAGAACAAGAGACTGTCGAAAATTCTATTTCAATCCATTCAATCTGGGTTCTGTGATGTTATGGTAGAGAGGTACCAACTTTGTCGTTTGCGAGCACCATTTTTTTTTATAGAAAATAAATGAACAAGACTATATTGTGTCCATCAAACATTGTGAATAATGTTGTAAAGCCTCACTGGAAAATATTGTCCGAACAAGACAACGCCCCTTAGTTTAATCGAAGATTAAAGGAGGAATATCTCAGCACCACTGGAACTTTTGAATCCCTAAGGCTTTCAAACACTTCAATCAAATGTAAATGCAACTGTAAGAAATATGTTTTAGTGCATAATATGTTTTTGATTGATTTTCTTTAAACATAAATGAGCTAAGTCTATAATTCATCTCAATGTAATTTCATTTTTCTGAATATTTGGAGAATATTGTTAATTTAGACGAAAATTTATGTAACATGATGTTACATGATTTAGAAATATCGTTTGTTAAACAAACATTTTCAAATATCATGACAATTACCGACGCTACTATTATTTCGAGCACGACTGTACTTATTTACAACGTAGTGCTATTTTAAAGTATATTAATACATTGTCATATAAATATATGATATCGTTCATTTACTTGATTTAAAAAACTTTTTCGAATTTAATTGGAACATTAAATGGATAAAGATTTTCAAAAATATATATTGTTACTATTATGATCACGTTTCGTGTTTAATATACGCTTACTTAATATTTTTATTGAGATCAACTCAAAATTGTTCGCTTCTTGTTATACCAAAATAATGTTAATAATAAAAAATAACGTAAATATTAAAATTATAAAAATTAAAGGCAAAAACAAAAAAAAAAATAGAATAAAAATAAAAAATCATAAAACACGTCCATAATGCCTATAGCCAAATTTGTTGTTGTTTTCTTTTTCTCATTTTGAACAAGAACAAGTTTATTATACAAAATAAAAATAAATTCGTATGTTCTTTAAACACAAACACACACACACACACACACACACACACATCTATATATACATATATAGATTGAAGCGCATAGATTTCAATGGAAAATACATAACTATATATATATACATTATAAATTAAGCTAAAACAATATGTTAGCATCGAATATTTTGAAGTACAAACATTTGTAAGTGTGTGTGTGTGTGTGTATGCGTTTGCCACTTAATGATGATTACCGACGTTTTGTGCACCCCCTAAAGGTTAACATTTTCGAAAAATTTCTAAATTAAGTATATCTCCTATATGGGTATAACTAAATATATGAGTATGAGTATGAGTAAGACCTTAAAGCCATATGTGTCTTCTGTAGCCTTTGCACACTCGGATCACTATTAAAATATTACATTCTATATACATAGATGTGTATGTATATTTGCTAAAGGTGGCCAAATAGCATTGGCTAGACATGTAATTAGCATAAAATGAGGATTTTGTTTTTGGTGAAATAAAAGAGGAAGAGCGAAAAAAAAATATTTCTTCTTATTTTTTTATTTTTACTCTTGCTTAACTTAAAGAGATATTGTTTGCGATTTATTTTCAAAATCGTTCATCTTCGTTCACTTGGTTGTTGTTGTTGGTTGTTCATCGTTGTTTTATGTAAATTTTGTGCAAATTATTGTTGTATTTTTTTTTTTCGTTGAAATTCTTATGAAATTTGTATAAATTTTTGTGTAAAATAATTAATAATATGACTTAATTAGTTTGATTGAGGGTGTTTAAATTGCCAAAATTGTTGCAGAACGAATTTCGAATATTATACAATAATAATTATTAAATTTGTTATTTTTTATAGAGAAGAGATTACCAAAAGTAGTGAGCCTTAAAAATTAAATATTATTTACAAATGGTGACAGCTTGTTTATCGTGTATTGTATTGTTATTCATGATAATTCGCGTCAAGATTTAAGATTATTGTTATTATTGTTATTATTGGGTAAATAGTAGGAGATTTTGCCTTCTTGTAGCTTCTAAAAATCTGAGAGCTCTAATCAGCCTCAAGGAGTCCCTTCCATGTGTTGTTGCATAGAGTTCCATTTTGAATGCATTACATACTAAGCTATATCACGATGTCGTTGGCTTTTGTTAAACGCTTGGCCTATAGGCCAAGTTTTAAGTTTCCGTATTTATAACCTTCTCGTCATCTATCTCATAAGAATTGGATGAGCGCTTGTACTATTCTGTAGTCTCAGATATTATTCAGTGGTTCTACTACATTTTTACTTTCTAGGAATTTGAAAATAATGTATTATAAATTTTTTTAAATATTCTCTAAAACCGATGATAAGCTCGGCGCATCTTAATTGAGTAATCAAAGAGGAAATATTTCAGGCTCATTACTATGTGTGGATTTGCATTAAAATATCAGCTATATATTACCTCATCCATTTATAATTTGAATATTGTTTGCACAAACAAATGCACAACGCCATTATAATGATAATTTATGTTATAAACATGCAAAATATTTGCAATGAGTATGTTGCAAATTGCTTTCTTACAATAAACCGATCTTGCTCTACGATCAATTTACAAACATGAAATATACACTTGAAACGTTTAGTATAAAGCAAATCTTAACGATTATGTACAAGGTCACTTACTATATACATATATATGTACTACCTTATAGGCTAATCTGAAAATATTTACACCGCTCACTCCACATCTGGCACATGATTACAAAACATAGACAAACTCATACGGGCATACGTTTTATATTTGTGAGCACTAGGCGCCTGCGCTTTAAAATGATCAAACATACATATTTGCATGTTATTATTATTATTATTATTATATGTACTGACTGCTGTTGCTGCTTTATGTTACTCTTATTGTTATTATTTTTACTTTATCCTTTCATATAATCACCATCACCATCATCATCATCATGATGATGATCGGCGTAATCATCAGTATCTTTGTCGTCATGATGGTGTAAGTGAGATTGGCTTACACCTGAACTGATCGTGATGATTGGCGTTGGTGAGCGTAATTTTCGCTCCCTCATCCCTCAGCTGTTCATTTATAATAATAATAATAATACTACAATGGTTTAATTTAGAACATAATGTTGTTGCTACTAAACAGCAGCTTCAGCAGCATCATCATCAGCAACGGGAGCAATTATCGGCTTAAAAGAGAAATGTATAAAAAAAGCATTCTTTTTTAAATAAAACATTTTCAAGTTGAATGAAATTGGCACGATCAGTAGTATAATATGTTGGTGCGATCAGTTAGCAACCGACTAAAGTCAAAGAGCGATCGATGTTGCAAGGTGAAGGAGTCGATGAATAAGTGTGGTGGTAAACAGTAGGCTAGTTGCTTGTGGTGATGGCGTGTATATGCCATAGCAAAGTAGTAAATAAGTACACACACACACACACACACACACACAGCACAAGCAGTGGCAGCAGCAACAGCAGTAACAGCAGTAACAGATGACGACAGGATCATTTTTAACTCAACGCATAATCATTATTGTTACTCGTGTTGTTGTTGTTGTTGTTGTTGTATGCATATTGGTCTTGTGTGTTGCTGGTTTGCTTGCATCAGCAACAAATATGTTAAATTTCGTTTTACTAAATTGACTTTGATCACGCGATCCTCTTTCTTATTGTTTTATTTATTGTTGCTGTTGTTGTTGTTGTTTTTGTGCATGCCCCGTTGCTGCTACTGGAGTCAAAAATTAAGAATTCTCTTATGCTTTCTGTTTTTTTTTTTGGTTTTACTGGTGCGCCTGGTGTGCACAATTGTAACAAACACGCCTGCTGCCGACGCTGCTACTACTACTACTACAACGTTGCTCTGACTGCTGTTATTGTTATTGATGCCGCCACCTTTGCTGTTGTTGTTGTTGTTGTTGTTGTTGTTTTATATGTAGCACTTTTAATATTGTTTGTGTTGCACAACACAACTTATTTTATAAACGGAAGTTTACAATGAAAATATGTGGCTTTTGTTGTTCTTGCTGCTATTATTGTTATGTTGCGCAAAATAATTACAATTGAGTGCTGGTGGTGGAGTAGGAGTAAGAGAAGTGAAAATAACAACCGAGATGAAGAGGGTGTTAAGCGGATAAATGCAAAAAAAAAAAGCATTAAAACAATATATAGATTTAAGAAAAATGTGCAACATGATTGTAGTTTGCAATTACAACAACAATAACAACTATACACACGCAAAAAACAACAACAATAACAACAGGAGATAAAGCAAGAGAGATAAAATACATTTACAATTGAATTTGAATGTAATTCGCTTGAGTTTTGTTACAAAAATTATGGTCAGACAGGACATGCATTCAAACCGACAGACAAACAGACAGGTAGGTACTAGGTATACGACCAAATACAACAATAGCAGCAATATGGTGTTTTTGCTTTTTTGTTTGTTTTATTAAACATTTAAGTTATTACACTGATAATCAAAGGGAAGGGAGTGGGGTGGTTAGTACAAAGTGCGCAACAAGTAGCATTTTCATTTTTATATGTAACTACTTACCTTACATATGTTATATGCAGTAGCCAATGCAGTCAGAAAATTCTGTAATCTTAAGCAGCAGCAGTTAAAACAAATAATACAACCACTAACACTAGTGGCATGCATACTAATGTAAGTGTACTTTGCAATATAAACTGATCCTGGTGAAAATCAATTTTCATTTTAATTCAAATTCTGAATTAATTACATTGTCATAATTGTGTTGCTTAATTAAATTTCTAGCAAAATGACCACATTTTCGTTATTGTAAAATTAAACAAACATAAATTCCAGTTAAAAGATTGTCTGTGGAATAAGTTGGGTAGGTGGAGACATTTTTCTAATGTCATTCCTTAACTGAAAGCGCCCGGCACCCCTGCGAAAATCACTGTCTTTTTATAATTTTTAGTTTTTTTGTGAAACATCGCAGCAAGCAAGATGATTTGCATGTAATATACATATATCGTTGAAAATGTATAAATTTTCTTCTAAAGTATGATTGGCTCAAAGACTCTAGTGCTCCGTTTGGAGAGTTGAAATACCTTAACTCCTATCTTTCTTTGTTCATAAAATGAAAATCGATAAAAACTATACAAAAGTTTAAAATTAGAGTCCAAATTACATGAAATTATATATTTTTCTTATAACACTGTCAATAATACTGTATTTATATCATACAAATATTTTTATCCATATAAATTCATCTCCTGTTGCATTGTTGTTTATAAATTTCAAAAAAAAGTCGAAGAAAAAAATAACAACAATAACACCTGATACTTGAAATAATTCAATAAAATTGCTATGATCAGTTTAATTACAGTCCGCCTTTTATTGTTGATGCTTCTGTATCTTCGAATGGGTGTGTACGAATATGAATATTTATTAATTTCTCTATTTACAATACAGTGCTTGCTTACTTGCTGTCGTAACTATGTACGTATGTTAACTATTGTAGGTATTAGAAAAAATAGACCGCATGTAAATTTATCATTTTTTTTTTATAAAAAATTGTGAAACACATATTTTCATTAAGTTTTCATTTATAATCATTTGAATAATCAATTCTGTGGACATTTGACGAAAGAAATTATTTCGAGGGAAGAAAAATTACCAGTATTTTTGTTATAAAAGTAACTTTTAAAATCGGTATTTTATGTCTTATCGGCGATCTTTTAGAGCTGCAAGATCAAAAGTTATAGCAGACATGAAATAAACTTGTTTCGCGATTTTTTTCAAAGTAATTTTCAAAGAAGTTGAAACTAGTTGAAGTAGTTGAATTTTGAAAAAATTAATTATTACCGTTTATGCGTCTCAATAAGTGATGTTGTCAAATTCAAACGTTGAAAATAAAGTACCATACTTAGAAATACATTATGTTGATAGTCAGTATTACATTCGAAACGAATTGGAAAAACGTACTTATGTAAATTCAAAAATCATAATTTTTCGAGAAAAAATGTAATTTTTTACTCTACCCTATATACATTTATTCCAGTTTTGTTCAAAAGTGTTTTTTTGCTCTTCTGTAAATTTGATGATTTTGAGATAAGTTATTTTGTCAAATGTCCACAGAATTCATAGATTTGTTTAAAAATATATCGATAGAAATGACTGAAATTGTATTACATATCGCTAGTTTGAATTAATTCTGTTATAAAATTTTGCCGACACATACAAAACTCATAATTTTTCGCAATGCTCTTACATATGTATTTGTATGTATTTTATTACAATCGATTCTACGATATTTTTAATATATAGGTGTATGATTGTATGGATGTGTCAGCAAGATGTCAACAACTCATTCTATATGGTTTTAGAAACAGTTAAATGATTTGTATGTGAATATTTTTTATAAGTCATATACAACTATTGTGGAGAAAAATTCCACATTATTTATTAAAAGAACACATATGTGTCTTATCGTGATTCGTACAGTTTGTGAACACTTGCGTAAACGATATTCACTACGTTGTGCTATGGGAAAGAAAGCTATAAAAGTAACGGTATTGTACCAAACTATGTCCACATATATATGTATGTTCTCTATTACATTTTGTCATTATCCTGTGGTAAAACTAAGATCTAATACGATTATGTACTAGTTTTGTGACTCTAATAAATGACCTAGTTCATTAACTTGAGTTACTTGGGTGTTTAGATTCACTAGTTTATTTAAAATGAATTTTTCAACTGATCCTCTTTTAATGCAACAATAATAGTATGTTACAGATTAGCGTAGTTGGCAGGTAATAGAATATACGATTACAGAAGCACGATGGTGGGTACCTAGGTCCGAATCTCGGCGAATAGTAAAAAGTAGGAAAATTGTAAATAATTAAAATTAATATATAAATGAGAATTATAATGCAATGAATGAAAATAATTATTTTCGGTGAATAGCAAAAAATGGGTAAATTGTAATATAATTTAAATGAATATACGGATGGGATGGCATACGGATCGTATTATAAAATGAATGTCAAATTGTCAAATAATTTAAATGAATATATGGATGAGAATTATAATGCAATTAATGAAAATAGGCTGTTTTTTTTTTTTTTTTTGGTTAAACGGATCAATCGATAAATTGTAAAATAATTTAAGGGGCACCGCCTGAAAAAAGGTGATTTTTGTGAAATGTTAAAAAAAGGGTATTGCATCGAATGTTTTAAAATGATGCAGATATATTTGTGCATAAATAATGAATACAAAGTAATTTTTTCAAATGAAAATATTCGATTTTCAGCAAGTTATCTACCATCTCCTGAGTCTTAAAAAAAAAGTATTCCCACTGCTGCAGTGATTGTAGCCTTCGCAGTGCTCGAAATAAAAAAAAAAACAAAAATTTTATTAAACTAGGTTATATCTTCTATACAATGGCCCTCGATTGTAAAAAAAAAATGAAATGCAACAAAATGGCGGTTTTTTGAAAAAAAAAATTAAAATCTTGCTGAAAAATCTGATGGTTTCTGGCCTGGCATAATTATATTTTTCATTCAATCATAAAACTGGAGGGTCATTGTATGGAAAAACAAATACAAAACAAGCTAAAAGAAGACCCAAGTCGATCGGATGATTTGTTATCAAGTTACAGCAGCAGAAAATTTGAAAAATTTAGTTTTAGAAAAAACGCGTTTAAAGGTAAAAGTACTGATTTCATTGTTCATTGCAGCTGTTCTGTAGAAGGCTGCAACTCAGAATCTATTTGAGATTTTCACTTGAAATTTTAATATTTTATTTTTAAAGGTATAAATTATCAAAAAATGCAAAAACAAAAAAAGAACGAAATTTTCAAAATTTCTAACTAGTTCTATGGATGAGAATTATAATGAAATTAATGAAAACACATTCTTCGTTATTTGCTTAAACGTGTCAATCGACACTTGCTATGACATCGCCATGTTAAATTCGCCAGTTGTAACAAAAGAAAGTGATTAGAAATGCAACCAGTTCCTGGTTCCTTTGAACTAGTGAATTCAATAGTTCTGAACTAGTTTCTCTCACTGCAGAGTATGAAATTGAACACATATTACCTATATTACGCTAAAAGCACACGACATTTAATATAATGTAGTTATAGTCGATATTTATTGAATTCGTTTGATAGTTGAATCTAATGTCACAACGAAAAGTACATTAAACATTGGATATGTACCGAATACTCTATGGAAGCGGGATAGTATGCAGCTCCATACGTTGTCGTTACGTTTCTGATTATCGTTTCGATAGCATAATGTACTGAATATTTATTGTGTAGATATTCATTAAGTTGACGAAGTGATCCAACGAATCGGGTACCACACCTTGGTGTTTTTTGCTTCGCTGTATACAAGACAGCTAAGTAAACACATGATAACTCAAACACTCTTATGTACGATCATTTACTACATATTGTTGTTGTTGTTGTCGTTATAATTTTTAATATTATTTTCATATTGTTGTGATTGTTGTTGGCACAAGCTGTTATTATTTATGTATGTCGTTGTAGTTATTGTTGTTTTTGTTATTGTTGATTTCATTATGCATTATTATTTCATTCGTTCATTTCTTCGTTTATACATGTATGTGATATGTATGTATGGATGTGTACGTACGAGTACCAGCATGTATGCATGTATGTATGATGAACATACAATATGAAATGTAATTGAAAGCGGTGGCGTTCTGTTGTGCTTGTCACTTGTGTCGTTGCTGTTATATTTCTTGTGGTTGTTGTCGTTGTGGGAGGCGTGTCACATACATGCGATGCCATTTACATATACATACATGTATGTATGTATTGGAGCATTTTGCATTTTCTTATTTCTACATACCAATATGTTTGCGTTTTTGTTTCCTTTGCTCCCTCTCTTTTCCCTTTTGTAGCGTTCGCGCTATTAGTATTGCCGTTGTCATTGTTGGTGTTGTTGTTGTTGTTGCTGTTGTAGCCGCTGAATATCATAGTCAAGAAAGCAACAATCGCGCAATCGACACTCACTCATTCACTCGCAATACTCGTAAACCTCATCCATGCTGCATGCTTATTGGCGGTTATTTGACTGCTTGGTTGGTTGGTTGGCTGGTTAGTTCACTCAGCAGCAAGCAGCGGCACAAGCACCAGCAGCAGCAGCAATCAATGTAAGAGTCATTGTATACGTTTGGGGGTATGTATTTTATCTACTTGGAATTTCAATGAGCGTAGGTGTTTCGTATTTTTTTTTTTTTTTGCTTTTAATTTTCGTTTATTCATCACAACGATAACATTTCTTATTTCTTGAGTTATTGCGTATGTTGATTGTTGTTGCATACGTTGTTGTTGTTGTTTTTGACACGCTTGTTTATATTTGTTTAATTAGCCATATTTTGTAAATGGCGTTGCCATCGTCGTCGTCGTTGTATGCACACGACTATTGTTGTTGGCACATTATACTATATAATTTTTATTATTTGTAGCGACTTTTTTGCTACTTCTTTTACCTCATACTAAGTGTGATAGGTACAATTAGTTTACGATCTCATAGTTGAGTTGAGCAATTTACAATTGCTACTATTATAGTTAATATTATTATTACAATATTGGAATTTTATTGCAAATATGAGCATGAAATGTGCAAGAATTTTATTATTCCAAGTTTGATATGCACATTTATATGCTTTTAAGTGTTATTTCCAAATTGTGTATTTACCATACCGTAGTGAACCATATGTATGTATATCTGTAGCATAAACGACTCTTTGTAAACAAGCTCTGCAATTTAATTGTACTTCATTAAAATGTGAATAACGTTATCCAAGAATATAAAAAAAAAATTTGTTACATATTTTTCACCATACTACAATAATTTGACCAGCTTTTATGCAAATAAGTACACAACAATATACGAAAATGTCTTTAAGTGGCACTTATATACCCCGAAGAGCCCTTTCGCTGGAGCTTCTCTTCCAATACTATTGTGTGTTTTAAATTTTGGACAGTATTAAAAGGGACCTACTTATATTAGCCGCTTCCGAACGGCAAAATCTTTGCGACATTAATTTTTCTGAGCTTTGTCACAGAGCTCTTATAGAAGCGTTTTCATAACAAATTGTTACTGCCGAAAGAATTGTCAATTTCTTGCCTACAGGTGAGTACTGTTCGAAACAAAAATCTTTTCGATAACAAAATTGTGCTTCAGCCGGAGATTGAACCCATTACGTACAGATCAGAAAGCCAACTCCCTAACCACTGTACTACGACACCCACTATATACAGCTAGAAATATTTTCTAATCCATGATCACTTTCCTTAGTTTAGCCTGAAATTTTAAAAATTGGTTTAAGCAAATATAATGGCAATTTTTGAAATTTTTCTATTAAAACCCGAATTCTTTTATCCAAAACGAAAAATACAATTTTTATTATAGAAATATAAACTTTTTGGACCATTTAAATTAAAACACAAACACTTTTTATAGTGTTCGATACAAAATTACATTTTTTTATCATATTTTTGAGATATTATATATCGTTGAAAATATCATTAAATTTTGTTCTTAATTTCTGGAACTCAAAGCTAAATTCTATTTTTATTTTTGTTCATAAAATTAAAACCCATAGAATTTTTTAGCATTTTGCCATTTGATTATTTTCGTAGAGTCCTATAATTTGAATGGTGCTGTGATGCTCCCTCGTTAAGATTTCAATTTCAACTCATTGAAGTTTTTTTTCTTCTGTGTGGAGAACGATCGAACCCAATGTTTGTAGCTTGTAGTAAAATTCATTTTGTTGAAATTTAGTATTATTAGAAGAAGAAAATAAATATTGCACACTGAAAATTATTTTACTACTTGAATTGCAAATCATAGTCACGCCATATTTTGACTTTTTTCTCAATAATGTTTGCACAAAATGTTACTCATTTTTAAAGAAAATTCGCACGCACTTTTTAGAGTGTATACAAAGTATGTATGTACAAATATTTATGCGGCTCATGGTTTTCAGTCAACTATACAACCAACCGATCAACCAACCAGCCCAGCCCGCCTGTTTGCCATTTGTTTATCAACATGTCTGTCTAACTGAGTGTGTGTGTGTACGTATGTGTGATTCTGTCTGTGTTCTCTATGTGCAAAAAAAAAATAGAAAAAATATTAAGAAGAAGACAATTTTATCGCAAATATCTGTCAATGAGCTTATTAACAAATAAAAATAAAAAAATCACATTAACTTCATTTAGCGTGAAAAATGTGCAAATGCTTGAAAGAAAGCAATGAAAAGAAACGCACAAAATAAATAAACACACACACAAAAAAGCGAACAAGAGTAATGAAGTCATGTACAAGTTAATTTCTCATACAATTCTATATAAAAAAATTTTTTTTTTCTTTGGCCAGTGTTAAATATATGATGTATTTGTGTGCGTGTATGTACTTTTCTAGTTAAATGAAATGATGTTCCCATAAGCTGCTTAGAATCAACATTGCTCTGTTGGCTTATATGTATATCTTACATACAAACATATGTGTATTCATATTTGATTTGGTTGGCGTTTACACTGGCGTTATAATTAAACATACTTGCGATATATAGTGTTCATTGTTGATATAATTTTTTTTCAATAAATTTATTTATATTTTATAAAATTCTGTTTGTTCTGCACTTGTCAACAAGACGAGCTTAAAATTCGCAAAAAAAAAAAAACAAAGACATTTACAAATACAAGCAAGTCATATGATATTAAAACGACAATGAATTTTCGGCGTCAGATATTTTTCATTCGCTTCATTATTCATTATTATTATTATTATTATTATTAATAAATATTGTTGTTAATATACAATGTTGAACAAATGAATAATTTTGCAATACATGTAAATAAATATATTATTCATTAATTTTTTTGCATAATAATATGATGAATGGCGTACTTTTTTGCCCCTTCATAGCATTCAAGTGCTACCGGACAATTTTTGCTTATTCTATGTATTCAATTGAAACTTTGCCTGGGCGAAAAAAATTATAAATTATAAATTGTTATTATTTTCCTTTTACTTGTTGCTTGTGCGCTCTACTTTAACATGCAAAATTGTGTACTTTGTCATTGCGACATCTAGCAAATTATAAAACAAACAATACAATAAAATAGCAATAAAATAAAAATAAAATAAAAAAAAGCAAAAATAAATAAAATCAATGGCACTTTTTAAATTATTTTTTCCTATTTTATTTTGTTTCGAATTTAGACAATTTCGATTTTCATTATGAAATGTATGTCAATTGATTTATGAATTGCATTTAGCCGAATGAATGAATTTTTATATGAACTCCATAGATATATGTAATTAGGTCTGTACTCATATTCGTTGAGGTAAGGTTTAAGTTTAGTTTGTGTTACTTACTTGTGTTATCGATGCAGTGAGTGTTTCAAAACCATACTACATTTGCACAATTTTTTATATGTTGAATTTGAAATGGTCACCATTATGTTGAGAAGAAATTACTTCTTACAAAATGACAAAATAAAACTAATTTTTAAATATGCTTATTTGATACATATTTTCTTTGAAAAGTGTTTGAGATCTTTTTGAAAGTCATTGCGATGCCATAAATTACCTTTAGTAGTTTTGGAAATATTATACTCATAAACCTCGCTATACGGCCTAGACGTGTTCTGTAATCCATAAAAGTTAGCCGTAAAACGAAAAGCTTATACCACTACCAAACTATAGTATACATACATATATTCGTACAACAAATCCAACAACTTTAAAGTGATTATTTATATCAATTTTATTGGAGCATAATTTTAGGTATACGATTTAGTATCAACATAAGCAATAGGTTTTCATATACCTAAGTATTGATACAACTGTTTACTGAAAATAGAGTTTTTGTCCAAGAAGGATCCAAAAATATCCAAATTTTTTACGTACTGAAGAGCAAACAAAGGTGGATACTTTAGCATACAAAAGGAATTATAGAGGATCTTGGCGGGGCTATTTTTTTCCTTATTCTCCAAAATTTAATATTTTTATCTTTTTTTATTTTTAAATGTGCTAGTTATAAATAATTAATTATATAATAAATTAAAACAATGGCTATATCAAATTTAATCGGGGAGATTTGGAAGATATTTTTTTCGAATTAGTTCCAGTTGAACAATTCACTGTAAAATGATGCCACGATCATCAAAATCGATAACTCAACACACTCGCTTTATTAACACTGGTGGAAGCACTGTTGACCAGTTAACCAATCGATATATTGTTGGCATTAAAAAGTTCCATTATCAATGATCAAGCAGGGGTGCGAGGTGCATATTTGACATCGAAATTTCCTGAATGGAATCAAGCAAACCACTTCTGGTGTTTACTCACAGCATTCTCATCGTAAGCCGCACAAATTTTTCGGCATGTTTTTGCAACGGCTTTACCTTCATCACATAGCGTATTTCTTTAGATATTTCACTCATATTCAAATCAACATAATTTTTACATGAACAACAAATTTCAAAATTGTATTCACAAAAAATATAGCTTGAAATGTCAACTTTCAAACACAATATCACATTCGACACAATCGGCTTAGTGTTGCCCTATATACGGGCATCAACACCACCTAGTAGCAAAAATCGCAGAGACTATTTAAATTACCCAATATAACAAATTTTCTCCCCAACTACTTCATTTTAATAAATTTATTAATTCTGAAAATTCAGATTATAAGAATGGGCGAAAAATAAAAAATATATGTCTCGGCGATTTCTATAAACTTCTTGTCTATCAACTTCTTCGAATTTCTGCCGTACTCCAGCAAGTAGCCGGGCACTAAAATGTCTACATTCAGAATCTGTTTGAATTTCTAATGCAACAAATTCAAGTTTGTCGTACTGTATAATTATTGATTTTCATATAAAAAGTATATTTAGAATTTCAGCATTTTTTTTTTTTTTCATATTGGCAAATTTGTCAAAAATTCGATACTATTTTTAGATCGTAGTATTATTTTGACTATAAATGCAACTTATCGTTTTTATTTTCATACAATTTTATTTTTAAAAATTGTGTAATCTTCAATTCAAATATTCGTATATGCCAATGCAATAGTGTCTGGCCTTTTCGTGCCTTGCCCAATTAAATAGTCTGTACATATATTAAGTCTAATAATACAAAAATCCCTTAATACAATTATCCTTGTCATAATCCTTGTAAAATATGAAACCTCAACAGACTATGCGAATATGTATGTATATAGACTTAAGTATAGTGAATATCGTACATATAATAACTATATTTTTTTGCTTTTACTTTTGGTCCTTTGTTCTGGTGTTTAATTTAAGTTGACAGCTTGAAAAAAGAACTGGAGTTTTTCGAGTAATTTTTTTTTTTTGTGTATTTGCATTATGCATTTCTTTTTTGGTTTTACTCTACCCAAATAATAATAAATATTAAATATGCACACTCGTACCGTATATACCGTTGGTATACATAGTAGTCAGAAACATCAAACTAACACAGTACTTACGACAATGTGAGGAGTGAGTAAATTTAAATTAAGCGCTTTATGACACATTTAACATTTATCCACTTAATAATAGTTGAATGTTATTATAAAATAAACCGCCTCCTCGCTAGAGAAAGAAAAAATCTCCTTACAGTCGGCTGGGGCCGACCAAATTATACCCTGCATATGTAGAGATATATATAAAAAGTTTGCTCGTATATCCATCCTTTTCTTTCACTACTTTGCATAGGACCTACATTAAGAAGCAGGCGTACCTCACCAATTTTGGAGGATCAATTTCTGCCTATAATACTAAACTACATAGGTTGCAATGGGTTGACCTAGGAGTATTAATTAGTAAGTTATGGGTGTTTTAATTTTTAAGATAAATCCTAGACTTTATACGGAAGATATATAAAAAGTGGGCGTGACGTATCTCTCTCTGGTATATCTAATTAATTTTTCAATAAAATCCACACCTTAAATTTGGTTGTCCTACGCTAAATGGTTTGTAAGTTATGGAGCTTAAAAGTTTTAGTTTAATTCCCTCGACTTTGTATGGGAGACCTATGAAGGAGTGGGCGTGGCACACTGATTTTCTGCCAGATTATTTCCGACTACGATATTAATTTAAGTGTCAATTATGGTTATTCTAGACAGAAGATTGCCGAAGTTACAGCTGTTTCAATTTAAAATTTGTATGGGGGCTACGATAAACAGTGGGCGTGGTGCGCCCATTTTCTTTGAGCCTAGTTGCTCGTACAATACTAATCCACATCTTAAATCTCGTTATTCTACGCTGAATAGTTTGCAAGTTATAACCGGTAACATTTTTTTTAATTTCCGCAACTTTGTATGGGAGACCCAAAAAGGAGTGGGCGTGGCACACTGATTTTCTGCCATATTATTTTTCACTGCCATGTTAATCTAAGTGTCAATTATGGTTATTCTGGACAGAAGATTGTAGAAGTTACAGCTGTTTCAATTTAAAAGAAGTACAGACACTTTGTATGAGAGCTACGCTAAAAAGTAGGCATGGCTCATCCAGTTTTGGTGAGGTTATATAGTAGTATAATATAACTCTATGTGCAAAATATTGTTGTCCCAAGTGGTATATTGTGTGAGTTATAGCAAGTTAAAGATTTTGAAAATTTCGAGGTTAGTCGCTTTGAATGCTTGGTGTGGGCGTGGTTATTGACCGATCATGCCCAATATCAATCCCCTCCGTACCCTTGGATCATAGATTACTTATGCCAAATTTCACCGAAATAGCTCAATATTTACTCAAGTTATTGTGCGAACCAGCCAGGTGACAGGCAGACGGACGGACGGACGGACGGACATCGTTAAATCGAAAATTTAAGTGACGCTGATCACGAATATATATCTATGTCTATATCTCCGGAGATTCCTTCACGGACGGACGGACGGACGGACGGACGGACATCGTTAAATCGAAAATTTAATCGACGCTGATCACGAATATATATCTATGTCTATATCTCCGGAGATTCCTTCAAGTGGACACAAACATCTGACCGAAATGAATATACCATGCATATTGCATTATGCAGGGTATAAAAATAAAAATATTAAACAAATATCCTCAATAAGCGCATGGCCAGGTCAGTCTGCATGTACGAGTACAATATATGTACATACGAATTCTGATATTATGGCATAAATACATGTTTAACCTTTTTCTTTTTCATCCTTTCTTTATATATACATGCATATGTATTTATCATGATTTAAAATGATTCGCGTCTACGATTAAGTATATCCTTAACATTTTTGCAGCATATAATTATGAAAAATTATGCTGGCAAAAATAAAGCTGGCAAATTGTATGAAAGAAAAAATGCTGTTGACTGCAATTTATCATGTGAAATGTATAATCGTGTAAATGTGGTGAGAAATACAAATAAAGTGTGAAATCTCGCTTCTGGAAATGTACAATTTACACTTTATGATCGGAGGGGGAAAACCTAGTTTTGGGGGAAATCAAACCAAATTTTACATCACTTTATTAGCATATACAACATAAAAATTGGCAATACCACTTTTGTTGATTTTTATTATATGTTTACCTAATTTTATTGCCGTTATTGTTATTATTATTGCAATTATAATAAAATAATATAACGAGTCTGCTTGTGTGTGTGTGTGTTCTTTTTATGATAATAATCTAGTTTTTCTCCTCTTAATTTTCACAACTTTGGTGTGCTCTATGGTCATTTTCAATGCCTTCAAAATTTATTGAATTTCCGTGTGTATGCTGTTGTGCGAAACAATATTTTTTAAAATTATTTTTCATACAAACGCATGTATGTTTGTGCGTTTGTATGTAAATATTGCTTAAAGCGTCGTTGATGAGTGTAAATTTATGACCTTTTTCACACACACTCAATTTTCTTCATTTTCCTCTGCTGCAATATAAAGGGTGATTTTTTAAAGGTCCCATATTTCGATAATGATTACACGGTCAAAAAATTTTTGAGATCTGGCAATACTATTATCAATTGTCCTCAGTCAATGGTTTGCCATTTGATCAGAAATTGACTAATGTCAAAACAGCGTTTGCAAATTGTGTAATGTGGGAAAGTTGTATGCGCAACGTCTATTTAGGGGTCGACAAAATCGTCCATCCGAGCGACTAATTCGACTAACCATGATAATTCGCATCCATGGAGATATCGTATGGTGTCTAGTGAAGAAAGAATCTCTACTGTAGAATGTAATAATGAATATTCACCTTCGCTTGAAGAAATTGGATTTGTGTGGATCCACTTTATAGAAAATTTTGCAAAAAAATTTCGGTCTATGATTTTATAAGATCCAGAGTATGCGGGAGTTAAAGCCCTACGTTCGGTCAATGAGTAATCGCAATATTTCATTCAGTGTTCAGCCACATGGACGTTTCAATAAGCAAGATTGCCACATTTGGAGTAAAGAGAATCCGTAGGAGATTCACGAGGCACCATTACATCCACAAAAACTGATTGTTTTGTATCCTCTGTGCGGCGGGGGAATCGATGTTCCCTACTACTTTAAAAATGAGAAAGGCGAAAATTTTACCATAAACGGCGATCACTATAGAGCCATGATTGCCGAGTGATTATTTTGAGTCCCAATTGAATGAAATGTTGACTCAGGTCATGTTTTTGCAATAGAATCGCGCCATATAATATACAGCGCGTCAAAGAAACGACTTATTGAAGGAAACATTTAGTGAATGTGTTTTCTTTTCGAAATGGGCCAGTCAATTAGCTACCAAGATCATGCAATTTCACGCGTCTAGATTATTTTCCTTAGAGTTATGTGGAGTCATTGGTTTATGCGAACAAACCACAAGCTTTCGACGCCTTGGAAGATAACATGGCAAATATACAGCCCACATTGCTTTAAAATGTGATTGAAAATTGGATCTGTATGCATGTATGCATGTATGTATGCATGTGGCCACATTACATACAAAAACTAATAGCATAACATTATTTTTCTACCAAAGTCAATTTTCAGTTTCAAAATATGTAATCTCGTTGTTTTATTACAGTTTAAAGTTCTAAAAAAACAGCCTTTACATAGTCATTGCTGTTGTTTTTTCTAAATTTGTTTTCTTGTATGAAACTTTTCTTTCAATGCTGTTGTTGTTGTTTTTGTTTGCTTTCTTTTGGCATAGTTGTTAGTTGTTAGCGCGTTGTTTTTTAATTACCCTAATTAAAATTATTAATTGCACCATTGCGATTGTAGACGACAGACACCAACAGTACTAGCACCGCTAGCAAAATAAAAAAACGGCGTCATAAAAATATATAAAATAAAAAAATTAATATAATAAAAACAAAAAGAATTAAGACAAAAAAAAAGAAGAAAAAAAAATATTAATAAAATTTATTTCATTGCTTTGTTACTTCTGTTGCCGCTGCTGCTGCTGCAACTGCTGGTGCCAAAGTTCAGAATGGCAATTTTCTCTCTCTCTCTCATTCACAAAATGGTGACATTTTAATAATGTGATTTTATGAAAGTGATATGGCAATACAAGCAATAAACAACAACAACAATAATAACATTTTAATAAAACTTTACTCAACAATGTAAAACAATATATGCATATGCATATAGATATATGTTGAATTCATACCCACATGTTGGTACATATTGTTGCTAGAACTTTGTACCTACAACATTTTTATTGTATTCACTGATGTAGACTATTTATTAAATTATGTTGTATTCATAAATTGTTGTTATTCTTGTTTGTTGTTTGTTTTATTCGTTTTTTTTTTTCTTTCTTTCGTTTGCTTTTAATTTAAAAAGTTAAATTTTCACAAATTGTAACTAAGCTTTCACACACAATGTCATTGGGTGTTATTGCTATTCAGTAAGTACAAGTTCGAAACATTTTAACTAGAATTGTTGTCCACGAATGTGTGCATATTCATACATATGATCTAACCCAGTAGGAATTCTATTAGCTAAGTATTTATATCGAATTACAATGGCCATATTTACTCAGTGGAGGTGTAATTTTTTACGAATCTCATATTAATATGAGGATATATTTTATAAAAGCCATAATTTTAATGCATTTAAAGGTAATATTTATATTATTTACCTCTTTCATCCTCTCTTTTTTAAATTATTTGTCTTCTTGATTATTTTATACAGTTTTTTCTCTCTAGCAACATCCACTAAATGGTGAATTCCATAAAAAGAAATGAAAACACTTTATGCAATCATGAAGGTTGTATGGTTAATAGGTCTTAGAATAAATTTCCACCATTTATGATTTAAAATTCATATTAAAACGGCACCGAAATCCCTTAAAGTCATAGTTAAATTTCTATATCGCCTGAAATCAAAGTTCTTCAGAATGATTTAATGAACTCAAGTTTACTTATTGACAATATCATGCATATACTCGTACAGAGTTTCTTTACCACTGATCATTTACAATTTCCTGCAGGGTTACATACACATAAATACATATGTAAATAAAGCATATCTACCTGCATGTGTGTGTATGTCTAAATTTGCAGCAATAACAACAAGCGACACCAAACAACAAAACGATAATCACTAAAAATGTCAGTTGTTTCATTGCTTGAGTTAGTTTAGTTTTGGACATTACAATATTGTTATTGTTGTTGTCGTTGTTGCTGCTGTTGTATTCGTTGTAAGTAGTTCAGTTGATCGTTTTGTCCATTTGGTTGATAATGTTAACAACATACCAGAAGCATTTGTTTTGCTCTATTTAATGTAAAATAAAATTTTGAAGAACAACAAAAATAATAATAATAATAAAAAATGAACAACAGCAAACCACAAACATATGCAACACTTGCAACATATGTACATATATATTCTATATAAGTACATAATTTTTTTTTTTTTTTGTGGTTTCTTCTTCGTATATGTGTATTTGTCTATTCTGTGTAAACCTCAAACTGTTGCTAATCTCTTTTTGTCATTGCTATGTTATTCATAAGCCACAGATTTAGAACAACGAGCACCATTGGGTGCATTTGAAATTGTATAGTTAAACTATTTTTTTTCTATATGTAAATGCCATTTTCATGTTCATTAAATGTATTTATTTACGATATGTGATTTTTAATGTTGACTTTTACATTCATTAAGTTGGCCATAATATATTCGATTTGATAAAGAACCAAAAACCAAAATAGAAAGTTTCATTCTGAATTATGAAATTGTTGAATTCACAAGCATTAAAGTTTAAAAAGGGCTTTTCATCATTTTCCTTATCATTTAAGGAAATCGAATGTGTTATTGACCACTGCTCATTTCTCTTTTCAAAATTTTTTAGTAACATATCGTATACCACAAGTCATCACTCCTTATGGGAACTCCTTTATAAAATTGACATTTTTAAAAAATAGCCTCCCAGTACTGAGAAGGTAAAAAGTATGACCCACTCCTATTTACCTATTCATCGCAACATTTTCGTATCTTCATCTCGTAAGGGGGTGGCCATACTAAATCAGCTTAAAAGAGCCTAAAAATTGACATAATCATAATTGGATAATTTTCCTCGCCAATATTTTCCCTAACTGTACGTAATCCCTATTTTGACCGCTGACGGGCTAGAAAATTAATAACTAAAATAAATTAATAATTAACGCCACTTCGAACTTAGGGCGATCCCATATAATTTTCTTCAATGAATATATTATGGTCATATACAAATACGTAAACCGTTTGAACTTTTGCTCTAATTTTGAAATATTAGTTTAGCATATTACATTTCTATTTTATTACAGCCATATTTTTTCTACCACGAAGGAAAAGAATTAAAATAAAAAAAATCTCCTTACAGTCGGCTGGGGCCGACCAAACTATACCCTGCATATGTAGATTTATATATAAAAAGTTTACTCGAATATCCAACTTTTCTTTTATTTCCACTTTTCGAGAAACAATTTTTGCATATACTACTAATTTACACCCGAAATATGGTTGACTTTAACGAAATAAAAGGATTTTAAGATAATTCCGAGGCTTAGTATGGGATCTATATAAAAAGTGGGCGTGGCTTACCACTTTCTAGTAAATCCAATTAATTTTTCAATGTTAATCCACACCTTAAATTTGGTGTCCTAAGTTGAATAGTTTCTAAGTTATGGTGGTTAACATTTTTGTTTAATTTCCTCAACTTTGTATGGGAGCCCCAATAAGAAGTGGGCGTGGTACGCTGATTTTTCGCCAGATTATTTCCGACTACAATATTAATTTAAGTGTCAATTATGGTTATTGTAGACATAAGATTGCCTAAGTTACAGCTGTTTCAATTTAAAATTTGTATGGGGGCTACGATAAACACTGGGCGTGGTGCGCCCATTTTCTTTGAGCCTAGTTGCTCGTACAATACTAATCCACATCTTAAATCTCGTTATTCTACGCTGAATAGTTTGCAAGTTATAACCGGTAACATTTTTTTTAATTTCCGCAACTTTGTATGGGAGACCCAAAAAGGAGTGGGCGTGGCACACTGATTTTCTGCCATATTATTTCCGACTACCGTGTTAATCTAAGTGTCAATTATGGTTATTGTAGATAGAAGATTGTAGAAGTTACAGCAGTTTCAATTTAAAAGAAGTACAGACACTTTGTATGGGAGCTACTCTAGAAAGTAGGCGTGGCTCATCCACTTTTGGTGAGGTTATATAGTAGTATAATATAACTCTATGTGCAAAATATTGTTGTCCCAAGTGGTATATTGTGTGAGTTATAGCAAGTTAAAGATTTTGAAAATTTCGAGGTTAGTCGCTTTGAATGCTTGGTGTGGGCGTGGTTATTGACCGATCATGCCCAATATCAATCCCCTCCGTACCCTTGGATCATAGATTACTTGTGCCAAATTTCATCGAAATAGCTCAATATTTACTCAAGTGCGAACCAGCCAGGTGACAGACAGACGGACGGACGGACGGACGGACATCGTTAAATCGAAAATTTAATCGACGCTGATCACGAATATATATCCATGTCTATATCTCCGGAGATTCCTTCAAGTGGACACAAACATCTGACCGAAATGAATATACCATGCATATTGCATTATGCAGGGTATAAAAATTCAGAATACTAAATTATCGCTATAATAATATGTATACAATAAAATAACTTGGAAATGCAAAAACAAAAGCAACATAAAAAAAAACATGATTTAATTTCAATTTAACCGTCCTAAAAAATAAAACTTTCTTATTTGAGCTCATTATCCATTTAAAACTTCCTACTTCCTTTGCTACGTATAACTCTTACCGGTTGTGGTTAGCATGCTTATTGCTTGCTAACTTGCAATCTTTCCGTTATGCATATATGTACTCATACAAATATATTGTAGATAAATTGTAGCATATCAACATTGTTTGTTATTTCTCGTTCATTCATTATGTATACTTTCAACACCCGCCTTTACAGAGTGGCTATCATTTACATAGGCGCGCTTACTGCCGTATCTAGTATATATCCTGCACTCATTAACAGTACCAGTTGGTTAGGTGAGTTAGTCAGTTATACAATCATCAACATCATATGTGCCATATTTGAATAGATGTATGTATGTATGTGTGTATGTGTCGTACCAGTACCAAATATAGGTGTATGTAGAATTCAGCTCGTTAGGGTACCCGTATGGCATTCCATACTATTGTTTGCTCTTATTTTATTGTAGTTTGTTTGAAAATCTTTTTTGGAAAAAGGATTTTTATATTCTTTCTTTTTGTTTTGTGTATGCTTTTTTATACCCTGCATAATGCAATATGCATGGTATATTCATTTCGGTCAGATGTTTGTGTCCACTTGAAGGAATCTCCGGAGATATAGACATGGATATATATTCGTGATCAGCGTCGATTAAATTTTCGATTTAACGATGTCCGTCCGTCCGTCCGTCCGTCCGTCCGTCCGTCCGTCCGTCCGTCTGTCTGTCACCTGGCTGGTTCGCACGATAACTTGAGTAAATATTGAGATATTTCGATGAAATTTAGCATAAGTAATCTATGATCCAAGGGTACGGAGGGGATTGATATTGGGCATGATCGGTCAATAACCACGCCCACACCAAGCATTCAAAGCGACTAACCTCGAAATTTTCAAAATCTTTAACCTGCTATAACTCACATAATATACCACTTGGGACAACAATGTTTTGCACATAGGGTTATATTATACTACTATATAACCTCGCCAAAAGTGGGTGAGCCACGCCTACTTTCTAGCGTAGCTCCCTTACAAAGTGTCTGTACTTCTTTTAAATTGAAACTGCTGTAACTTCTACAATCTTCTGTCTAGAATAACCATAATTGACACTTAGATTAACACGACAATCAGAAATAATATGGCAGAAAATCAATGTGCCACGCCCACTCCTTTTTGGGTCTCCCATACAAAGTTGCGGAAATTAAAAAAAATGTTACCGGTTATAACTTGCAAACTATTCAGCGTAGAATAACGAGATTTAAGGTGTGGATTAGTATTGTACGAGCAACTAGGCTCACAGAAAATGGGCGCACCACGCCCACTGTTTATTGTAGCCCCCATACAAATTTTAAATTGAAATAGCTGTAACTTCGGCAATCTTCTGTCTAGAATAACCATAATTGACACTTAAATTAATATCGTAGTCGGCAAAAATCGGGCAGAAAATCAGTGTGCCACGCCCACTCCTTCACGGGTCTCCCATACAAAGTCGAGTGAATTAAACTAAAATTTTAAGCTCTATAGCTTACAAACCATTTAGCCTATGACAACGAGACTTAAGGTATGGATTAGTATTTTAAGAGCAACTAGACTCACAGGAAATGGACTGGCCACTGTTTATAGTTGCCCCCATACAAAATGACCGAATTTCTTTTAAATTGAAATAGCTGTAACTTCTGCATCCTTCTGTCTAGAACAATCATAATTAACACTTACGTTAATATGGTAGTCGGAAATAATCTGGCGAAAAATCAGCGTACCACGCCCACTTCTTATTGGGGCTCCCATACAAAGTTGAGGAAATTAAACAAAAATGTTAACCACCATAACTTAGAAACTATTCAACGTAGGACACCAAATTTAAGGTGTGGATTAACATTGAAAAATTAATTGGATTTACTAGAAAGTGGTAAGCCACGCCCACTTTTTATATAGCTCCCATACTAAGCCTCGGAATTATCTTAAAATCCTTTTACTTCGTCAAAGTCAACCATATTTCGGGTGTAAATTAGTAGTAAATGCAAAAATTGTTTCTCGAAAAGTGGAAATAAAAGAAAAGTTGGATATTCGAGTAAACTTTTTATATATAAATCTACATATGCAGGGTATAGTTTGGTCGGCCCCAGCCGACTGTAAGGAGATTTTTATTTCTTCTCTTTTTAATGTGGTAGATGGTAGTGACATTGGGGCGACAGGTTTCTGTAATCATTCCCCTACCATGAATTACTGTTGCCACTATGTATCATGCGAGTGTGTGTGTATATGTCTTGTATATGCAACTTGTTTGTATTTGCTTAGCTAGCGTGCATTAGCGTAACGTAAGCAAATCAACTAACTAGGTGGAGAAAGGAAGACATCGAAATCCTTTGGAGTAAAATAGTTTCGTGTTTTCATAGAACAGACAGGCGTTTATGCACACAAATGCTTAATGTACGAGTATGTGCATACATACACCTATGTATGTGCTCCATATGAACGTGTATGTATGTACAGAAGACACAATATCCATTTATCACAAGGATAAGCGCATTGCAGCAAACGTCGTTAATGTCGTATCAACAACAACAACGACGACCATGTGTAGGCTTTCTTCAACGTCGTACAGTTGCACCTTCAATTTTAGCTTTATATTTATCTCTAACTATGACTATCATATGCATATGTAGCACTTATCTCTAACAAGTATTGAATAAAGGTGTTCATGTATCGTATGCACGTACTTGATGTGAACCTACTGTCGAACACAACACACATTAATATGGGTGCGTATGTAAAATATCATTTTAAGGTCTAATCTAGAGGACAATTCATTTGTTGAAGCATCCATTCATTGATTACAAGACCAAGACCATAATGAAATTTTGGCACAACGCCAAGTGGGGTGGACTTATATCTTTGATAGACTGATATTAGGTCATTTTATGAGAAGCCGAACTGGTCAAGGCATCATCGTCTGCTTTTTCTCACTTTTGTCTCACGCTTAGTTGCTTGGTAGTCTCATAAATTTGCGCACCATAAAATTTTGCGGACAAATAAAATACTATTGTGCGACTGAGTACACGAATGTGTGTCTGTGTGTCTGTGTGTGTGTCCAACAATCACCAGCACAAAATGCAATGCAGCGTAAATAAAAAGAATTTACTGATGTGCGCTGTGCGAATTTATTGAGATGAT
The DNA here is from genome assembly GCA_963854835.1 of Megamerina dolium. NCBI lineage: Eukaryota > Metazoa > Arthropoda > Insecta > Diptera > Megamerinidae > Megamerina > Megamerina dolium. The sequence goes on along the minus strand of OY978528.1, from coordinate 30,449,525 downwards.
ATCCTGTGTAGATGCGACTATATGCATCAAGGGGTCACTCAAACAACAATGGCGACTTGTACTCGTACATACAATACCCATACATATATACAGATACCAAAGTATATATGCATGCCAAAAAAATAGTGCAGAGTAATGAAAATATCTGTCAGCAATGGCAACGGCAATGAAGTTTATGATTACGACTTTTTGATGCATGAATGATTTGCTAACTGTCATTGGCAGCGTATTTTCAACAAATAAAAAATAAATTTCCAAAAGAAAAATGCAATTTTCTTGTAAATAAAAAATAAAATTTGCGGAAATGCAGTCACTCATATTATTTTTCTATTTTTCTTTTATCATTTGTCTTATAGATCTCCATCATGCCAAATGAGCCAGCGTAAACAACTGCAGCGACTATATTGATTCGAGCTCTCTCAAGAATAATATCAGAATCGAACAAAACAGATAATTCGACGAAAATTCGACCTGATGACTATGGCAGAAGGTACCGACCCCATGGGGCATCATACAAGTTCCCATTATCAGCAACTGCAGCAACAGCACCAGCAGCAGCAGCAGCCAACGCATCCACATCCGCACTATGCACCGTATCCACCAATGCAGTATTTGCCACATAATTTGCCCCTCGCGCTTAGTTTGCAGCATCAAGCTGCCGCCGCAGCTGCTGCAGCCGCTGCGGCTGCATGTTCAGCTGCTGTCGCTGCTGCCGAACAGCATAATAGCATCGGTAATAGTGATGAAATATTATGTTTTGCCAACAATACCAACAACAACAACAACAACAACGGCAGCAGCTGCAGCAGCACCAACAGCACCAACAACAGCAGCAGTGCCGTACCATGGAAGCAGCGCAAGCGAAAACGTCTCTCCGCGGTGCTTGATAAATTGCACAACAACAATAACAATAATGTCTCCAATCAGAACAATAATAATGGCAGCAGTGGCGGTGGTGGCACTCACAATCACAATCACAATCACAGTAATCATCATATGGAGCCAATGGAGACAGAAGATAATGACGAGAATGCGCACGAGAATGAGGCTAATTATACTAACAGCACAAAGAAGAGTAAATCGAAGAACAAAGGCAGTCAGGGAAACCAGAATAGCAACAACAACAACAACAGCAATAATAATAATAGTAATAATAATAATCGCAACAACAAAGATATTGAAACCGATAAGCGTACTGCCAATACCACCAGTAGCGGTGATGATGATGCTGAGATAGATGAAGACGATGAGATGCGCGATGATGATGATACGCATGAGTGTGCTGCAACAGAGGCTGATTTATTGCATTTCGATCATGTGACTGCAGCGCGTTTGGGTGGCATGAGTCCAACGGCGGCGAATTCCACCACAAAGTTGCATCATCACGCGCACGAAGATAGTCCGCTGCATGTCGACATCAAGACTGAGCACCTTCCCAATCCGTACGATCGATATTTTCCCATTCCGTCACCGCTGTTCGGCTATTTGCATACGAAGTACTTGAATGAAGTGTTTCGCCTGCGTCAAGATCTCTACCCGTCACCCATGCAACATACGCCATCGTCCATAGCATCATCACTTACGGAGGACACATCACCGCCAACAAGTTATTCAAAGATACCAGCACAGTCACACATGGACCATCCACCACATCCACCGTCAACGTTGCAGCAGCAACAGCCAGCAGTTTCCAGTGCGGCAGCAGCGTACAATGCAGTGGCGGCAACAACAATGATCGGTGGCGGTGGTGTTGGTGGTGGTGGTGGTGGCAGTAGCTCACCGATTGAATCTGCAGTCGCAATGGTTTTGCCATCGCCGCCACGCAGCGAATCTTCAATGACGGGAATTAATGTGTCCGGTACGGCGGCATCACGTTCAAGTCCCTCATTAGCGAGTGGTGGTAAAGGAATGACAGAGCCAGCCGTAATGGCACCTCCGCAGGAACGACCATTGGATCTCTCTGTACGCAGCGGCGGCAACACACCCACCACAGAGCTATGCAACAGTGGTGCTGGTGGCACGAAATACAAATACAACTCACCATCGCCTCTACCGGCAACGACAATGATGTTGCCACCCAGCCAAACGCCCATTTCGGCTGCCGGTCACACATCGGTAAGCGCCACATCAATGTCGCCCATCTCATTGTGTTCATCATCTGTTACAACAACAGCCACAAATTCACAAGCAACTACGAATGCTGCCAACTCTCCCGTCTCACCATATGCATTGCATGCGGCAGCCGCTGCTGCTGCCGCCGCAATGATTAAACTCGAAATGCCGATGCATCCGTTGCACTCGCATGCGTCTGCGAACACAGTCGGTGTACCCGTCATTAAAGGCGATGTCGCCTCGCCCACAACCAAGGAATCGGTCGCTTGCCGCTACAATCTGCTCGTTTCACCGGTCGTCGAAGAGATGCCACCCGGCTCAGATGTGGCCTACGTGTGTCCTGTCTGCGGTCAAATGTTCTCATTGCACGATCGCCTCGCCAAACATATGGCATCACGCCACAAGTCACGCAACCCCTCCACTGATATTGCCAAAGCGTACTCGTGTGAAGTGTGTAATCGCTCATTTGCACGCTCCGACATGCTGACGCGTCACATGCGACTGCACACCGGCGTCAAGCCGTACACGTGCAAGGTGTGCGGTCAAGTGTTCTCCCGCTCTGACCATTTGTCCACGCATCAGCGCACACACACCGGCGAGAAACCGTACAAATGTCCGCAGTGTTCGTATGCAGCGTGTCGACGCGATATGATAACGCGACACATGCGCACACACATGCGACATGAATCGCAACAGCAGCAACAGCAGCAGCAACAGCAACAGCAACAACAGCAGCATCAGCAGCACCAGCAACAACAGCAACAAGCGGCACAACGAAATGCTGCTGCTGCTGCAGCCGTCGCTGCGGCTACTGCTGCTGCTGCTGCTTCCGTCAATAACAATAACAATGGTGGTGGTGGTGGTGGCAGTGGAATGTTGTGTACTGGATATGGAGGCGGTGGTATGGGTGATCCATCAAAATCACCATTACCTCTGTTGGCCGACGTTAAAGTGAATTTTCCATTGTTGTTAAAGAGTGAAGAATTGTCGCGCAAATCGCCATTACATCATGCAATTAGTGCATCAATGCCGATTGTTGTCAAAACGGAAAGTGCTTAGGGTGAACCAACTAATTGCAAGAGTTGGAATGTAATATGTAGTAGTGATCTCCAATGAGAATCACATTAATGAGCACGAGTAGCTAAGTCGTAAATGCATACATATTGAAATGTACTTTTTTCCCAAACTTTTTCTCACAAAACAAAATCTCTCTGCCAAGACTGAGAATATATATAAATATTTTTTTTTACAAAATACACAAATTTGAAAAAACACAACAATTATTTTATCATGAACTTTGGCACTATTTAGAACAAAGTACGGAAAATGAGTTCCAAATAAGTTCCAATACGCGTTTGTTTTTAATTTTAATTTTGAGTTTCTATTAGAATATAAGTTTCTTTTTAGTTTGTATTTTTCATAAACATTAATAAGTACTTGCCGCATATGCACACATTATCTTGTAGCCCCAACGATGGTTAATATTCTTGTTAAACAAAAAACAACAACAACAACAAAATAATTTTTATATATTTTTCTCTAGTATTATTCAATATCAGCGTATTTGTTATTGATATATAATTACTTTTTATTTAATCATTAATAATTTTAAATATTTTGGTTGTGAGCGCAGCGTATTAGTGTCCAATAAATCGAGCACACACACTCACACACCCACACACGCACAAAAAAGCATTTCTTTACAATATATTTCTATGTTAAAAGAATTTTTTTTATAATATTTTAATTTATTTATTAATAGATTATTTAATTATGTTAGTATCTTAAGCGAATGGAGGACAAAACGAAAAAACGCCACAAAATTATGCATAATTATTTAGGTACATAGTTAGAATTCATTTATTTATTAATTTATTTTAATTAATATTTATTTAAACTAAACTCTTGTTTAAATAATAATAATTTTAAAATAATATTTCTTTAACTTTAAGTTTAATTTATTTAATGCATTTTTTCTACTTTAGTAATCGCGGTGAGGCAAAATGGGACAAATCGCCGAAATTACAATGGCAAGTCATAAAGTAGCAACACTCTAAAAATGATGAACAAGGCGAAAGATTCCATTGGGTGATGAAGCCGATGGAATATCGTTTCGTAGGTAAAAGATTAGATCACAAACTGGGCCGCCGAAAATAGTTTGAAATGAGCACTCCTCAATTGATAGCTTACATTCAGAGCATTTGAAAGCACAATTAAATAATTTTTTTTAACTATATCATATAAAAAATATCATTAAAAAGATCCTGATGAGCACTGAATTTTGTTCTCAAGTATGAAGTCTCATTCGGCGTTTGGAATCAGTAATTCGAGCTGTAGTTCCTAACTTTCATATTTTTAATCATATAATTATAGCACTGAAAAAATCAAAGTTACATCTTTTTTTAACATTTGAGCTCAAAAATTATTTTAAAAAATTTTATTTGAATTTGTTAATTTTTCCTTTTTTGCCATTCGTCATAATTCCATATATACTATCGCCCTATATGAGTGGTTCTTGTAATAACGAAGATATGCCTCACCATACGATTAAATTTTATATAAGAAAATACAAACAACTAAAAGACAAACGAATTCTCCCACATAGTCCAAAATTATATTTTTAAAAAATGTATAGTATAAATAAAAGACAACATTAATTATATAATAAGAACAAAAAAAAAATGAAATTTCTTTTTTCATGAAATGAAGTAAAAAAAAAACATAACAAGTCATTGATTAAATTAATTAAATTTTTATATGAAAAATTTATTATTTTTTTATTTATGACTTTTGTTTGTAGCGTTTGTGTTCATTCCAAATTAAAACTCACTTGTTTCAAAAACCCAGTTTTTCATTGTCATCTGAATGAAAAAAAAAGATTAAAATTGTTAAATAGTAGTTGCTGCAAAAAGTAAAAAATTATTTCTTTGTTAATTTAAATGTTTGAAAAATATTAAGTTTTGTATGAAATTTATTTCCATGTTGAAGAAAAAAAAAAGAATTTGTAATGTGTATTGTTTAGTTAATAATTTATTATTATTATTATTATTATTATTATCATCATCTTTGTTTGTTATTTATTTAAATTTGTATCTTGACAACAAAAAACAAAACCCCACAACAATCAATGAATACTTTTAGTATCTATTCATTTTCATTACTATAATTAATTTTATTAATTTATGATATTATTGGTTATGATTAGTTTTTAATAAATATATTATTTTTGCAAAAAAAAACAAAAAGACACAAAAATACAGAATAAAATAAAACTATTATTTTTAAATGAAAACAAATTTCTTTTTTCTTTATTTGCTTTATGCTTTTTCTTTTCCAATGTTAATTATGTTGAAATAAATAAAATAATTAGTTCGATATGTATATTTTTTTTTTAATTCTTTAGAAAAAATTATTTTTTTAAATTGCAACTTATAATAATTTTTAACTTGCACCAACATATCCAAAGAATAATATATTAATAAATAGTTTTATTAAAAATTTGCACTCGCCATTGCTAATTAGAAACGCTAGCAGACTTTTTAATACTTGGCTCACACATCTGCAATGCAATATTAATAAATCCAATATTCAAATTATCATACCTCGGCAATGCTAAATTTCATCTCCAGTCTTCTAAATCTCTTCATGTTGCTATCAGATTTCATCATATTCTTTTGTCGAGGTTACTTGTCACTACTTGTATTCTCAAACTATGAAAAGTGATATTTCTATTGTATTGGGGCAATAGTTAGGTTTTCAGACTAAAAGTCTGAAATTCGGAAATTCCTCAATGAGCTCTTTGAGGAATAGGACTTTCAGGGTTACCCTGATGGAATACTACATGGACTGAAAGGTCCCGAAATTATCAAAGTAAACAAACTTTTTTTAAGCAAAGTTATATTTATTGCTTCCAACATTTCGATGCTCCTTCTGTGGTACGAAATGTCCAAGCCTTCGAAATACGCCTCAGTTTCCGCAATGACTTTCTCATTCGATTTGAATCTCTTTCGCTGAAGGTTCGGGAATAGATAATAGTCGCTGGAAGAATATGGTGAGTGAGCAATTCATTCGAATCGTAATTAGTCAAATTTGGCAATCGCTTTCAAAGACGTATGTGCCGGTGCATTATTGTGATGGTACAGAAATTTTTCTTCAAAACTTGAGGCCGTTTTTTTCTTTATTTCGTCCTTCACTTTGTCCTACAATGTAGCAAAACATTCTTCTGTAACTGTTCTTCCCTTCTGCCGATAATCGATGAATATTATGCCATGTACATCCCAAAAAACGGAGCTCAAAACCTTCCCTGTAGAGCAACAGGTCCACTGGTCGCTTTGGTCGGCTTTCGTGGCTTTTCAGGCACTCTGCAGACTGAATATTGTACTCAGGCGTATAGCAGGCGTTCCATCCATCGCCACAAAACATTGCTCTGTAACACCGCTAAACCGACGTTTTGGTCGACGGACTGCAAATGCGGCACTAGCATTTTCCGATAGTGTTTTCATCTCCAAAACATCGTGCAAAATGTATCCCACCCGTTCTTTAGAAATACCCACGACCTCAGCTAACTCGCGTAACTTCACTTATCGATCACTCAAAACGATTCGATGCACTTGCTTGACGATGTCCACATTTGTAACCTCTTTTCGCCTTCCAGAGTGAAATGCGTTTCGAAACTTGTTCGACTCATTTTAAATTCGCAAAACCACCGACAAACAATTGCTCTCGAAGGAATAGATATGGGATAATATTTCTACAACCTTTGCAATGATTGTTCGGAAGTTGTTCCATTCAAAAACCAATGTTTGATCATTATTTTAACTACAGCGAAGGTAGCGTCACTCAAACGACTGTAAATGTCATGAAACTTCATACATAAATTAATGACATAACATTAATAACATAGTTGAGTTGGGAGAGAAACGAATATTATTGTTATCGCAACGTGATTATGCTTCGTTCCACATTTTAGCATTCAATAAACTTCTGAATAAAGATGGATGCAAATATATTCGAAAACATTTAATTTTGGTCACAAAATTAGGCAAACCTCCCTATAGTTTAATGATTGAAAAATACATTACAATACTAAAACGTAGGTTTCTCACAATTATTTATGTTTATGACATGTATACTGGACTGTGCCCTTGATTGGCTATTTTCAGCATCAATACAACAGCAAGAATAGCAGTAGAAAAATACAATAGCTAATTTAAAAGAAATACAACAAAAAAAAAATAATGACAACATTGAAGGGCGGTAAAAGCTGTGCTCCCAGCAAAATTTATACGCATTTTAGATTTATACCAAATTGTCTCACAAATTATGTCGCGTTTGTTTAGTTTAGTTTATGGGTTTTGTAATAACAACACCAGTACATACACACGAATGCAACAACGGATTAGATGCATACGCACGAGTAGTTGTAACAATGCAAAACATTGTGAACATACGAAGCGAAAAAAAAACAACAACATTAATGCATCGTTTACATGCAACACATAGTGCAACATGTTGTGTATTTTCTCCTTACTTACGTCATTGCATTGATTTTTATTTTGCAAAATTTGTTGTTATTGTTTTATGTTATGTTGCACACACCTATTGTTCAACTTTATAGTCTCAATATGATGAACGTGTGTATGTGTGTGCGTTGCATATGATGCGGGTAGCAGACAAACTGAGTGCCAAAGTCAAGCAACTCAATCAATTTTATACTTGAAATTGACTAATTTTCAACACAGCACACACATAACAAGAACAACAACAACAGCATGACTGGCAACATACAGAGCATAACCAATGCATAGACATTATCCATATGTAAATACATTAGAATGGTTCTTCAAAAGGCTGTTGAGGATGGATGTTGCAAATTTTCGTCAAAATCTAATAAGATTTGATGGATTCAATTTTCAAAAGCTGATTTCAGATGACTAAAATATTATTATAAGCCATCATTAGATTTACTTCTCGTTTTACTATGTCGTTCACAATATGAAAGCGGCAAGAGTAAATCAGAAGGAAAAATTCCGGTGATAAGTAGAAACCATCGACCAAATAGATTCCTGTACCTGTATTTGAAATTAATTTAAGGAGTGGCTTTCGCAAGAGTGGCATACCTTTATTGAAGCATCTTTATTCAAGGCATCTGTAGGTAACACTTTCATAAAATTTGTGCCATCGCTATGTACGCCTTTATACAGGGAGCTTTCAATTCGATATTTTATTTAATTTTTACTCGTACAATGAGGAGCCGCACTAATATAACTCTGTGTATAATATGTGTGACTAAGTGTTGTCACATCAAATTTGCATAAGTTAGTGAGTGCAACATGCTGTTTGTTGCAAGCAAACACAGCAACAAAGCTGATAGTATTTGTGTAATAAAGTGCTACATGATAATGCTGACACTGATGCTAATGATGATTATGATAATGATGATGATGATGATGTTAATGATTATAATGATGATGTCGTCGCGGCTACTTAAGCTATTGTTAGGTGATTGTTATTTGGTGTATGCAACATTTTTATTGTTGTTGTACAATTTTCATTGTTCATTGTTTTTGCCATTGTTGTTGATTTATTGCTGCCACGTTCTCAAAGGAATAGTTCATCATATGAGCGTGCATTTGTATGAGGAATGTTGCATAGCAACGCGCAACAACAGAAGTAGCAGCACCACCAATAAACACCATACACATTTATCTATTGCATGAGTTGAGTTAACAATTTTTCTGAATTTTATTTGGTTTTTTTTTTTGTTGCATCCAACAACATACATACATTCATGAGTAAATTATTTTAACATAAATTTATATAAGTGAGTTACTTTAGCCTTTTAATTAGCAGCATCGATTATTGAAATGTCAAATTTTAACAGAAATATTACCGACGACAATGACTCTAGCCATTAGGTGTATTTAAAAAGGTCATAACAATAATTTGTATAATAGTGTATTACATTATTGATATTGATACCCACTAATTTACTTCCATGAGTTCACACTAAACATTCATATTCAGTTATATGCTCCATTCAACTAATCCACGGGTAACTATTTGTGGTTTCATGTCATAAAGTCATTGCTTCAACGGTTTTTATATTCTAATACACTTAACACAAAATCTGATTAACCTTACTTTATAGTAATTTAGCTAGAAGAAATAGCCAACTTATTTAATGTTCGTTATTTCATATTAAACAACAAGTAAATTTAAGTTTGAAATATTTAAATACGTAGTTAAAATAACTTACACAAAGGAACCGCACATTTCAATTGAATTCAATACTTACTTACTTACTTATGTGGCCATAACAACCGAATATCGATTTAGGCCGAATATAATATGCTTCGCCAGCCATCTCTGTTCTTCGCTAGCTGGCGCCAGTTCGAAATTCCAAGCGCCGTCAGGTTCTCCAGTACTTGGTCTATCCACCGGAGGTCAGGTCTTCCTCTTCTGCGTCGTCCTCCAGCGGGCTCCGAATATAACACCTTCTTAGCTGGAGCGTGTTCTTCCATTCGCTCGACATGACCTAGCCAGCGCAGCCGCTGGATTTTGATGCGCTTTACTATGTCAATATCGGCATACAGCTCGTACAGCTCATGGTTGTACCTTATTCGGTACTCGCCACCAACGCAAATAGGTCCAAAGATCCTGCGTAGGACTTTTCTCTCGAAAACTCCAAGCATTCGCTCATCCGAGGTGGAAATTGTCCAGGATTCAGCGCCATATGTTAGGACAGGCATGATTAGAGACTTGTAGAGTGTAGTTTTCGTTCTTCGAGAGAGGGCTCGACTTCTCAATTGCTTACTCAGCCCAAAGTAACACCTGTTAGCAAGAGTTATCCTACGCATGATCTCCAAGCTGACGTCATTACTGCTGTTTATGCTGGTTCCAAGATAGACAAAGTCCCTTACTACTTCAAAAGCGTAGTTGTCAACAGTGACGTGCTGTCCAAGACGCCGGGACTCTTTGTTTGTTGACACTAGATACTTCGTCTTGCCCTCGTTCACCGTGAGACCCATCCGACGCGACTCTCTTTCCAACTCTGAGAATGCTGCACTGACTGCTCGCGTGCTCATGCCGATTATGTCAATATCGTCGGCATACGCTAACAGCATGACACTTTTGTTGAAGATAGTGCCATTATGTCGTAGATCAGCAGCTCGTATTATTTTCTCCATAATAAGATTGAAGAAGTCGCACGATAACGAATCACCTTGTCTGAAACCCCGTTCGGTATTAAACGGTGCGGAGAGGTCCTTCCCAATTTTCACTGCACAACGGGAGTTATGCAGTGTCATTCTACAAAGTCGAATGAGCTTTGCAGGAATCCCTTACCGGACTGTCTAAAGCGGCTTTATAATCAACAAATAGGTGGTGCGTGTCGATCTGTTTTTCTTGGGTCTTCTCCAGGATTTGGCGCAGTGTGAAAATCTGGTCGATGGTGGATTTACCAGGTCTGAAGCCAAACTGATAAGGTCCAATCAGGTTGCTGAGCAAAGGCTTCAACCTTTCACACAGTACGCTCGATAGAACCTTGTACGCGATGCTCAGGAGACTTATTCCACGGTAGTTGGCGCAAATTGTGGGGTCTCCTTTTTTATGTACAGGACAGAGAACACTGAGCCTCCAATCATCAGGCATGCTTTCATCCGACCATATTCTGCTTATGAGCTGGTGCATGCGGGTGAGCAGCTCATCGCCTCCGGTCTTAAACAACTCGGCAGGCAGGCCATCAGCACCTGCAGCTTTGTTGTTCTTCAGCCTTAAAATAGCCGTTTCATAGTCGGGTAGTGGAACATCAACACCATCATCTGTAATTGGGGTTATCGGGCAATCTCCTCCACTGGCGGAATTGTTCGTAGCATCGCCATTCAGTAATGCGGAGAAGTGTTCACTCCATAGGCTCAGTACACTCTGGACATCTGTAACCAGATTCCCATTTCCATCACGACAAGAAGAGGCTCCGGGATTTAAACCGCCATTCAGGCGCTTGATCTTTTCGAAGAATTTTCGAGTCTCATTCTTGTCGGTATACATCTCTATCTCCTCACACTCGCGTCTTTCTTGTTCTCTTTTCTTGCGCCTGAAAAGACGTCTCTCTGCACTTCTTTTCTCTCTATACCTGCACGCAGGGTTCTTCTGTAGGCGGCGTCTTTCTCTACGGTACCGTCGCGACACTCCTGATCATACCACTCATTCCTCAGAGGCCGGTAGTAACCGATTACCTCCTCGGCAGCAGTAGTCATGGAGTGGGATATATGTGTCCACCGTGCGCATGTATCATCAAGTGGGGGAGTGTTCTGCAAAAGCAGATCCGATAGTCGAGTGGAAAATGCATCTGCTATCTCTGGTGATCGCAGCTTATTGACGTCGAGCTTTCTCTGTGTGGGACTTCTCTTGTTATTTGCGACACATAAGCGTGTGCGCACCTTAGCTGCAACAAGGTAGTGATCCGAGTCGATGATGGCACCACGGATCGATTTCACGTCCATCACACTGGAAGCATGCCTTCCGTCAATCACCACATGATCAATTTGGTTTCTTGTACGTTGATCTGGAGACAGCCATGTCGCTTTGTGGATGTCGAGATGCTGGAATCTGGTACCACCAATTGCCATGTTTCGTGCTGCCGCGAAGTCGATCAGCCTCATTCCGTTATCGGAGGCGTTCTGGTGGAGGCTGAATTTTCCGACAGTTGGACCAAAGGTATCTTCCTTGCCCACCCTGGCATTAAAGTCGCCAAGCACGATTTCGATATCGTGGCGGGGGCAGCGGTCGTAAGCTTCTTCGAGGCACTGGAAGAAGCTCTCCTTGGTCACATTGTCCTTCTCATTCGTCGGAGCGTGGTCACATATAAGGCTGATGTTAAAGAATTTTGCCTTGATGCGGATTGTGGCCAGCCGTTCGTTCACAGGCGTGAACTGTGAGACAAGATGTCGTAGTCTCTTCCTGACCAAAAATCCACATCCTAATTCGTGCCTTTCAGCATGGCAACTGTAGTAGATGTCACAGGACTCTCTTTTGGAGCAGCCCTGTCTTGTCCATTGCATTTCCTGGAGAGCGGTGATGTCAGCTCTGTATTTTTCGAGGACATCAACCAGCTGGATAGAGGCACCCTCCTTATAAAGGGATCGGACATTCCAGGTGCATATCCGTAAATCGTTGTCCTTTTTTCGTTTGCGGGGGTCATTAACAAAGGGGGTAGTCCGTTTCCGAGGCATTTTTATATCATACACTGGGCAAGTTTTTTTTTTATGTGGCGGTTCCCAAACCCAACGCACAAACTCTAACCGAGGAGATTTTCGCCACTCACTTCAGCCACCTTCCAGCGGGTGCCAGGAAGACGTTGCGCGGTGGTCGCCACATGGAGGGCCCCCATTAATAATAATGAACACGCCATCACATAGTAAGCAGAGCAAACTACTTGACTACCCCTCATTAACAAATAAAGGTATCATTACATAGCGCTCAGATCAAACTACATGACAGCCAGTGAGTTGACTTGCGATGAGTTCAACAAGGATTGCGCTAGCCCCACCCGGTTGAGGCAATTAGACACGTTACCTTGTGAAAACATCACCAGACCACCCTCATCATTGTATATCATCATTGAATTCAATGATGATATACATATCGTACAACTTACGTTTGTAATATATAATCCAATGGGAATATGACCATGCAGTGGAACGCACTATAATAGATATTTCAGTTTTCAAACTAAAAAGTTGCCCATGTTGGTAGTTGAAAGACAAATTTTTGCCATAAACAATTACGTATCTGTATTACTATTTAAGAGAATAACAATTACGCCCTCTATTTCATATGTCTCCCATACAAGGTCACTATTCTGATCTGCTCAATGTTGTCGGTATGTATTCCTCTTGAAAATGATTGTAAGACAGTCATGTTTAATTTACAGGTACATCTTAAATTCTTAAAAATTTAATGTAAATGGGAGGATTACAAAATTACTATTTCGACATCGGTATATATTGTTTCAAAAAGACACTATCAAACAGTCAGTCTTTTTGTTTTGGGCATGAACCGTAATTTTAGTGCTTCATTATTTAATGCAAGCTGTGGGTACTACTCCAGCTATCCTATTATCACCTTTTAGCTGTTTTTTGCCTTTTGTCAGGTTGCCTAGTTGAACCCGATCTTTATGGTAGGAACCCTGAGCAGTACTTCAATATTTAATTACGAATTAACTCTAAAATAAAGCTCAATACTATTGATTGGTTCTATTTTTGGGTGCAGGATCAATCTATACGGAATTAAGCGTACAACATCGTATATACCATTTTTGGAGTGTAAAATATATAAAATATATGGATGCATAAAGAAGTATGAGTCATTCTTTTGTAAATTGCACAACTTTCATGATTTGATGCATCGGTTTCTCAGACCGAAAATTAAGAAAAACATTTTTGGACGTAAAATAAGTTTGCTCGTGTATTGGTATTTCTCTCGGAAAAATTTTTTAACCGAATACCCTTATGGTCAAAGTTTTGCCAATTTCTATGTTACTTAAATCGTAATATCTCGTGTTCTACTGGTCCAATTTAGTTCGTTCTACATCCGTTGGATAGATAATTTCATATACTTTAATTATTTTTATATTATAATTTTCATGCTCGCCTCCAGGGGTAAATAATTTTTTGACACTACCAATAAAAGCGCCATACATTTTTACACAATATAAAATTATCGAAACAATGGAGTGATTTTTGTAGATTTTTATAAATTTTTTTTTACCGCGACCTATGTATATGCGTATATAGTCAAATTTGCACGCTAACGAGCACAGCATGCAGAAACACATGTATGTACCATGCATTCATTTCAATTCAATGTTTTTCGTTCACTTGCTGAGCTATAGTATAACAATACTTCACTGTATAAAACCACCTCAGATCGCTCAGGTCGCTTCATATATTTTTCGGAAAAAATTAGAATGAGTTGGCGTAGAGCTTAAATTTTTTCGTATCTAAGCTTTATGGACATAAATAAAAAAAAAAGAAACGAAAAATGGACATGATCGGTTTATTTTAAAGCATACCTCCCATACAAACCTTACCTCAAAATCGTCTTAAGGATGCCTTACAAAGCGCGCCGATTAATATATGACTCCAAAATTTTATGCATTTGTTTATAATAATAAATGAATAAGTTGTTTATAATTATAAGTGAACATTCCAAAAATGGGCGTAATCGGTTTATTTTAAAGCACAGCTCCCGCACAAACCTAACCTTAAAAATTCCTTTAAATGCCAAGTGCTGAAGGTTAAGAATTTAAAAATTTTAATATATAGAATAGGTGTATGCACGCTCTTCGTTAATTCGTTAGTTAGTTTACTTAAATGTCTCATTCATGCCTTAAGTATGTGCATATGATTTTGGGCACATGGAGACGTAGACGGTTCGGAACGTCCTGTAATGTGTCAGTTTTTTACAGCTTTTTGAACCTATAGTATTATTTTAAGCCTTTAAAATATTCGGCATTATTTCATACCTACTATACGTATACTTATATACCCATGTACAACCCTTTTTAATGTGAAATCAACTAACTAACTCGTACCTGTTCGTACAATAAAGTAATAAATATTTGTTATAGTATGCGGGTAACAACAAGCGATAGACGAATTGACAAAGAGAAAAAAAAAACACACACACACAAAATAAAATAAAATGTGTAACACGCTATTATGCATTTAAAACCACCCACTTCAACATATATGAGTATGTCTACTGCTACATTTAGTATACCACGAATATCGGCTAATTGTATGGTATATCAATTACTATGTCAAACTGTTATGTACACTATAATACATATAATACATACAATGAATAACTTTATTATTTGCGTGTGGCATACTGAAAAATTCACTTGAAAAATTTCTTTAAGAAATAAATTTAGACTATGATGTATTTAAAAGTAAAAAATTTTAAATATAAATAAATTGTAATTTACATTATGCTTAAAGGCTAATAGGATAAACTTCAACTTGAATGAAATCGGCTATTTCATGCAATTTATTAAATAATATGATATCGTAAAGTTTTAACAGAATAATAAACACTATTTTTGGCCTTAATATTTTTTTGCAGTTTTCAAAAAATCATATTCTAAACATTTTGATATGTCTAATGAAAATAATCTTTCATTTCATTTTTCGTCAAACAACTCTCTTTAGTACATTTCATCTCTTTAGTACATTTTAATTTAAATTCAGTTTCTACTAAATCAACCACTATAATATGACATTGCTCAATTACTACACTGCAAAATAAATAAATATTCGGTTAAATTAAACAAATGCGCATCTAATAAAAGTGAATTCAGCATATATGAAAAAAATTTATATAATATTGAAGATGAAAGAACATGAAAACAAAACTTAAAGCGTAGAACATTCTTTTTTGCTGAGCCTTACATTACAAACGTAAAATTCCCAAAATGAATGCAGTTTTGGCATTTGCGCTAAATGGAAAGATGGCAAAAATAACATTCACACCATCTACATCTACAGGTGAGGAGCAAAAAAAAAAAAAGACAAATTCTAAACACAATTTGTACATCGTCTCATTCGTTGTTGTGTTCTCGTTTTTGTCATGCCGTAAAGTCGTAAAGTTTCTCAGTCTTATTGCCATGATTGTTACGGCTACTGCTGCTTGTGTTGATTTTAGACGATTTGTAATTCACATAGTCACATGTACCATCACCTATTCCACTGATCCTTCTTCGGGTCCAGAATGCAAGTGTACAAGTACAAATAAGGTGACAAACAACCAAGAAACGCATAACATGTTGGTTTCAAAAACAACACACGCAAATCGAAAGGATACTAAGGACACAAGTACAAGTAACAAGTACTCGTACATACAAATATCATTTGTATGTAGATATGTTTTGTTGTATTTGCTATGTGGTGAAGTTCACAAGGACAAGTTCTATTATATTCACTTTAACGAAATATGTGTTAGCGATTTTCATTCTGATGCTACATCGGTGTATGTATGGATGTTGTACAAAACCAACATGCTGCTAAGGTGCTACATACAAGCCCATACATCGCCATATTGAGCACCTCAGTAGGAAGTTATGAATGCATTTAAATATTGGACTAAGTTCCAAAACATTATAGCACTAACAACTACGCAGAATCTTGGACGAATCTTAATTGTCATCAAGGGGCCACCGTTTGAAACAAAAACTTTCAGTTTTCCAAAAAAAAAAAAATTAACCGAGTCGTCGAAGTACAGCAGGTCAACACAAAGAATTACTGTGAATCTATTAATTAATTTTAATTTCGAATGAAAAAGAAGACACAATTTCGACTTTTAATCATTAGTTAATGACAGAGTATCAGATTGTATTAAGGTGGATGGCGCACAGACATAGCATTCTTGTGATTCAATCTCTTTCAGGGCCTGATTTCGAGTAGCAAAATTTGGGCTTGAGTGCTGGTGTTCTCGGTACAAATGCGATCTTCTTTCCCAGTTCCCAGAAAAACAAATTGCATTTGCCGTAGTCATGAGTGATTTTAGAATACACACTTTTGAACTAATTCTTTACTAGTTATTGACTGGTGATTCTTACCATGCCGGTGGGCATAAACACTTACTGATGTAAATGTATATCTATTCGTTCATGCTAAAGTTTCATTTGAAGTATTGTCATCTACCTTGAATTATATTACTCGCAATTGCTTCAGTTGTTCTTGTTGCTGTTGTACAAGCATTTAATATTGCTACTATAGCTTTTCTACCTCGGACATGACACGGTAGTAAACTTTAGAATTTTATTGGATTTTCCTTAATACTTTACGAAAAGCATGTCCAATAATTCACATGATTTGAACATGTAAAAGGTCGCACATTTATTGCTTGCTATTTATAAAGCACATATTATATAAAAATGTAAGTATTTGACTGATGCTCATAATAGTTGACAAATAAAATTAATTGTTGATGATGATTGGATAAATGTGAACGGTTTGGAGAAAAAGTATATGACTAAAATAGAATTGTAGTAGCTAACTATCGATATGTTGTTCATCGTAAGGAGTTCCAAATAAACTTTGACATCGAAAAATTGAATATATATATATACGAAGAATTACTTAGATATATACTAAAAAGAAAATAATCAAAACATAAATTTCCGTCACACGGAAGTGCCTTATAACATTTTTATAAAATTAAGTATTTATTAAATATATCGACTATTTACTACAAATCAAAATCGTACTTTAAATATTTAAGCATAATAATAAATTAATTTATTTAATTAATTATTTTATTAAATGCAATTATGCTCAAAGGATTATAAAAACTAGCAAATTCATATTAGACTAAAAATTAATTATTGTAAGTACATATGTACTAACATATTTATATGCATATGCGTCGTTTATATTCAAAATGGGACAAGTTTATTTGTTTTAAAATCGTAAAAAGTGATAGTCATAAATAATATAAATTAATTACACTATTGTAGTGGAGATTTTTTTTTTTCAGAAAAATTTTTAAGTAGGATTTTTGCTCAACTGCCATCTCTTCCCTATTTCGTTTGATACCTATTTCAATTTTTGATTTTCTTTCTTTCATTTTTTATTTTTTGTGTGAAAAAAGGTGAGAAATGATGAAAAATGATTTCGCGATAATTTGGCGTGGTAGAGATCCCTGATGGCTACCGATCAATTCAGGCTTGCCCCTAACCATACCAGAACCAGAATAGAACAAAAACTAGAACAGTGTTATCCAATAATATTGATCCACTGGCTCTATACTACTAGTACTCAGACATATTTTGACTTATGCAGCTTACTACCATTATAAAATGTAACAAACTACTATAATAGCACAATGGTGTGAGTCCGAACTTGCCCCACACCAGTAATAGACGCGGTGGTGGGCTTTATTCCACTGCACGGTTGCATCAATGGGATATTTAATATCTCTAATTGAACAGTGGATGATCGAATGACTTGGAAGCTGCCGTGTTATCTTTTCAACAAGTTATGAATCAGAAAATTTCATAGTCGTCGTACGTAAAGTAGTATAAATAATTACGCACATGAGCCTTGGTGGTTTTTGGTCCAAAAGCTCTGGTTGTCATTGGTCTTGGCTCATGATCTGGCTTTTTAACTCAGGCATAAATTAACTTGAACACAGGTCTAAAGAGTTCCGTGAACATTATCTTCTCGGATAGTCTTCGTTCTTAGAGTTTTTCTCTAAAATTCCATCAATGTCATCGGGAAATTGATGAAAAAATATTACATACGAACTAACCAGAATGGGTTCTGCAATACATTGCATCCTTCTAAAAACAGGCATTGGGATTTCATGGTCTTTTTAAGTGATTAGAGTACTTAGCAAAATTTCTCTGGAATTCCAACTGGAACAACATCTCTCCTCTCATGTAAGCCAAAGGACTTACCAGATCAAACAGAGTATCAAATCTCATGTTCTAAACACACCCTAATTTTAGACTGTTACTTATCAGACCATCACTTACATTTATTTAAAAATATTACATTCATAAAATCAGGCTAATTAAAGAGGCGACTTACCGTACGTGTTTGGAAGACAATGAAATTTGGGAGTATATGATTTTTCACAACCCAGCTTTATCTCATGCTAGAAATTTACATAAATTCAGCTTCAGTAAATTATGTCTTAGGATAACACACTTTTCATTTTTCTAATAATTGTGATAATAATAATGATAATAGTAAAAATAATAATAATAATAATAATAATAATAATAATAATAATAATAATAACAATAATTACAATATTCACAAAAGTAATGAAAAGTATATGAAATGTGGTCATATCCAAATGAACTTGCCCATTTTCAAAATAAATGACTCACATATAAATACTTTAGACTATAATATAAATTAATACCGTATAATTTATTATTCTTAAAAATATTCTAACGCTTCCACGCAATTTTAGCATAAAATGCAGCTTCCCATACTAATCGAAAATAAATCAATTATTGCATTAAAACTCATTTTACATTATACTAATACGTACATATGTGCATATATTTACTAAAAATAAATAATAAAAAATATACAAAAAAAAAACAAACAAAAATTAAAAAATATGACGAAAAAAACAAATTTGCTTCCAAAATAATATTTTTATACTGCTTTTCAATGAATAGGTATTCGTAAATCAAATAATTAAGCAATATCTTATGATAAAACTCAATTCAAGACTTTTAAAATAATCTTATTAAGTACATACATAAACTAGAAAAGAAAACAATGCCTTCTAGTACTAATCATTAAATTATTCGTAGAATAAATAAAGTACATATGAATTAATTAATGTAAAGCAATATTCAATATGTGATATTAGGTTTTTTTTTATTTAATAATATTTTTGCTATATGATTTAATATAATTTGTGTATAATTTATAAGAAGTTTATAAAGTTTCAAACGATTTTAATCCACAGCATAATTAGACTTAATTGGTAGCCTTCATGGGTGAACGATGCTAATGTCAAATATAACAAAAATAGAATAAAGCTATCAGGAGCAATAAATCAAAATGGAAAATATGAAAATATGTAGTATAAAAACGAAATGACATCTTTTAACCCAACAAAAAAAAATTGCTCTCTGAAGAGCTGTTGTCTTTTTTTTTTTCATCGCGAAAATTAATGAAGTGAATGACAATCGTTAGTTTATTTTTTCAACATTTTTGTAAATGCATTCAAAGAATTCACATATGTATGTAAATACTAACATATTATGTATACTTTTAATTCGTACATATACATATAAAAATATACAACACAGATAGAGTGTGTTTGAAAAGTGTCCGCATTGATGTTCAGTAAGCTTACACGGTAGCCTCATCTATTGACATATTAGTTAATTATAAAAACTACACCTTCATGAATATTTTAACGTTCCGCCCCCAATTAATATTCAATTTTGTGCGCAAAAGATGCCAAGACTATACACCATCACCCATTAAGCCTTTTCTGAGGCCAGACTTCTTTTGCCATCTTCTATTTGACACTTTGCAGCTTTGTTTCAGGGCTGTTTTTTGATGATGGAATGACATTTCCAATATGTCAATATGTTCGTAAAAATGTGTAAACTTAAATATTCACACATTTGCCAATAGACGACATCACTATTTTGTTATTGAGCACCAGTTCGGAACTTTTGGAATATGCGGTGTATGTAGAGGAAAAATGAAAATACAGAATTTCTCCTGGTATCATTCGAAACAAATGCTTATACGAATGTATAAGATATGTACATATATAGAACGAATCAAATACATTTTTAAATACCTCATACTCATAACAGAAAAGAAAACAAAACTTTTTTTAAATGAATAAATATCATATACTATAGTTTAGGACAACGGTGGGCAACCCCCGGCCGGCGGGCCTCTTAGAAGAAATGTTTTACCTGTTCAAGGATTTTATAAAAATCTGTGGACTAAAGAATTTCCAAGTTTAGTTGATAATGCAAAGTATATTTATTTTTTATTTAGCTCAACATATCAATGTGAAGATGAAATACTTCAAATCGAAGTACAGATTTAAAATAACCGATATGTTTGTGAAAAACAACTTGTGTTTGAAGCACCAAACAAATTGAAGCAAACATTGAAATGCTATTATAACAAAATCTTTGCATTACCGTCATATTTTCTCATTAATGATTAATAAATGTTTTTGTTTTTCCAATTCGTTGTATGTTCTCGAAACCTTTATCAAAAAAAAATACTCATATTTGTAGATTAAAAAATGACGGAACAAAACATAGTGTCAATTTACGTCAAGTTCATACTGGTCCATGTTATGAAATTGTTGCCCACCCTTGATTTATCAACATGTTGATTAATCAAAATTAAGGTGACTCGATCGATTAAGACTTGGATTAATCGCAATAACCTTAATTGCAATTTGAAAAAATTTAAAATAATAGATAGATGCTTTAGAAATAAACTTGAAAATAAAAAGGTTTAACATGTTGACTAATCCAAATTATAATTAATCAGAATCAATTTTCAAAATTGAATTGAAAATATCAGAAAATAAATTCATATAAAATATTGTTCTGGTTACCCTTTGTTTTGCTTTTGTTTTATCAATATTAAAATACTGCCTTAAAAATGTAAATTAAAAGGAAAATTCTAATTTAAATAAATTAATCAATAAAATACTATAGAATTCATCTAGTATTACTATTACAATTATGTACATACTAGATACAATATATTAAATAAATTCTGAACTTTTCGCTATTTCTCTCTAACTTTCTTATAGAAAATATAAATAAAAAAAATATAACCAATAGCATTTTAAACTTAACTCCTTATACCAATCACTCTATATATTTTTACTTTAAGTAAATAATTTTAATAAATATTTTAAATAAATACTTAAATATAAATTTTCTTTATATTTTTGCCATAAAATTAACTATATAAATTAAATATAGAGATAAATTAAAGAAAAAGCTCAAAACCTACTGAAAATAATTAAGCATGCAAAATTTTATTACTACTTTAAATGAACAATAAATATCGTTCTTCCTTATACTATTACATACATATGTTTACATATTACTTTATGATTGAGAAATTAGAAAAACTATGCAAAAAAAGTAATAGAATTACATATTCTATAAATATAAAATTCGAATAAACTGCATAAAATATTTAAAGATTGTTGTTGTCTTTCATCTTTTTCAATTGTTAACTTTTCAGGCAGAAGTTATTTGTTGGCTTTGGAAACCGAGGATTTGATTTAAAATATATTTTTTATTATTAAAGACAATTTCTCGTACATCACAAGGATTACACAACAAATCCATTGGATATTCACGCTGGCGTTCCTCAAGGAAGCGTTTTGGGTCCCTTACTGTATCTCTTATACACTTCAGATATGCCCAACAATAACTATACATTCATATCGACCTTTGCTGATGATACGGCAATATTGTGCTCTCGCTCTAACCCCATAGAAGCTACTAAACTCCTGCAGACTCATGTCGATTCTCTCGAAATCTGGCTAGCAAAATGGCGTATAAAAGTCAATGAATCAAAGAGCGTACATGTAACCTTCACGCTAAGGCTAGATACATGTCCCCCACTTAAAATTAATGGCCAATCAGTTCCACAATGTTCCTCAACAAAGTACTTGGGTATTCACCTCGACAGAAGGCTGACATGGAAAAATCACATAGAGGCAAAGAAAACTCAGGTCAAGCTTAAAATGAATCAGTTATGGTGGCTGTTACACAAAAGATCAAAGTTGAATCTCGAATACAAAGTGCTATTATATAAAGCAATCCTGAAACCAATCTGGACTTATGGTATTCAGTTTTGGGGCACCGCATCTCCCTCTAATATCGAAAAATTGCAGCGAATACAATCCAAGTGTCTGCGAATTATTGTAAACGCGCCTTGGTATATGAGGAACGTTAACATCCATCGAGATTTAAATGTATCCACAATTTCTGAGGAAGTTGCAATGTACTGCAGAAGTTACATTCAAAAATTACACAATCATCCGAATCCCCTTGCTAGGCAATTGTTGCTGAGCAAGGGGCATCGTCGATTAAAAAGAAAAGACACACTGAATATGCTGTAAAATTGCTACATCTCGCGACTCACCAAATTGTGATGGAACGTAGGGGATATCACATAGTTTTATTTAGTTTGTAAGATTTGAATACTTATTGTTAGTTTCTCGTATTTAAGAAAGATTCAATAAAAAAAAATAAGCTAACAAAAAAAAAAAAAAAAAAAAAAAAATTATTAAATGGAACAAAGTTCAATCAATAACGTATACGCCATTTTTATGTATGACCTTTATCCATCTTTCAGGAAGCAGCGTTCGTAGAATGACCGGTATTTTCTAGCGCAGAATTTGATAATTAGATGTACGAATGCGGACGTACGTATAAATAAAAAAATATTTTCGTGGAATTTTCCATGGCACGATTTTTCATTCAAATTTTCGTCATTTTGCCCTTTCTAAAGTATTCGTTCTGTACAAATCGAAAGAAAACCCAAAATTCAATCAAATTGTGGTATGTCAGTTCATATCAATTGTGATCCTATTGAAAATGGTTTTTATACATGAATTCATTGTCAAGAAATTCATAAATTTATTCGTGATATTACAATGAAAATATTCTGATGTGTTTCGTTTTCACTTTCGAATTTAAAATCGTATGAATTGCCCTGTGATGAAAATCGATTTTTATGATTTTACAACGAAATGAATTCGTTTATATTTCTTTAAGCGATTTCAGAACACTTTGTGTGTGGACATATTGTATACGAAATGTAAATTTTTAGGTGGAAACGTCGACCTACTTCGAAATTTTGATAGGGTGATCAAGTTGGTATATGGACACGTTGTGGCCGGCGCTAAGAAAAAAATTGATATCGTATAGACCTTCACAAAAGGATTTAAGCGAAACTTGAAAATAAGAAAATTTTAAAACAAGAAAATTTTTTATTTTGATTATAAGATTTGATTATATTCAGGCGTGGTCAGATTGGAAGGTGTGCATTCGGAAGCATATTTTAACACCAACCGAGGAGAGAATTGCTGCTATTTGTAGAATGCATGTAAGCGTTGGCCGTAGTCCAAACGTTAAATCGCTTGATGTTGGCATTAACGTTGGGTCTGAGTCGACTGCATCTGAGTACGAACATTCTGAAAATACATCTCCAAATTTTCCCAGTTGCACTTCTTCCAACGAAATATCCAATCATCGAAACACTTTTTAAAGCTATATTCCGGGATGGCCTTCTGGTCTTTTGCGACGAACATTCTCTCTCAAACGCCTCATAACGCCAAGATAATATTCTTTATTGACGGTTTGGCCCTCCGGTAAGAATTCCGAATGAACAACACCACGAATATCGAAGAAAACGGTCAGCATCACCTTCCGGGTACTTATTTGACAGAATGTATATTTTAAATCTTTATGAAATTTTAATATATACCATAATATATATATATATTAATGATACCAAAAAGTTCCCGGAATAACCTCCATGTGGCGCTCCCATGGTTCCAATTTGAGTTCTGTTTTTGGAGAAGTTGACAAAACACCAATGAAACGTTAGATGAATTTTCGAATTACTATTTACGTCATAATCTAGTTTGACCATTGCTGGAAACTATATTTATAAGCAATAACAGTGCAAGTCGAAATTAAACTCGTGCTGAATCATTAAGATTTAAAAACATAACTTGTGATTTACAAACAATTTCATTTTTCGAGTTATGGTCTCATAATCGATGACGTTCAATAAAAATAATCAACCATAGAATCATTCTGCCTTAAAAACTACGCTAACTTGAACCCCATTTTAACCCTTTATCTACAGTGTCAGTGCGTTGAATTGACTCGATGCTTAGTACATAATTGCTATGATCTTTAGAATCATAATACTTTTTGTTACGGTTCTCAATTTACATGAAATATTTACAAGTAACTAGTATTTATTAAATTATAGCCAAAATGACTCGAATATCGTATACAATTCACATATATACATATTTACATATTGATGAAAATTGCAACCTTGGCGAATGAGTTGAATCAATAAATAACAATAACAACACATCCACTACTAGTACATATGCACATGTGTTGTTGTTCATCTCTTATATTGTTCTCCTTAATATATGTTTTTATTTTCCTAAATTGCTGCTAACTTAACTACCACACTGTCTTGTACATACAATCAAGTAAGCAACTGGTCATATCCCTGCCATGCCATCGAATCCGTATGATCCATGGCGATTGTAAATTGCTTTAAGATATGTACAGCACGTATGAACACGTATTCGTAAGAAAATCAAACGATAGAGAGGAGCTGGACCTTTCGACCGCGTTATAAAGACAAAATGAGCGCGGGCGTTTTTCTTCAACGATAGCTAGCCAGCACATACCAAAGTAATGCTATTCACTTTTGCCACAGACATAAACGCCTGCAAGGCTTCAAGGCAACAACTGGCAATGGCAATAATGATGATTGCAGCTAAATTATGATGCAGCATAAAATGCTACTACAGTGCGCAAATCAACTGCATCAACAGAGAAAGTGTAGCATGCATTGTGATGCCACCAGCAATATTACGAGTTGGATAGAACTGAAGATGGTTACATTAGTTGCATAAGACGGTGGCAAATGAAGGAGCCAGCAAGTTCGTCGACGATAGTCCGTAATTGCAAATTATCAACTACAAATACGATCAAAATATGATGAAAAGACATAAAAGCAGGCATGAGGATGAAGGCAAACCACCACCCGCCTGTGTATGCAAGAACAACAGAACAGATTTTGTTTTCTTCAGCTGTACATATTTTAACCGACAGACTGCAAATGCCAGATGGAGAGAACAGACGATCGCAAAAAAGAAACGACAATAAAATCAGATCGAATGTGGCACGTCATTGCCACATTTTCTTCTTTCATCGTTCCTCGTTCACCTTTGCTGCGATCGGCAAAGGATCAGAAAATCATACACGCACCAAAAATTGAACGACTTTCAAACATGCAATCGTCAAAGAACAACAACAACAACAACAACAACAAACGAAAACCTGATTGCTGCTGCTGCCACTGCTGCTTTTGTTATTGCCTTTAATTCACTGGTACCTATTCATCTTCTTTGAATCGATGAATTCAACGTATTTTTATGAATGAAATTTGAAATGTACTCTTATGTGTGATCATATGTTTTCATTTAAGCATGCACATACATATATATGTATGTATTTATAAGTGTACTTGATTGTACCGCAGGTACTCGTATGTATGTTAGGCAGAAGAAGGTGGTTACTTCATTTGTTTCTGTTCTGATTTTTATTAAGCCTCGGGTTACAATTAAATTGGAGCAAGGTAAGTAAAAATCAAAAACGTCTAAAGACGATGGCAACATTAAATGAGCAGTGATTATTATTTTGCGTGCATAAAGAGGAGAAGGAGTTGGTGGTTGCTTGTGTCCGAGGAAAGGGGGTCCGATTAAAATGGACCAAATGGGCACGTATGCTTATGTGGTTGTATACAATTTACAGTAGCCTCAGTGCATATAAATAGCACACCATGTGTGTGCATCTCCAAAGTACAAATATATGGTTCGACCACTTGCAGTGGTCACAATTGCATTATCAATAAAAGTGAAATAATTAAATTATTATTATATTAAATAATTATTATTAGAGTCGACTTCCTGAAAATGGATTAGGAACGCTCTAGGTATTTTAAGTGCATATTTATTTTGTAGTTAGATGTAGGTTGTAACTGATAAAACAATTTTATTACGACTATACGACTTCTACGAATATGAAGGGACAAATGCAAGAGGTAATTAGAAGAATTCCTCTTATAAATATACATATGTATGCTGCTTAAAAATTTGCTGATTGCACAGACATCTGGACAAAATACACTACAGGCGCATTAGGCCAAACTCCACCTCATTTTATATGTCTACTTACATGGGAAACAGCATTTGAGCAAATAGTCTGGAATATTTGCAAGTACATTCGAAATATAAACATTCAATAAACTTGAGTGGATGACAGTGATTACATCTCGTATACTATACTATACTAAAACTGGCAAGATATAAATTAGAAGAAGCGAATTACAAGGATATACCGTACTTATGTTCCTAATAGAACTCAATAACCCTGAAGATCTTATAGAAAAGATAGCACAGTGCTGGAGTGAACAAATTCCACTTCTCATAATCAATCTCTTGCACCACTTCAATACTGTGGGTCTGATATTTTATTTTTAAAAATTATAAACTGGTCTTATATACATCTATTAAGGGCTTGTGTGAAATATGACTAAACATCTACTTGATGCCAAACTAAGATCTCTTACTGTTACAATCCTTAAAAGTCCCACTCGAACACGAGCTTATGTATGTAATAAGCTCTAGCTGTGAAATAAATTCATATTGTGTTGGTGATTAAACGTTTCATATGATCTTGTCTAAATAGAAATTATTGAAATGGTTAAATAGCTTCTAACACAATTGTAGACAATACTTTGGCTACTGTATTAATTATTATCAGAGTGAGAGAATGTATACTTTTACGAATATATACTATATATATATACTTGAATTCATTCACAATGATTATGTAGTGCAGTCCTACAATGTTTAAGTAAAACCCCATGATTATTACCATAAGTATTTTCATACGAAATTGCATGAAATTATATTGAAGGACCACTACTTTTATGTTCGCAACTGTATATTCACAGATGAAATTAAAGCAATATATTTATGTAAGTAGGTATACATTGAAATATTTTTATTTATTCTTGATGTATACACATAGAGACACATGCCTAGAACACCCAAGAATATATTCTTGTGTAGATTCAACTTATTAACAACATCACACGTGAATACAATAATACGAGCAAGTCAAGAGAATGTGCATGTTACCGCATTCATATACATAATGTTATTATTACCTAATAAATACGAAGAGAACTACTTTTATGCATCTACGAATGGCAACCGAACTACAGGGCGATGTGAGTAGACTAGGAAGAGCATTTTTCAATTATAATATTCATACAAGTATTTATGTTATGTACGATTTAGTGTATAATGTATTGCTATAGGTAGTACTTGCACATACCCATAGTGTCATCATTATCTAGTAACAGAAATATTTATTGTTTGTCAACCTATGTTACAATTGAATCAGTACAATATTCAGCAGCATTGGTACTAGTTTAGGCAATATATCCCATTAACGCTAGATCATATTAGAAGCCTGCACAGAAAAAAATTATTATTATTTCTAAAGTCCCCATAGTCAACATCAGAAAAGAAAATTGCTCCCAGAAATTTTCAGTAGAACAAGTAAGCTAAGGCCGTATAAATGATTGTAATAATAATTACAAGGGAAACTTCGATATATTCGTAGAAACTTATTTTACTAATTTAAAAATGGAAAAATTCAAGTGGAAATATTAGAAAATAAACCAAATATGCCTGAAAAATAAAAACAAAGAAGAAAAACATCGTAATACAATTCATGTGCTCTCTTAGATCGACGTGTTTCAGAAGCCACCATTTCATTAAATTCTTTGAAGTCCTGCGGATAAAACTTTTGTTCTCATTTAGAGCATTTGTAACTAAAATGATAGACCTTAGAGTAGCTCTGGTTCACAACGCCTATTTGTTGCTTCTTTCATTCTGGTGTAGTCCAAAGAGTCACTTCGAATGCTTGCTGGATATAGAATTAGTGTTAGATGAACGAAGCAAACATTTAGTCACGAAAACGCGGAAATCAACTTTGTATATCTGTTTTTATACCCTGCATAATGCAATATGCATGGTATATTCATTTCGGTCAGATGTTTGTGTCCACTTGAAGGAATCTCCGGAGATATAGACATAGATATATATTCGTGATCAGCGTCGATTAAATTTTCGATTTAACGATGTCCGTCCGTCCGTCCGTCCGTCCGTCCGTCCGTCTGTCTGTCACCTGGCTGGTTCGCACGATAACTTGAGTAAATATTAAGCTATTTCGATGAAATTTGGCATAAGTAATCTATGATCCAAGAGTACAGAGGGGATTGATATTGGGCATGATCGGTCAATAACCACGCCCACACCAAGCATTCAAAGCGACTAACCTCGAAATTTTCAAAATCTTTAACTTGCTATAACTCACATAATATACCACTTGGGACAACAATATTTGGCACATAGAGTTATATTATACTACTATATAATCTCGCCAAAAGTGGTTGAGCCACGCCTACTTTTTAGCGTAGCTCTCATACAAAGTGTCTGTACTTCTTTTAAATTGAAACAGCTGTAACTTCTACAAACTTCTGTCCAGAATAACCATAATTGACACTTAGATTAATAAGGTAGTTGGAAATAATATGGCAGAAAATCAGTTTGCCACGCCCACTCCTTTTTGGGTCTCCCATACAAAGTTGCGGAAATTAAAAAAAATGTTACCGGTTATAACTTGCAAACTATTCAGCGTAGAATAACGAGATTTAAGATATGGATTAGTATTGTTCGAGCAACTAAGCTCACAGAAAATGGGCGCACCACACCCACTGTTTATTGTAGCCCCCATACAAATTTTAAATTGAAACAGCTGTAACTTCGGCAATCTTCTGTCTAGAATAACCATAATTGACACTTAGATTAACATGGCAGTGAAAAATAATATGGCAGAAAATCAGTGTGCCACGCCCACTCCTTCATGAGTCTCCCATACAAAGTCAAGGGAATTAAACTAAAACTTTTAAGCTCCATAACTTACAAACCATTTAGCGTAGGACAAAGAGATTTAAGGTATGGATTAGTATTGTTCGAGCAACTAGGCTCACTTGAAATGGACGCGCCACGCCCACTGTTTATTGTAGCCCCCATACAAATTTTAAATTGAAACAGCTGTAACTTCGGCAATCTTTTGCCTAAAATAACCATAATTGACACTTAGATTAATATCGTAGTCGGAAATAATTTGGCAGAAAATCAGTGTGCCACCCCCACTCCTTCATAGGTCTCCCATACAAAGTCGAGGGAATTAAACTAAAACTTTTAAGCTCCATAACTTACAAACCATTTAGCGTAGGACAACCAAATTTAAGGTGTGGATTGATATTGAAAAATTAATTAGATATACCAGAAAGAGATACGTCACGCCCACTTTTTATATATCTCCGTATAAAGTCTCGGATTTATCTTAAACATTAAAACACCCATAACTTACTAATTAATACGCCTAGGTCAACCCATTGCAACCTATGTAGTTTAGTATTATAGGCAGGAATTGATCCTTCAAAATTGGTGAGGTACGCCTGCTTCTTAATGTAGGTCCTATACAAAGTAGTGGAAGAAAAGGATGGATATACGAGCAAACTTTTTATATATATATGTCTACATATATATATATATATATATATATATGTGGCACTTAAAGCCCCAAAGTGCTCATTGGCCGAGCTTCTCTTCTATTACTGTTGTGCGTCTTAAATTTTGGACAGTATTAGAATGGACCTACTTATTTTAGCCGGTTCCGAATGGCAGAACACTTGTGACACCACTTTTTCTGAGCTTTGTCACAGAGTTCTTTTTAGAAGCTTTTTCATGGCAAGTTGTTACTGTCGGAAGAATTGCCAATTGCTTGCCGACAGGTGGGTACCATTCGAAAGAAAAATCTTTTCGATATAAAATTTGTTATGCATCAGCCGGGTATTGAACCACGACCTACAGATCAGAAGGCGAACACACTAACCACTGAGCTACGGCACCCACATATGCAGGGTATAATTTGGTCGCCCCCAGCCGACTGTAAGGAGATTTTTCTTTGGTAATTTTGTGCATTGCATTTTCCACACATTTAACATTGTAGCACAAAATAAATTATTGACAAATACTCAATGCCAATTGTCAACCAAATTGTTACCGTCCATAGTTCGAAGCTTTTCTTCGCCTTTTGCAATTTTCGGTATTTTCACTAATTTCGCCTTTGATTGCTCTTTTGCCTCTGATTCAATACTCTCAAGATTATCGCAAGCTGTGCCTGGATGCTTTCCCAGCATTTTTCTTATGTTTTTCAGAAGCAAGAGCAATCGATTGCAGATTGCTGAACTTATCTTTGCTCGAGCATAGGTTTCAATAATTGAAATTGAATTGAATCGGGTCTCCTTTGATAAATATCATACAGCTGTGACCCCCGAAATATGCAATTGATAAATGATGAGAAAATATGCCAAACTAATATAGATGAACCGACTACTCATCATATTGTTCAGCGGCGTAACTTTAGCGTCATTGAATACAGCTATTGATAATCGCGGGTATGGAAATCTTTTTGTGTCGCTTGAAACATTCACTAGCCTTTGATACATGGGACGCCGATAGTTTGATGGCGGGACCAATAGTTGTGTATTGAAGGCTTAGAAAAGTATCTAGAGACGAGGAAAATCGCAATAAATTGGCAAATTTCTTAGTAGTCAGTATGAAAAGTTGAATTATTCAAAATCGAATTTTGCATAATTCATGGCACAGTCCACCAAAAATGCATTACATTATTAAGCGAAGTCGTCAAGCAAACTTGTTCAAATTTTACGAAATTGCTAGGTGTTATCTTTCTGCAGGACGACGAGAGGTCACAAATATCTGTGGTGAGCCCGGGAGAACTTAAGAGGTTTTAGTCTACCAATCATACAGCTCTGACGTTGTTTTTTTATATTAATATTTATTCCGGTCACTTGTTGGCGCTCTACGGTCAAATCCCACAGAACTTCTACGATGATGGTTTTACTTGGAAGAAGGCGAAAGGAGGATTAATTCTAAATACAATATATTATATAAATATAATTCTGGCACGGAATTGATCTTGGTTTGAATTTTCGAAATTATTTATTTGACATTTATTTCAAAGTCTAAATTATTGAACTGGTACATGATTTTGGGATCAATTATAAATAATATATAAATTACGATGGTGTGAAAATAGTCTTAATGCAAGATATACATACAATCTGTTAGGAAGCGAAAATGCGCAAATTTAACAAGGTTATTTATATCAACTTGCTAGATTACTTCTTATGTATTAATATTATATTTTAGCCCTTCATACTAAAAGAAATCTCTGGAGTCCATAGGTTGCAACGATTGTTTGCAGGCACTAGGATGAGTCTACGCCTACTTTTAACTAACTGAAATCAAAGTAAATAAACTCTGAAAATCGACTAATCGATCTGCACGATCAACCAATGATTGTTAAAGAATATCAATCTATACAACCGAACATTTTCATACGACCATTTCATCATTGATATGTATGTATATTTCTTCAGCACGATCAACTGCTCTGCTCAATCGGTTAATGGTATACTTATGAATATATTGTATGTACTATGAGTACGTATGTACATAGTTAAAAGAGCCAAAACAGCATGTTTTTATGCAGCTGCGGCTGCTATTGTTTGAAGTTGTTGCTAAATTAACGTACACATAAAGCATATCGTTGCCCGCCCCATGTATTGCGAGTATATTCAAGTGAAATGATTTAAAGTCACTTCTGTGTTCCTCGTATGCCCTAAAGATTGAATATAACTCTTTTATGATACAAATCTTTTTTTGTTTTTTTTTTTCTACTTATGATTTTATTATATTTACTATATTCTTTGGCTACTGTACCCATTGTATGCCCTCACCGCTTTTATCAAATTTATTATTATTATTTATTTCTTTTTCTTTTAATTTTCTGCCCATTTCTTTTGTCCAAGTACAAGTATTATCTAAAAAAGCAGCGAAAACATAAAGAAAATAGAAACAATAATAAATGAAAATATCACGCCAACCCCAAAAGCGTTTATACATCATTATCCCATTTGTAGCAGCCACAACAAATACCATAGCAGCAGCAAATAGGTAGTAACAACAACAAGCATTATACAAGAGGTCGCGAGCACAAAACTACCTGTTAGCACAGTTTCACATAGAGTAGAGGTGCAGACGAAAAGAAAAAATAAATAAATTGTTAGGGCCACGTGTTGCGCATGCGCTCACAAAACTGCACTGACTCTGCGCTTCGTTGTGCCGTCATCCATTCACATCAGCGTCGTCGTCGTCGTCGTCGTGTACGTCGTGTGTCGTATATTTTGGCTTTTGTCTTTAATACGTACATACTTACATACTAACAAGTACTTGTCGTTGCTGTTGTTGCATTTGCTATTGCATGTGCAACATTTTCAAGTGTGAATTATACAACCACGTTTTGCTATTGCCGTTTGTTTTCTTTGTCTATATTTTCGTTGCGCTTTGCTTCACTGCTATTTATTTACTCGATTACTCACCCACACTCCGCGACATCATTTACCATCATCATACACCCGTACATACAATTGCACGCCACCGTTTGTTGCATTTGTTGTACGAATTTCGATAGGATTGTCTTTCGTGTTTGGTAGGCGTTCTCTCACATTTACAACATTCAGTGGACATTATCATTGAATATTTATCTCATTATATTGCAAATAAATTACTCATTCGTCTATCTGCAGAGTTGTACATTTGCTGCTATGAAATGTGATTTATTCGTGATTATCAGTACAGAGAAGAGCATGGGATATATGTATACGTTTGGGGGTTCTATAACTTTTAAAAAATTCTAAGTTGATGGTCTTACAATATTTTACCTCAAGCTAATATGTAGCCGAGAGTACGCAACACTTGGAGTGAATAATCCATCCCATTGCAAGTATTTTCAAAGTTATCAGTATATTTTTATTGAAAAGTGCCTGAAAGGTCCAAGATTGAGCTAAGGAATTATATTTTAAGAACTGAGTTTTAAATCCATGACTTTGCCACGAATACGAATACGATTGGTTGAACAAATTTAAACTGACAAACGGTTCATTTTACTCAACATTTCCCTACCAAATAAAAAAGAGGAATTTCCAAAACACTGAGTTAAGCCTGCTTCTGAAAAACTAAATTTTTTTATGTGGGACTTGCAGGCAAAGAAGGGCCCTTTGGCCCAGTTTTTCTTCCAGTACTTTTGTGCGTGTTAAATATTGACCCAGAATTAGAAGGGACCTACTTATATTGTCGAGTTACGAACTGCAAAGCCCTTATGATATTACTTTCTCAGAGCTTTGTCATAGAGCTTGTTTAGAAGCTTTTTCATGGTAAGTTGTTACCGCCGGTAGAATTGTCAATTGCTTGTCGATAGTTGTGTTTCAGCCGGTGATTGAACTCACGACCTACATATCAGAAGGCCAATGCATTAACTACTGAGCTACAGCACACAAGCCTGTTTCTATAATTACGTATTTCGCTGGATGAAAATCTACTTAAAAACTAAATATTCCACGTTCACTAACTTTAAATATACAAGGTCATTGCCCACTGACAAAAATAAGTTACATGGGAATTCGAACGCATAAGATTATATCCTAATCGATGGCGTTGCCAGGGACATCGGGAGGATAGATCCCTTGGCCGATGGACTTGATAAAAAAGACAAATAATAATATATAGATACTGAAAAATCATTCATTATACATCTTTTTCATCCTATCCCTCCTTGCTCAGAGTCTTGCTACGCCACTGATCCTAAATAACTAAGTTTGGGTTAAATCTCATAAAGTTAAGTACTAGAATCCTCATAAATTGCAAATAAAAAAGCTTTTGGGGAATCTTCTATAATTTCTAATTTCTAATTTAATTAATTTTAATTTTTATTTAAAAATAATCTTCACCCAAATGATCTAAAAAAAATTGTTGTTTATAATTTCTGCATATGGGATATTCACAATATCGCAAAAACAAAAGCACAATTATAGTCATTTTTGGATTCAATCTGCCCAAATTACCCTCTACCAAAAAGGGCTGTCGAGCTGTGTAATTTATTTTTGATTATTTGCTCAATTTAATTTTTTTTATTGATAAAGTTAAAAAGCTAATCATCTCTTTACTGATTCAAATAGTCTAAACCCTTTGA
The DNA here is from genome assembly GCA_963854835.1 of Megamerina dolium. Taxonomy (NCBI): domain Eukaryota; kingdom Metazoa; phylum Arthropoda; class Insecta; order Diptera; family Megamerinidae; genus Megamerina; species Megamerina dolium. The sequence goes on along the minus strand of OY978528.1, from coordinate 30,414,853 downwards.
GGATTTAGTTCTGATCGTTTCAATTACTATTGCAGCGGCCTCTCGAAAAGTACTGCCATAAAAGATGAGACAATTGTTTGTTTTCTCTCTAATACATATTTGCAAGAATTGTTTTCGTTTATTGTAGGATTTCACGAATTTATAATGATTATTAGTTTTGTGAGTATGGCTTTGTACCCGCTTGAAAACAATAAACTTATAGTAACATTAACATATAGTATGAGTATGAGTATGTAGTTATGTATTTAGTTGGCTACTTAGCTATGAGTGTACAAAATGATGCTATTTATATATATATTTACATATATGTATTATGTAATTATGCATGTGCTGATGATTAAATGTTTAGATTAGATGATTGATTAATGGTACATCAAGAAATGAGTTCGTGCGTGGAATAGGAGAGGGCGGCACATTAAATAAATTAGCTATGAAAGCATCTTTGTGTTGAATTGAAGCGTATAATGAAATCGATTAGAAATGCTTCTCGGTGATTCTGACCTTGCCGAATTTGCCATGCAATTGATGTTTGGCAAATGACAAAAGATCACCGTGCGAGTGCAAATGCAAATGATCGGGCACAACTTTATGAACGATGGCTGCATGATGATGATGATGGGCAAGTGGCAAGTGATGTACAAGTGGAGCGGCATGATGCAATAAATGAGCATCGCCATGGTGATGCAACAAATGAGCATCGGCATGGTGATGCAACAAATGGGCATCACCATGGTGATGCAACAAATGAGCATCGGCATGATGTACCAAATGAGCATCACCATGATGCAATAGATCGTCGTGATGTAATTCCGAATGATGCAAATCGGCGGCATGATGATGCTCATCAATGTGATGGTTCTGATGGACAACATGATGATCGACCACAGGATTGGTGTAATGCAAGAAATGATGTGGTTCATGATGCACCACCTTGGTGACATGATGTACGGGCTCCACTTGATGAATCGGCTCGTGATGAATGATTTGTGCATCGTCATGATGGACATCAACGACAGCAGCATGATGATGAACATCATGATGATCTTCATGATGATAAACGGGATGAGCATGATGATCAAGATGCGCCCCACCATCGACTACGATCGCAGATCCATGACCACCCAAATGAACACCATCCGAATGGTGTATTTCAGTGGCATGATGCAAATCGGCATGAACACCGTCGATTAAATGATGTCCATGATGGAATTCATCGACATGATGATGTGGTAAAAGACCAGCTTTGACAGACAGAGCAAATGCCAAAATGCAGACGAAGATCTATGGAAATAAAGTTATATTAATAATAGACAATCGCAATCCAATAATCCAATTGTTCATCGGTGCACAGTGTCGTACCTTCATTTCTAAGATTTCACACTTAATTTCAATTATACCAATTAGGATGTAAAAGCTACTATGAGCACGAACTCTTTACTGTTGTACCGTGTAAGTGGAACTGATGCCTTTTGTCAAGCACCTACGCACTTTTATACCAATGTGCATTTCTATAATTATTGCATCGTATTGTCGTCCACGGCCTCTTGCCCAAATCGTACAAATTGGTCAATCGATTGCTTGTGCGCGATATTGGATGCCAAACATGTACAACCAAACGAACGGGAATCGCAGCAACAGCGCCCAACATCGAAATATCAATGAGGCTATTACTACTGTTTGCGCATGCCTGGAATAAAATTAGGCTGCACACCAACATCATGTAGTTGACGTCGGCAGCAATTGAAATTCAAACGAAATTGAATTCGTAACGAAAGTAATCGTACTACATACCTACCAATAAACATGCTTAGCATAATTAAATACTGCTTGTGGTAGCTGATCACATTATCACTCTCACCTTCTATAGGAATAAAATTGTCATACAACAATATTATGTAAAGGGCCAAATAAATGTACGCAATAAAATGCCAATTAATCTATGCGTGCAGGTATTACTCACTCACTCACTCACTCACTCACTGAATAGCTCATTATGAATTCGGAAGTCATAATTTATTTAATGCCGTAATATTTATTGATATTGGGCACAATGCAAGGGGTAATACGATCAACCTATTAATATGACATAATACATAATTGTGTGAAAATCAAACGTCCTTAACATGCAGAAGGGTGATTACAACTATATTTCTTTGTAATTGATTTTATCTGATGAGAAAAATTATATTAGAAATAAAGTATTTTTATTTTTTTTCTATTTTGTCCCACAATGGTGAAAGCCTCTATGAAATGGATTTGAGTTAGTTTTATTGATTATCAAATGTTTATTTCCAAATGTTGCTATTTTTGTCGCACAAGTGTTGACACACTTGGAAATTTACGATAGTCGCAAGCAATAATCCAATTGACAATTTTCAATTTGCATACTAAACATTAGTGTGACAGTCTGTCTTTTGAATTAAACTTGCTGCAAATCTACATATTCATAAGCGAATTAGTTGTTAGTTGTATTTTAGGTACGTGTTTGACATTTAGTAAATATGATCGTTTGATGAAATGATCAAATTTGCTCAATATCTATGTGCTCGTACACTAGTGATGACAATAGTTAATCAATCTACATAATTTTTGTTAGTTGGTGTTTTATTATAATTTTTAAAATTTGTCAACACGTGCAATTCAATTGAGGAATTCCACTGAAGACATTTGCGAAAACAAAAACGTACAACAAACAAGTAGATAATGTATTATGCAGCAGGTAAAGTCCTGAATATTTTCGTGTTTTAAAATATGTAAAATAAAGACGAATATTTGTTTCCATTTATCGTACATTTCTCCTTCTTTTATTTCAAAATATTTAATACTAAATTAGCTATATTAATCATACCGTGATGATTGTGGACTATGCAGAAAATGCACTCTAAATTAGGGTTGATTTATAAAAAGATACAAATCTGCACCTGTATTAATACGGTATTAATAATAATATCAAATTTTAAATCATCGCATCGAATCATCGCAATATTCGATTTCCGTGTATAAACTGACCTAACCTAAGTAAAATGATTATCAACTGCTCTGTATGGTCAACCTAGTGACCTATATAACATTCAATTACCTTTGTCTACTGATACTCGTAACATGGAACCACTATGTATGTACGTACAAATGTATGTCATACCATCAACTCAATGCAGACATGAACACGTAAAATATCATATATTCCATACAAAAATGCAATGCGCATGCGACATGAAACTAGTAGGCATTTTTTTTTTTCGTTTTTTAATCATTATATTTATATTTCTTGTTCCAAATTAATTTGTCCATAAACTGCATGTGTCCGTCAAGCAGACCATTCGCAACGCCAACAAACGATAGTGACGATTGCTAATTACATAATAATTGCAATCAATTAAAAAAGCACACATACATTAATGAGTAATACAATATTGTAGGCAAGGGGATGACGTATTAGTTGTAGAATTATGAGGAGGTAAGGTGTGTCCGTCCATATGCACATATACGTATGTCCACGTCGCCTATGGTCATTCACACCCAAACCAGAAACGTGCCGCACGCGTAAAATGTAAACAACTTATTTTGCATATTAAAATCAAAATAACAAAAATAAAATCTATACAAAAAAATTATTAAACTTTTTATAGGCATATATATACTACTACTTATATATATATATTAATAAATATATTTACGAATTTATGCATATGACGAGTAATTACTCGTTCTCATAATATACTATGTACTACGTAAGTAATTTGTCAGCGTGACATTTTTATTATTAATTTGGTGAACATTTTTATATAAAATTTTATTTATTTGTAATTTAGCAAAATAATGTATGTTTAATAAAATTTTATAGACTACTACTCTATAGACTACTACTATAGACTACTCGACTCTCCATGAACAGCTCAACGGATATGCATCGCTATTTGTTCGGTCACCCCTAATTTATTATGTTACTACAATAGAGACTTCATTGGTCATGTACCACATGGAAGTCAATATGATTAAATAAATTTTTGAAATGTTCATATTGTCACAAGTATCGCGAACAATGGTTGGTGCACACGCTAAAATGAAGTATCGAAACAAATGCCAACTAATAGGAATATATGATAATTAGAACAATCCAAGTAGAAAAAAAGAACATACTCGATAACTATAAAATAAAAATCTAGACTGGTGTCACAGTGTATAAATATGGCGAAATGAAATCAATACTATTACGATAGTCTCAGAATATACATTACTCGATAGCAAGTTGAAGTAGCAAGTAAATTAAAGAAAGATTGTAAATACAATTATTGATTACATAAATTGTTGTTGCACATATTTAATACAAAAATAAGTGTTGCAGGGTTGATTCGAGTTAGAATTAAATGTTTACAAAATGAAAACGTAACAATATTCTTACAATATTTGTATTTCAATTTATCTTGTTTCTTAACCTGAGTTTATGAGTTTATGGTAGTCAATACGAATTTATATAAATGTTGTTGTTGTTTTGCAAATGAAAAATGTATTACAGCAACCAAATCTCACAGTATTACTTATTCTTCTCTAACTTACGTTTTGACTAACTGCGCCATTACTTTATTCAAAAAATGGGCTGACACAGTTTTCTGTTCTATAATATTTTCCGTTGAAGAACAATTTGAATTTGAGAGCAATTGATTCGAAAAATTACATGTTTTTTGATTTTGGATTTTAAGTTTCCATTTCAAGATCTTATTGAGTTAAATTGCTTTTTTTCTAATAAATGTTCGATTCCTTTTCCTATCTTACAACCGACAATAGATTTTGTTCAAGTGCAAAGTGTTTCACCAGTCGTGTTTGGTCTTCGCCTACAGGCGGCAGTTTATGAATCTCAATCACTGGCAGCTTTGGCAGAAATTTGTCTTCTTAATTGCGGCTTATTCTTCCTGTTACTAGGAGATTGCTCTTGAAAACTCCAACCAACCTCTCATCTGAGGTGAAAAGCATTAAAACTTTTGAATGATTTTTTTTTAGTAAAAGTAAATTTGGTACGATGAGGAGACAATGATACAGTTCTTGATCCTTTGCAGGCAAAGACATTATTCGAGGCCCAAATCGTATCTCTACTTAATTGGAGGGATTCTAGATTTGTAGAGATTCCATGTGGAGTATTGCCATATGAAGTTTTTGGCCATGGGGATCAATAGCATGGATGTTAAAACTGCGACACAGCAACCTTGGATCGAAATTAGCTCACACTTGTTGTAATAAAATATCATGACGTCATTAAAAATCGAATTTCAAGTAAAAAATTGAACTTGATAGTAAATTTATTAAATTTTTTGAAGCAATTTGTTGAAAAAAAATTTGAAACATTTGAAATGTAATATCGAAAAGTGAATTTGGAAATTTTTTAATTTAATAAAAAAAAAAATTAACGTAGACCCTTTCATCATTTTGGCTTTGGAATGATGGCTTGTTTACATTATTGATTTGTTTTTTTTTTAATATATTTTGATTTTATTTGAATTTATTACCTACATATCTATAAATTATTGCTTAATTGCTTAGCATAAAGTTTGACACATGTTTGGCTTAGCATGTGATTATTTTGTCATAGTATTGTCAACGCTTATACTAGCATACTAACAAGTTGCCAACATTAGTTGTTTATTTGTTTTGTTTTGTATACGTATACATTTATTGAAATATAGAAATTATAAAATAAATTTTAAAATGACCGACATTTCACCTACATTCACCAATTAAAATAAATCAAAAGCGGTGATTTTTGTTTCTATTTAGGTGGCTATGTTGTGACTGCTGCTGCTGCCACTTTTCTTGTTGTTACTGTTGTTGTTGCCGCCACTGTCACTGTCACTGTATGTAGCATATGCTTTGACAACAATAAAAATTATGTGCGAATAGAAACCGAAATTTTTAACACACTGCCGCAAGTGTTGCATTGCAACCTCAACGATTATTGTATTTTACATAGACATACTTATGTATATTTGATTGCGGTATGTATGATTTGTTGCTGATTATTTTAATATACCACCAGAACAACAACAAAAACAACAACAACAACAACACAATAGCAGTCAGCCACAATAGCCGCAAATGTCATGCGGGCTAAAATGCAATATTTATGTTGCAGGCGGCGGTGTTGGTGTCATTAAATTAGTTGTTGTACTTGCAGCAGTTGTGGTTCTTGTTGTTGTTGTTGCTGTTGTTGGTTGTTCATTTAGTGACTCCTGTTATTCGTGTGGTTGTTGCTGTCGACTGTTGTCGCGGCATGCAGTACAAAAACATATTTGCATGTAAATAAATTTGTATAACGCCACCGTCGATGCCAGCCAACAAAGCAAATAACAAATCAAATCATTTTGTGGCATGCAATACAGTCAAACAATTTGCATATTAAAATGAATAATGTTTTGTCTAATTACCCGCACATACAAATATTGTATGCACGTTGCGAGTGTGAGTGTACTTGCCAGATTTTGTTAATTGGCTAAAAGATGTCGTCTGTGTCGGTGGCGATGGTGGCGGTGGCGGTGACGTGTTGTTACTACTACTACACATATTCACATAGTGAAAGATGGCACAATGCTTAATGTGGAACGTGTAGAAGAGTGCACCCAATTTCAAATACTATACTAAAATATATATTTCGTAAAAGTCGTCTACAATTTGTGATTGTAAAAATTAAAAATATCACACCTTCACGGCTCTTTAAATGAGACACATTACTTACCCACCTCTCTACATGCATATGCATATGGAACGTACGTAGAAGACATATCATTTTAAATATAATTAAAATATGTGCAATGCATTATTTATTAGATTAAGTATACATCGTGCTAAACCAAAAATGAGGCATGTAATATGACAAGATTGATATTAGCGTATGTTGGAGTGATGTTGAATTGACAAACAGCCTAAAGTAACCATACTTAAAATGCACAAAATATTGAAAATGATAACACAATGCATTTTCTTAAAATATACATTATAGTTGGGATTTTACGTTATATTTTTTACGATATTTATTGCATTACTAACAATGAATGCCGGTTGTTCAAATAAAAAAGAGCTTTCAGTTCAGCTTGGCAGTGAATGCAGATCCTAATATGTTTTCTACTCGATTTCTTCTCAATTAACCAATGTACTTCGTTCAGTAATATGTATACTTTTGAAAACGAGTGCCTTTCGACGCATGATAAAGAAGCATCCAGCGTTTTTATCCAGGTGCCAGCCAACATCCATACTATTCTTTATCTAGAAGAAGAAGAAATTTTTTGTCAAATGTTCTACAGTCAACTCTGAATTTCTCCATTGTTTCCTCTTCAAGAAGCTCCTAGTCTACGTATAAGTTTATCCTTTGGAGCAAGACAAAATAACATTGGTCTAATAGCCTCTTGAAGATCTCGCTCCAATGATCGTGCCAATGATCGTGCCACTGATATAACACTGATAACAAAGGCTTTATTAAGTCAAGAGACGTGTTTGTGTAGTCTGAATGATGTATTTCTTGAAGTCTATTAAGCACCAATTTAAGTGTAGTCTTGTGCACGCCATTACGCTGCAGTGTACCAACAGTACCTACCTACTATTCTCCTCGGCCAAAGCTTCTAGCATCTGTATACCATTGATAGCAAGTGCTTAAATTAAGAAATGAGGGTCTGTTATTTATTGTACTATGTGTTCAAAGATTCTCCTGTTAGCCCATCATGGCTGGGATTTCTAAGACTCTTTTATCTTAGACTCTGTGCTGGCCTATCCACATCGAAAATATATATTTTATTGTTTATAAAAAATACACTATCATCCCTGTAAAGCAAGGAACTGAAATTTTAACACTAAACCTACCACGGGGCGGTCAAATGACCGTTTTGAAATTTCGTTTAAAATTTCTAGTATACAAAGTTACTGTATAAATGAATAAAGGTAAATAAAACTTGTTAATTATAAAAGTGGGGAACGGATTTTTATTGCAGCTATTGCTATTGTATTATTTACTATTCAATTGGCTAAAATCTATTTCTATATTTAAGATATATATGTTTTTTTGAAGCGGTCTTTTGACCGCTCATGGTAGGATTAGATATACATGAAATGTCGGTAGGTTTAGTGTTAAATTGAAAATTAGACGTTTACAGACATTCACAATTCAATGATAGGTGTATATATAGAGATAAAAAATTATGGGCGGAATACTTTAATGGATTTTCAATGCCAAATATACCTAGAAGAACTTGCAATCGTATTTATAGAGTAACGTACGACTATTAGTAGCGAAGATTTCTATTGTAACTTAGCAGTAACCGGTGTAGCACGCTAGTCAGAAATCATACTAGCACAACAGTGCTACACTGCCACCCATATTAATTATTCATTTAGCACAAAACCAATAGAGATTGTATGAGCTGAGCCAAAAGAAGGTAGAAATCATTCAGAGCTCGATGTGTGCTATTAGACGATTGGCAAGTTAGAACATTTTTATTTTTCTCGTTTATTTTTTTAGACAACCCCGCTGAATTATGTAATTACTGAACATAATTAGTTCAGTCTATATGCTATGTGAGTTGGATTTTATATTACACTTAGTGTAATATAAAATAGAAATATGAATGATAGAAAATAGATAGATTCTAGATGCAATAATGAGTAAGTTTCTCAACTTTAAAAATATAAAAATTCAAAGGTCTGTCTTTTTAATTGCTCTATGCGCCAGATTTCTTTAGAATATCTCAACATTTAATACATAATTTGTTTTTTAATTAATCCAGCATAAGATTGTAACTATTCCTACAATCAACTGTATCAACACCATCACTCATACCAACAAGTCATAAAGGCATACTCAAACTCGCACATAGTATATGTATACTTTAATACATGAGTATATGTGTATAGCGAAACCAATGATTTCGATTGAGATAATGGCTCCTTTTTCCCAATTGAAGTAATCAATGAAGTTAATTTCACGTAGCCATCTGACAAATTTAATGCATTTCTTAGCGTATCAGTTGCAGCCACTTTGTCAAATGCGCAATTCCGCATACCTACCACTACCGATACAGCAAATCTAGGCGCTTTCGTACTTGTACTTTATACATACATATGTATGTATGTATGAAAAGAAGGCAAGCAGACTAGACTGCCGGTTGGTTAACGAATTGGCTAGTTTCGTTAGCCTAGACGGACAAATAGAATTAAGTAAATAATCCAACTGAATGCGAATCGAAGAGTTGTTTACTCGATTAATTTGTCATTACCCGATTGGAGCATCATTCAATGCGGTGAAATAACAAAGACCCACAACGATTCACACATACAGCTACACACAGGCGGCGTTCAGCTCATCATTTTCCAATTGAAATTGCAATTAGTTTAAACTATTTGCCATGTAATTTTGCAAAAATTGCATCTAAACTCAAACCAACAATGGAGATGGCTATATGGTGGAATCAATTGGCTTGTACACTACAAATGATGGCTTGCATATCTCAGCTAATATTGTGTTTTAGTTTGTCTAGTGTCGTGTTCTAGTGTAATGGATCATGCTATCCCTTTTATGCTTTCATACATCGAATGTATACGACAATGAACCTCATGATTCTTTAAAAATGCACCACGCACAGCTTCAAACAAATAATAATCACAAATATCAATCGACGCACGTTCATTACTACTGTTCATTGTGGATTGTGATGGTGTGGCGATTTTAGCATTTGAACGAGCGGCATCTTTTGTCAACAATTTGTTCAATCATTCGTGATCATCGTAGGCTCGATCGTAGTAGCGATCAGGATGATTGCAAAACTTCAACTTGATGATGATAATGATAATTATTATTATGATTGGCAATGCCGCCGCTACTATGTATGTACAATTGTATTGCTGATTCAAATGGATTCCATGGATAAAATTAGCACCTGTGCAGATTAAATTCTTTTAAATCATTGTTATTTTTGATGGCATTGTTACCATCATCCATTATTATTATTTCCATTAGCGTTGTTGTTGTTGTGTTTATTATTAAAAAAGCTTCTTTAGTTGTATGCACATACCATAGGTATGATCATCTTCAGTAGCCGTTTACAACAGCAATTCTTAAGATCGTTTCTTCCACATCAACGCCACCACCACCACCACGACCATCATCACCATCATCTTTCAATACATTCAATAATAGAGTAATATCACAATGTGGCATCTCAATAATTCTCTTTAATTTTACGTTCATATATCTGTCTATCCATTGGGCCGTCATCTCATCACTTCATTGAACTTATGTAGTTCACAAAACCTCAATCAGTACTACATACGAGTACTTACTACTCCTGAATCACTTTTGATGGTGATGATGCCGTTGTTGGCTGTCGGATAAGAATAAGTGCTTCAAGCATAACATTGTAACTTACAGGCAGACATGGATTATGAGTTGATATCATATAGAAACAATATTAAACACACACATACTTGGGCACATAAATATGAGCTGGCAATGGCACATTAACACGATACATCGACACATAATACCCAACTAAGATTTTCAATGAAATGCGATCTATTCTAAAACTCTATTAAGATTAGACTTTACAAATACAATTAATGCACAAGTTTACAAGGTAAAGTACAGTGATTAAATTGTCGAATTAAATCTTTAATTTTTTTAATTTTTTTAGATTTTTTTGTCTTAAAAAATTGATATTTTTATATATATTTTCAAGTGCTTGTAGTTCAAGATTCTAGAATTATTTTTCGGTACAATTATATTTCGTACATATTTCAGTTTATATAAAAATCTCAATTTGGAGCATTCTCAGCATGGTTGAATGGGTTTTGATTGATGATTTTCTAGAATAGATATATGCATATATGACTTTGATGGTAGTACAATTGCCACCTGCTGCATTAAAAAAAAATTACATTACTGCAAGTGCACTACTAGTCTTCAAAGAGAATTGATACGTTCATAACAGAGCTGTAAAATATTTAAATCATTTTCAGTAGGAAATCAATGATTTTGAATTTAAAAAGCTTAAGTTATATTTCTTTATTGAGATTTAAAAATCAGTAATAATGCATTCAACCTTATTATTATGATTTAATACTTTCAGCATTTTTCTTATCTGTGAATGCATTCATGAATCCTCAAAAAGAAAAGACTTCATTTACATTGATGAATAATTAGATGCTTAAAGTCGAGTATGTAAAAGGTATTATTAATTTTTTATCGAAAATGTGGCAGTTATTAAATTGAAAACAAATGATTGGAAGGAAATTATTTCAATTCAGGTGTGATTGCAATTTAAACATATCAAATTATTAAATGATTGGAAAGAAAAAAACGTAAATTCTATTGATTTTTGCATTTTTTATTGAAAATTATTGTCTTTCATATAGCAATCACTTCAGAATTAAATCTAAAGAGCTTATGTATTGAATTGCTGCATTTCTTAATGAATGCGATTGCAATATTTGCAATCAAAAAGTCAAATTTTTAAATGGTTTGACTTGATGCGATTACATAAAAAAATTTACAAGCATTTTTATATTGGGAATTATTGTCTTTCATGTCACAATCACTTTAGAATTAAATCTAAAAAGCTTATGAATTGAATTGTTTCAATTCTTAATGAATACAGATTGGAATATTTGCAATTAATAAGTCAAATTTTTAATTCGTTTGACATGATGTGATTAATTAACGAAATTTACAAACATTTTTAAATAAAAATTATTGTCTTTCAAATTACAATCAGTCTAGAATTAAATCTGAAACGAATTCATAATTGAATTGTTTCAAATCTGAGTGAATGCAAATTGGAATACTTGCAAAGTAAGCTCAATCAATGGATTTATTGGTGAGTTAAATCATTAATGATTTAATCCTTATACAGCTCTCGTGTGCACCTAGTTACAGATACACTGAAGAAAATTGGTCTGCAGAGTATCATCTACATTTCTAAAGGCGCTGAATTGTTGATGTCCTAGACGGATTTTATTTGAAATCGGCCTTTGCTGGCCGCCAACAATAGCTTCTAAAATGATATTTGGAACATTTTGAACAAAATATTTTCTAAATAGAAATAAATGCATTAATAAATTACATTAAGAACAACATCAATAATTTTTGGTATTGTATCTATTACAATTTTAATTTTCAGCACACATGTGCACATACATTTATATATGAATTCAATATATTCATTCAATATCATCATGTACGTGAATATCCATGGGCATTGTCGTGGAGTAAGATGTGCGAGGCAATAAAAAAAAACAGATGGAACTAATGATGAGAGAATCGCTTGCCGTAGCCATTATTACAAATTTTGTATTGTTAATGTGTGAGCTAAATTGACTATAATAAAGCTTCCGTTCCGTTCAGCTCATTCGTCTATTATTATATACATATATGTACATATGTACACATGTAGTGGCGGCAGAAATAGAGTCTTACCAATAATACTCCTATAGACGGTCGACAATCAGAACATGCATACATATGTGCATACTTAAAGTACATCGGTCGGTTTTCTGATTAACTTTACGTTGAACCCTAACTACATTCGTGTACATACATACATGAATGCATGCATCTGATCTGATACGTGATACCTCCACCGCCGCCACATAGACCGTCATCGTTGCACCTTATGTCGAATTCTCCTTCTTTCAACTGCAACTGCTGATAAGAGCGAAAAGGTGATCATTGTACTAGTGTGGCCAATATTAGCTGCCCGAAGATGAAGCTTAAGAGTGTAGCTTGTATGCGGAAGTTAATAAGCATTGCTACGATATGGCATTGATTGGATTTTATGACGAAATTACTGAATTAAAAGCAAAATCTCTATGTGTACGTGTGTGTTCGTATGTTGCAAGTAGTACGGTGGCAATGAATAGGAAATTGATTTTTTCCCATTAATTCTTTTACCAAATTATCTACAAAAAACTTTAGGTAATATGACTATTAAGCTCTTAAATGTACACTAGCGAGTGCTACTATGTACCTACTAACACTGCTTGATTATTTTACACAATTCTAGTTACGCATGTGCATCTGCGTAATACGATAATTATGTGCTAGCCACTACTACGCACTACAATGAATACCACCGCTGTGCAAAAAAAAAACAAAACAAAAAAGCAAAGAAACGCAGAAACACGATAATTTGATTGAGTTAGTTTACATTCAAGTATATTCAGAGGTATACATGGTACGAGTAGTAGCGAGTAGAGAATATTGTCCATGACACTAAAGGTGTCGAACTTTAATGGAGTAACACCTGCGCGCTTAACTATGGTTGCTATTGTTGTGTGCGAGTACATATGAGCGTACCATAATATGCGTGACTTATGTGATATTGAACGAATATAGTATAAGATGTGTGGTGGTGCTATCAACTCTTATACTTACCTACGGATGGAATATTATAATCGGAAGAATGCAATGGAACCGAATGATAAATATGATGATGATGACGATGATGACGATTATACATAATAATACTGATATCTACATGCATATGCATATTTCCGTTTTTCTGTTCATTTTCAAAATAATTGTCTTTTCTACCATCAAGTATATTAAAGTGTGTAATATTGCCACTGAATAATCTGCATATGTTCCTATTATTATATCCTATCATAGTAGAAAAAACCATGTAAAATTGTATATTCATACATTGTAACATACGTGAGGGATTTATACTGAGAAGAAATATCAACGCTTATAATAATTATATATGGTAACGTAAAGGATTTCCCTAGTTAGGATTATTTCTTAAAATAGTTGTAGCTTGCAAATGTTCGAATGAGAGCTGCTTAAGAAAAACAATTTTAAAAGCTTAAATTCGTTAATATTGAAGCTTGGATAACCTACGATATTATAAATAGACGAACATTACGAGAAAAATGCTGTGAGAGGCGTTGAGCGGTGTGTTGTTCATCCATCTGCGCGATGGATTCCGCGTTTGCTCACAATCACCAACAAACAGAATTGTTTGACAACTTCAAATGAGTGGTTGACGATGTTCAATCGCAATCGAAACAAGTTTTTGTGCCGTTTCGTTTGATCACATTTTCCAATGTATATTTGGATGCGTCCTTTTGAAAGACGCCTCTCTACAAAGAAACTGTTTCTTTTTTTTTTGTGGCGAACAGTACATTCCTTACTTTAATTTTCAGAAACTTATTAACATACCTTCGTATGGTGTTTTAAATGATAACTATTGGGTGTGTGAATTAATAACCGACCATTTACGATGTCATACATCATTTTCCGAAATGTTATTTTAAATTGTATATTTACTTACTGTCAAAATCAATCAACAGTTTTCAATTTGGTTCTGCGCATCATATTTTTTTCACGATGGAACATTTTTAGAATTGGCAGAAAAAAACCCAGCATTTGCGGGAAGTTTTGTTAAGTTACTTTTTTGCAAAGAAAAGTGCGGCTGAAAGTCGTCGTTTGCTTGTGGAATTGTATGGCGACAATTCTATAGCCAATACACAGTGTAAGGAGTGCTTTGTGCTTGAAGACGAAGATTTGGAGATATTACTCGCCCAAAACCTGGTCGAACCATTACAAGAGAGCTGCTGCGAAAACAATTGATGTAGTTGAAGAGAGCAATGATCGAGAAACGGCCGGATTATGCGACCAGACACGAGTTGGTAATTTTTTACCATGACAACGCTCGGCCACATATTGCTATTCCGGTCAAAAATAGCGGATGGAAAGTTTTACCCCACTCGTCTTATAGCCCAGATCTAGCGCCTTCATATTACCACTTGTTTCGGTCCATGGATTATGCCCTTAATGGAATACGCTTCACTTCGGTCACTCGAATCAAAAATTGGCTTAATTCCTTTTTGGGCGCCAAGCCGGCGAAGTTCTTTTGGAATGAAATTAATAAATCGCCAGATAGATGGGAAACTGTCATAGTTTCTGATGGACAATACTTTAAATGGCATATTTTTACAGAATTCTTAAAAATGAATGATTTCTGAGCACTAAAAAAGGCCGGTTACTAATTCACACGCCCAATATTTTACTACGATTGCAAGATAAATTTTTGTTTCTACTAGATATTATTGATTCATACTATTGAATCGAATTCGATTAATTTAACAACTGTGATTATATCATGTACATATTATATATTAGGGTGGATATATTTTTTAGAGAAAAAAAGTCAAATTTTTATAGCAAAGCACATATTCATGATTGCTTCGGCAGCACTGACCATGACGATGAAAGTAAAGGGTGACCCAATATGAGGTACTTTTCCAATAGGGATTCTCAGACATCTCACGCATGACAACTGCCATATTCATATGACATTTGTGGTCATTATTCATTGCTGTTTCACCATGAATAGACTTACGCCAGAACAACGTTTACAAATTGTAGAAACATACAATATTACCAAAATCAGCCACACAGCACACCAAACCATGGATTTATTGAGAGAACATTTTAATGAGAACATCTTATCAAGACATGTACCAGTGAATTGGACTCCAGGATCTTGTGATCTGATCTGCGTGTTGGATTACTTTTTATGGAGGTATATGAAATCACTTCTTTATGTCGATAAACCACAATTTCTGCATTAGAAGCGAAGATAACAATATTAATCGAAAAGCTCGAAAGAGTGCTCGAAAATTGGACCCATAGAATGGATCATGTAAGAGCCAGTTGCAGACAATGTTGAAAATAAATTATTTTCAAACATTACATTACTTACTGACTTACAGTAAAGTAAAGCGCATTAAAAGTCAGTAGTTGCGCTGGCGAGGTCATATCGAGCGAAGGGAAGAACACGCTCCGGCTAAGAAGGTTTTATATTCGGAATTCGCTTAGAATTTCTACACGCGAAGCATGCTTGATTTGGCCTAAAGCGATTTTCGGTTGTAATGACGACATAAGTAAGTAAGTAAATGTCATCAACCGAACTTATGTCTCAAATACAATATTTGATTATTAAAATGATTTTAATGCGTTATATTAAAAAAGAAAAAACTTCCGGAAGCTCTTATTGGATTACCCATTTATATAGATAAACATTCTATATGAATTACGAATTTCTTGTGAAATCCGGTCACCCGACTCTTTATCTTGATGTATGACCATATGTAAGCATAACATACAATATATTTTCATTATTTTCTTATTTATTTAGGTAAATCAGTATTTGCACTTGTTCACTCATCTCATGAAAAGAAAGTTAAAGCAGTCACGTGCTAAGCAGAAAACTATTTTTACAAAACTACTCATAACATTCACATATTGTTTTCTTTCATTATTATTTACTAACTGTGAGTGTACGAGTATATTATCATACCATGTTAACATATCGTATTATTGTACAATATCTGCATTCGTTCATTTGTTGTTGTATGAATATCAGTGTCTTTAGATGATTAGCCAATTAAATGATCGGTCAATATGACGCCAGTTGTGGTGTGAGCATGTAATGGCTAATCTGGTTCATATATAGCTGGTGATTTAGCTAGATCACGGAAAATATATCACAAACTTAATCTGTACATCATTCTACTTACCTAAGAGTATATAGAAACGAAACAAAATGCTTAAAGATATGCATTTCATTTATTTCCCTTCAACGTTCTCACAGTTCTCGTATAACATTATCACTATTTAATATTTATTTAATTTTACACTACCACTTATTAGTAGCTACCTGTTGGTAACAAAAACAGTCTTTATTCGGAAATACAGTATAATATAATGTCAAGGGTTTGCTTCATAAATTGTAATCCTATAAAATACCAATAGATAAGAAGATCTTTCACCATCTTGATCACCATGTGACAATCTAAAGTAAGTATGTAGTATATCCTATTAAACGACCCCGCCCACAACACTCAGACAAACATATAAATTAAATGCTTATCAGTGGATATACAGATTGAATCAATGTAAAATTGATTTTGAAGACACAAATCACCACACTCATTGACTTTTACTTGTTCGTTATTTCTTTTGTTTCTGATTTAATTTTTTTTTTTCATAATGAATGCTGAATGAACCAAAAATTGTGTATGTATATTGTAATGAGCGGAAAGATCGAATAAAAGATGAATTCAAGAATTCACTTTACATTCGAATAGGCAATTTAAATGCTTAGAACGATTAACCATTTCTCTTATGCATTATATTTTACCTCTATAATATTGAATTTTGTTTGTTTGTTTTGAAAATGGAGTTTTTTCTTATTCTCCCCACACCATAAAGCCAGAGCTTTTAATTCATTTGCCAAAGAGAACATCTAAACAGATATATTTTGTACAGCACTTGAAGAAGCGAACTGGTCGTTAAATATGTATGTGTGTATGCAAAGGTGTTGAAATCGTCACTAATCTCAATTAAATATTTGAAGAAAATTTATGTGACATTTACACAGCTAGTAGAATATCAAAAATATGTAAATCTTTTGAACTATTCTAGAGTCTCTAGAAAATGTTCGTTTTAGAACAGAGGTTGAAAAACAATAGCTTTAGATTTGAGAACTCACGATATTCACATTATATAAATCCCTTTTTAATTTCAACACCAACGAGCTAACGAGCAACAGCTATTTACTTTAGTATATAAACATAAACATAAATATTATCAATCGTCACGTATGTTAACAGACAATAGACATATCATATATCCATTGCAGCAACATTAGTAGCTGTCATCATAATCGAATTGAAATTATTCAAGTAGTGTGTATAGCACATTAAGAAATATGTAGTAGTAACGTGTTAAAATGTTCTTAATTTGTGTGAAATACCTCGTTCAACAACGTTTAATGACCTAAACCGGTTCTATAATTTGACAGTTGTTAGTTAAAGTGTAACAAGCAAATATGTATAATCGAGATGTTTAGCAATATGTTTCTAAACATGTCACGAACAAAACACAAATTAAATATTTCTACCAGTGCCAGTCTTTTGACGAGTAATTGACAATTTTATCGGAAGTAAAAATTGCCATGAAACAACTTCTGAAAGAGTTCTATGAGAAAGCCCCCCAAAAAAATATTAAATAACACAACTGTTCTGTTGTTCGAAATCATTACCCGCCTGGTGATGTGTAATTGCTTTAAAAAACTGGCGCCTCAAGAGCTCTTTCCCTCGCACAATAATACCAGAATACCAAATTCCAGAATATCAGAATACCAAATTTCTCGCAAGCCTCTTAATATTCTTATTTAAAAACACGCAAAGGAAGGAACATGAAGAAAGGACACGACCAGGAAGGTTTATTGGAAAAGAATCACCTACTATGAACTCTTTCATACAACCAAGCAACAAATTCGAACCTCTTTTGTCAACAATTAGACCCTTTGAAGCTAACGATTGACCAGAAGCACCCAGAATTAGCAAACAAAAGAGGTGTTTCGTTAGCACAACGCCAGACCACACACAAGTCTGTACTGATCTCTCAGAAACTTCGGGAACTGGGATGGGAAATTTGAATGCATCTACAATACAGTCCGGATTTGACACGAAGCGATTACAAATTTTTTTTTTAACATCACAAAACTTGCTGAGTGTAAGACAGTGACATTGAGAAAAGATTGTGAAAATCGCTGTGTTGCGTCTATCGACAATAGGGAGCAAAGCTTTTATGAAATTGGCGTTATGGAACTACCTTTAAAATAGCAATAAACGGTGCATATTTGATGCAAATCTAACAAGCCAAACCATATTAATACGTAATTGAGCGGGTTTAAATATTGAGAATGTGAAATATGCACTAAATTGTGGATCATCTTTTCAAAAATTTCCACTTATATAGTTAAATAAAAAATTTCGGAGGTTATTTCCTTTGATTCCCTGTAGGTCGTGGGTTCAATCCCCGGCTGAAGGACAATTTTAATATCGAAAAGACCTATCGGCAAGCAATTGTCAATTCTCATGAAAAAGCTTCTAAACGAACTCTGTGACAAAGCTCAGAAAAAGTCACAGGATATCTGCCTTTCGGAACTGGCTAATATAAGTAGGTCCTTCTAATACTGTCCAAAATTAAACACACATAATAGTAATGGAAGAGCAGGTCAGTCAAAGTACCCTTCAGAGCCTACAAGTGCCCCTTATTTATTCATTTTTTTTTTTTGTTTCATCATTTGTTCAAGTTAAAGTACAAACCAACCAAGTGGCAGACATACAATGCTTCCCGTGACTTTTAAAGCAGCACATGTACTTCGTTATGTATTGTATGTAGACTATAAATGGAAGTAACACTTGCATTTCTTATTAAATAAATTCAATAAAAGATACTATCAGACAGAACTACGTAATTGTCGTAGTCGATACTGTTGTTGTTATTGTATAATATTTTTCTTAAATATTCATAGCACTTTCCATTTGCCACATAAGCTTACGCCTACTTCCATCAACACGATAGCATTTTATGCTAATATCATTTTAATTGCAAACTTACTATATTTCTTCTCTTCTACACACACACACACACACACACATATATAATGATTATGGTGTTGATAATAATGAAAATGATGAATTGGATCAGATCGCAATGAATTCATTTCGAAACAAACAGAAGACTCTGTCTGAAAAGGAAAATGATGACAACGATAATATTGGTTTGTAATGATAATGATAATTATTACGATGATGG
This sequence comes from Megamerina dolium, assembly GCA_963854835.1. Taxonomy (NCBI): domain Eukaryota; kingdom Metazoa; phylum Arthropoda; class Insecta; order Diptera; family Megamerinidae; genus Megamerina; species Megamerina dolium. Next base: position 30,395,211 of record OY978528.1, on the reverse strand, counting down.
CAATAATGATTCTGATGATAATGATGATGATAATGATGATTATGATTATAAAATATCAACAGCAACACCCACTGTATTGCATTGTATACATTAGGTATGTACTGGTACGAGTATACTTATAAAATAATTCCTATACGACGACAACTCCTCTTTTGCTTTTGCCATACAAGTACACTCGTAACTACATACATACATATTTTTTTTAGGAATTATTTTATAATAATATTGATGGCGTGTAAATTTGTTATTGACACCATTATAGAATACAAAGTAATCGCAATACATCTCACACATCCAACCATCCGTTGTCATATATTGTCTGTTGTTTATATTTTAATGTTTAATATAAAAAGTATTTAATGTAATTCATACATGGCATACATACGTACATATGTTTATATGGCCGGCCAATTATTAGCTAATTATCTTTTTAAGTGAAAACAATTTAAAATTAATTTAACAGGATGATATTGTACATAAGATGCATGAGCCAGTTTTTTTACCCAATTTATATTCAATCGATTATAAGCATCTTGATAAATATTTTTACAATATGTATTAATGTATGGAATACATGTGCATGTGTGTACAGTGTTCTCAACAAGAATTTGCACGGCCATAGACTTGCAAAAATATCCCAATCAAAATAAAAATACCTTTATTTTCTGACCTGTGGAAAAACCTTTAAATATATTAAGGATGAGTGTATTGGACATAAATGTTGGCTATATGTTTGATGGATCCAATGATGGCTACAATGAACAGCAGACTAGTCTTCTGCAGGGTGATTTTTTAAAAGCCTTCGGATTTGATTTAAAAAAACCACATAAAATTTAAAGAAATGTAGGAAATCTTTGTAGGAGTTGATAGAACGATCTATATAATTCAATGTTTAAAGATAATTTCATGTAAATATTAACCGCGGCTGCGCTCCAAATGGTTCATACGCTGGGTCCAATTTCGGCAAGGTAGCGCTCGCCATTCATAGTAACGTTCCTGCCTTCGTCATCTTTGAAACAGTATCCACAAAAATCCACACCAAACAGTGCATTTTTCGGGATGCATTGGCAGCTCTTGCAATGCTTCTGGCTGCTTCTCACACCAAATACGGCAATTTTGATTGTTCTCGTATTCATTCAACCAGAAATTAGCTTCGTCGCTAGACACAATTTTCCGATAAAAAAGTGCATCCTCATCCAACTTTGTCAGCGCCCATTCACATAAAGTTAGCCGTTGTGGTAGGTCGTGTTGTTTCAATTCTTGCACCAGATGTTTTTTAAAAGGTTTTACACCCAAATCCTTCCGCAAAATTTTCCCCCATCATCAACACTGGCGGATACAGCTGCGATGTTATCCTCTGTCTGCACTCTACTTGTGCATGTTGGTGGTTTAACGACCAATAATATAAATTTGGTGCGAAATTTAGTCACAAGATTCCGAATAGCAGCCTCAGAAGGTCGCCCAAACTGACTATAACATGTAAGAAGTGCACGATGCACTTTCTTAATCGAGCATGAATTTTGATCATAAAATTCAATAATCTGCAAGCGTTGTTAGTTTGTGAGTCGATTTATGAAATCGACTCACAAAATCACCTTGTACAAGTCGTAGGATCTGTAGAAGTTTGCAGATGTTCAGTATCTCGCACTTTACGATCCTTAAAATATACATAAAGTCTAATCTAGATTCTATAAAGAATAGGAAGATAATCAATTTGCATGGAAAGTAGTTAGTTTCTGACCTGTTTTCTGGCATTAAATTATTGTCGCATGTAATCCCAAAAAAAAACTGTGGTCATAACTTTTTCTGTTGTTGGAACTACCTTTGCCTTCTTTATGGAACTTTGATAAACTTTCAAAATCCATTGTTTTGAATGTTTTGTTTTCATTCTGATGATTAAAATGATCCCAACATATTTGCGAAATACCAAGTCAAATGTATTTTTGTTCAATCATCAACAAATCCGGCATCCATCTTACATAAAGCATGCATCTTTACTTTTTCATATAAAATATGGCCAACCTGAGATGCCCATGGCATCATCTATTTCATACACTTTCATTCATCGATCACACTAACTTACAAAAAACTTGTTTTCTAGATTATTTTTGGGTCCTTATTTTTCAGTTTCATTGACTGGCAAAAACCTTGAGAATGGTTAATGCAAATACTGGGATATACTCTTTGTGTCGGTCGGGTTAAAATGTTATGAGTTGTAGGAAGTGAAAGCCTAGAAAGCCCAATTTTGGAAATTATTCACTTCGGCCACTGTGTGTTTCATTTTCAATGCGTGTACGACAACATTTTAATTTATCAACTCGAGGTAGCATATGAAAGAGCACATTCGTCTAACATATTGATCATAAGCGATTTTTCAAATTTTCCATTATGGAAATACATCCCCAATACAGCAATTTCAAATAGCTTGTACACAAAAAAAAATTGACATATTATTTTGAATATTAACACTTAGATTTTCAAACTGCCTGCCTGCCCTATCTTGCAATCAGAGCTTCGTGATAGTCGAACACGTATTTTCTTTTAGTTTGTGTTCGTAATAAATTATTCAGAGAACATTGAGTTTTGCCCAACTTATGGCCATATTTAACAGATAGTGTAAATTCATCAAGTAAAACTTTTGGACGTCAGAAAAAAATCACCATTGGCTATTCATGGGTTCAAAACATGTACATTAAGGTGGAACGATTTTGTATGGAGATTTTATGAAATGTTGATTTTATATGAGTTCTTCTTCTTTGGATGTTATATTGAGGTGCTTCTAACATTTTCAAAAAATAAATTGAATTTTTTTGCTGTTTCTATAGCACACATGTAAACGTGCTATATATAAAATGTTTAAGTCATCAGCTGTTGCAAATTGCTCAGTTGCGATTTGTAGTCATTAAAATTAACAAACGATAAATTCCGGATATATGTGTACAGGTACAGAGGTATGAAAAACAGAAAAATTCATGATTCTGTTCTCATTTGCAGATAATATTACCATCACATCAGCATCTAAAATCTATAACAAAAGGGTGGAAGGCAATGTCCTATATGTTACTTCAATTTAAAGTATGAATTTAAAAAAAATATTACACAGCTTATATGTAACCATATTTACTCATGTAAAAAAAACCCCAAGACTGATATATTTTATTAGATAGGAAAAAAAAACAAAAACAAAAAAAAAAGAAGAAAAAATTAATCACATTCAACCAAAAATGAAGCAAAAATAACAATAGCAGATCTTTTCGCTTCAACAGTAGTAGTAGTAGTAGTAGTAGAGGAGGGCTGGGCACGTTCGAACTACATTAGCGCATGCGCTCCTTTTTTGTGCACAACTGGCACGGCTTGCACGGTTTGCACTTGTCAAGAAGACCCAACAAAGCTATCCAGCTATCCAGCTTTTCATACCTATTGAGCTGGCATTGGTTAGCTGGCACAGTTAGTTGAAAAGAATAGTGCACAATTGTTTGAATTTTGTTGTGGTTGTTGTTTTTTTTTTTTCGTATTTTGGAATGCACTCGCTCAGTTTGCACGTTCTCCATTCATATACAATATGTACTCGTGTTATTCGATATACGGTTGCTTGCTACAATCAAAAATTTTATTTTTCCTCTTTTTTATTATGATTTTAAGGCAAATCGTTTTGTTTTAGTTCCGTTCGAATGCGCTTATTGTATTCACGGTATCCACCACCTTTGTATGTATGTATGTATGTATGAGTATGAAATAAGAAAAGTGGTAGTAACAGCAGTACGTACATAGTATTGTATGTATTTTGAGTAGGAAATGTCTAAAATCATGGCAGTAACAATAGCACTAAAAGTAGCATCAGGCAGCACGACAGACACTTGTTGTTCGATGCGCTGGCTGGACGATAGTTTACTTATTTTGCTTCCTACTCTTCATCTTACAACAATAATAAATAATACTACGTATTGTATTGGCGTTTTCTGCGGCGGCTTATTCAACACATAAAAAGTGCCGCTTTTGCCACTACTATTGTCTCCATCATCCTCTGAAGCTAGAGCACACTGCTAAGCTATTGAGATGAATAAAAATATTGTATCAAAGGAACAGCACACCAAGCAAGAGCAACAAAATTGTTGAATTGCATTGAATTTAATCAAAATAAAAATAAAAATACAAAAAAAAAGCATTAGAAAAAAGAAGATCAACAATATGATGGCAATGATGATGAAGCGGGGAAGGCCAGAGTAAAAAATCAATTGCTTTCGAAAGGCTTTCATACGATCACACAAATACGTATCGAGTATCGAGTAGGAAGCAATAAAATTAATTAGTGTAAATTTGAAAATGTTTTCGTTTATTTGCTACAAACTAAAAAAAAAAATACAGCCATCTTCAATGAAGCAAAAAAAAAAAAAAAACTCAACTCTACCAACCATCCAAATAATGATATGATATGAAATAAGCGCAAAAAAAAAAATAAAACACGACAACAATAAACACAAATTACCAACTTGTTGTCAACAATTAAAATTATGTACTCGTACCCATACATTCTACGAGTATATATGTACAAATATAGGAGGTAAATAAACAGCATAATCCATATACTTAATTTGATGAAGAGCCACAATAGCAACAACAAGAGAAATACGTATGTAGTCATCATAAAGACCATTGTCATCATCATGTCATCATGAGCATCCTCACCGCTATCGTCATTGTCATAAAAAATGCCTTTTAATGTGCCTCGTTGTTGTGTCGCAGTCATCGTTGACAAATTATGACGACAAAAGTCTTTAAGTCCAAATCATTTCACTACCACTCACCTCGTTGTTGCTCTTGCTGCTGCTGTTAAACAGAAATAACAACAAAAACATAAATACGACACACACACACATACACATACATACACACATATATATAAAATTAAAAACAAGCAGCAATTTCCAAAAAAAAATAGAACGCTCATAAAATAATTTACACGCACATACGAGTATATAGAGATTTTAATTTTTATGTATTTAGTTTATACATATTTACAATTGCTTGCCGTATGCGTTAGTATTAAAGCTACCGCACACATCGATCAAACACAGTCACAGTATGTATATGATATGCCATACAGTGAAGGAAATTAATATGAATCCAAATTGATGGCCGCTGAATTGATTGAAAAATCCTAAAAGATCTGAAAAAAGGTCTATATAATTCAAATGTATTCCGATTGAAGCAATGACAAATAGTATTGATCGACGATTATTCTAGCAAACATGCATTTTATAAGGCGACTGCTCAGGCACTCCTAAGTATAAAAGCCATTGAAGAGATGATGCTCAGCCAATTCAATTGTTCTATGGATTTTCACTATGAAGCAGCAATAAAAGTTTTCACGCAAAATTGCAATTTTAGTAGTTGGCACAGATGAAATTAACCTAGAACTTATCAAACATTACAAGCTCGATAAGTTTCTGAAGCAATTATGCAATTAAAGTTTTGGGACAAGTTCAAATGTGACTTATAGCCTAGACAGACGGCAGCCTAATTCCGGATTACCGGCGCACTTAATCCGAATAAAATAATAACCTGACAGACGGCAGTATTGCGGATTAACTAAACGGCTGATTGCTGCTTTATTAGGTCTGTCCACTTACATTACTATCACTATCAATTTCTGTCATCTATCACTCTCGATATGAGAAAATCTACAAGAAGTACGTGAACTGAAAACTATCAGAAACTTGTAAATTGACATTCACTGTTCGTAATTCACAGCTGAATTTATTTTTTCGCCAACGCTTTTCATGTAGAAAACTGTTAACAATTGTTTTTTATAAGCGAATTGGATAGAGAAAAATTTACAATAGAAATTTTTCAGCAGTGTTGCCATCGCAAATTGACATTTATAACATTTATATAAACAATATTATAATAGTTTTTCCTTTCTCTTACCAAAAAATTCTATTCGCGCAATTTTTTATTTTAGGAATTTTTTATTTATAGTAAGATTTTCTACAAGTTTATATAAAAAAATTCTTTTGGATCTATCTAATCATTTCATATTTATTAAAATCGATTGCTCAAAATAATCTATTTATTTCCACTGGTCGTCGAAGCAGTGTACTAAACCATTTTCTACGATGGTTAACGCTACATGAATTTAGGTTTTCAGCATTTTATAAATATTGCTTTATACTTACATACCTCATGATTGATGATTTGGTCATTTTAACTTTTAATTTTTAATGGTTTCCTCGCTATTTTAAAAACTTCTGCTATTTTTGATCTTATTATGGATTTATATGGTTTTCCTGCACTGTTCATACACACAAATAATGATATGTTTATTGCATAAAAAGGGATATGGAACATGTATACATACAATGCAATACATTCTATAGATGTGTAGTGGAATACATAATATGAAACCTGCTGCTTTTGAGAAAGTTAAAGAAAATGCGCACCTACATCCATATTTTGGTGCTTCTGTCAAAACGTTATAAGTCCAAACTATTATATTTGTAATCCATAGACTTCCCAAATTTTTTAGTCATACTTAGCACTTTTCACGTTTTGATCGCATCAGCTGCATTTGTAGGTGTATGTTCTCCTTCATGTGTATCTTAGAGTGTTCCTTAGATGGACGAAACATATTTTTACGACATTAAATACGTATGTGGTCTTATTTTTTTTTCCCCATGGACTTAAATACTGATTTATGACAAATTATCAGTTTAACATTGCGTTAATACGTGACGTTAATCCGTTGAGGAGTTAGAACATAAAAATTAGTTTTGTATTCATAGAATAAAACTATTGAGGTTAAGAAAAATATAAGAATAATATTTTGAAACTGGTTTTCGAATAATATTAGAGATGATGTATAATAGATCACACGCAGCCGCAGAGCTAGGGCCAAAAAGAACGGCTTATCGTATCCAATTCGTTTAAAATATTATCTTAATATTAGGAAATAATCCATTTCCCTTTTTGCAGTCTAGGTACTTTGTCTGTGTTAATAAATACATATATGTCTTGCATATACTTTACAGCCTTTTAATTAGGGCGAAGCTTTCACAAGTCCGAGTAGTAATATTACGTTTTTAGCTTCCGTGAAGAATAAGAACATACGCGGAAAAATTTTTTTATTGGAGGCTGGACTTTTGATGACTTTTGCCATCAAAAGCGTCAATATCGAACGAACTTCACAATTTTTTTGTATATTGTACTCAAAATTGAAGTTCAATAAAATGAGGAAAAATTAAAAAGGTGAATTCGATTTAATTTCAAAAATAGTTCATACTCTAGTATCCATGTTGCATTGAGAAGGAGTAGTAAAAATCAACAAGTAGGTATTTTACGTTAATTTCAAATGAATCTGGTTCAACGTGAAACAGCCACAACAGCAGGTATTTAAATATAAAGGGAGAAATAAAAAGAAAAAAAAAATGAACAGACAAGCATAACTATAGCAACGATTTAATATACAGAAAAGGCAAATATCGTAGATATGTATTGTCACAGCTTCTTCAGTAGTACCACACAGCAGCAGCAGCAGCAGCAACAGAACCATGGTAGGCAACTATATACATACTAAATATATAAAAAGAGCGAAACAATAACAACAAAACGAGCATGATGATGACAAGAGATAACCTTTTTTTTTTTTGTAAAATTTTTTTTTAATAAAACCACCCACATTAATGTCACAAACAAAGCACCAACAGAAATACATACAAATGTCTAGATAATATACGTGGCGATATCGTAAAATTAAGAATAAATGTTTAGTTGCTTAATGCCAACAACAACAACAACAAGAAGAATGCCAGGTATATCTTCAAATTGAAGAGCAAAACAACAACAACAACAACAACATCAGTATTCATATAGTTGCTACTCTTTGATTTTGTTACGATTTGCCGCTTTTATGCGAAAGGGATCGAAATCGTAACGAGTCAAACTTCATAAAATACTACCTATAAATGTACGTATGTATGTACAACAACAAATGGAAAGTATCTATATGTTCATAGTAATATATATGTATATACTACCTTATAGATATAAAATGAAACGCTAAAATCAAATGCAACACGATGACAACGTCATATGTAGGTAGTACTATACGAGTATTATGGATTCGAGTACAATAAAATATAGGAGTACATTTAGCGTGCCACCACAACGACCACTGTCCTTTCAAATGCTCGTACACTATCCTGATAATAATCTGACAAACTGTCGCATTTCGGTACTCTTCTCGATGCACAATTAATGTCAACCACCGTCGCCAGCGCCGCCACCGCCAGCGCATTACCTTCGCTGTGACAGTTTTGTCTTGAAGAAAGTAATTGCTGCAGGTACTCTACGGTACGTGCGAGTAGAAGGAAGAAGCGTAATCCCTCACACAGCCGCCTAACGATGATAATTGTGTAGATTTGTCAATTGTAAAAGTTAATTTTTGAATGATTCGATGATTTGAAACGGTCGCCGCCACAGCCACTGTTTTGTTGCCACTGTCACATTGCAATCTTAATGGCAATAAATACCATAATTTGATGAACATACGAGCATACGATGCCATAGTCAGTACCATAATACCATATTTCTCCCCAGCACTATGGCCATCACGAATTGGTAGTAGCAAAACTTGTCTAGGGACTTCGACCCGATCGACAATTATATAAATATGTATAATTTTTGATTTGAACACACGATTCACTTGTCTTAATGTAGCTCCTCTGAATGCTGAATGTTTATTCGTTTGTTCGTTCAATCGTTCCTTCGTTCTTTTGTTCATTCACTAACATCGATCAAATCGAATTGTGGCAATGTGTATTTTGTAATCTACGTACTAAGTATGCGACCAACTTTCTACATATCGTACAATGAATGCCGCAACAACATGTGTCAATTATAAATCGAACACAACTATTAGACGTCAACACTAATGAACTCTCCATGTTGTTGCAAGTCACAATCACATTTTACATTATTTAAGTCACACAATTGATGAGCGATCGATCACTGAGTACGATGAGCATTATGATGCTGATCATAATGATGATCATAATGTCACTTTTTATTCAGTATAATATTTTTGTTTGATTGTGACATTAGTGAGAGCAAAGTTCACCATTGGATTAATATTTTATCAAATTGTAAAGGAGTAATTAAATTATACGCTTAAATACCGTCTTAGACTTTAAGTCGACTTTCATACTCCAAATATCAATACTGCTAGTAATAGTAATTATGCCCTGTGCAATCTGTACACCATATATTCATATTTATCACACAAACTACTCTATTTCTTATATATTCTTTTTATAAAATCATTGACCATAATATCCGTCAAGTTATGACCGAGTATTGACCGATATATGCAGGAGACTCATCGAAAATTACCTCACAAGGATCAAGTGTTATAAAAGGTCCCGTGGAGGACATTTAAATAATGTTGTATTGAAATAAAAATTTAATCGAATTTTTCAACAGAAGTGTGTTTTATTTACGTTTACTTTCGTAACCACTAAATTAGTAACCTAAAAGGAATTTCAGTAAAATGTTTAGTTTTGTGGTAAGGGAGCAAATATGAAATTACATTGTATTTGAGTTCCTTTGGGCCATGAACTTTGATCCCTTATCTTCTAACATGTCAACCCGCCTACAACCCGATCCATAGTACCTTTCCATTCAAGTTATGCATATTCTTCTCCCTGCCATGTTAACCAGTACAGTACCTGCAATATAAAATACAAAATGCAAATACACAGTACATTCGTTTCTGTCAGGATTGCAAACCGTTCCAAAAATCGGTGTGGTTCAGTGCGTTGCACCACTTAGAGGAAATTTGTACTGGTGCAGGAACCGGTTCGTTCATCAAAATATGCCAATAAAATAACTTTACGTAGGAAATGAAAGGCTTTCTTATTAACAGCACATGCAAATATATCATACATTCAAATTTTGTTTTTAAATTACGAAAATTAATACTTTATAAAACATTTGATTATGATCTGGTATCTGTACTTGCATAAGGGAAGTTAGAAGGCACTGTTCTTCAATTGCTTTGCAATAATTTACATAAATTAATATAAAAATTTTTTCAATTAATCAATATTTAAATTTAATAAAAGAATGACTCCTAATAGATAAAATAAATGTTTAAGTTGAAAATGCTCTCACGACAGATACTTACGTTGCACGTGCGTCAGTACAATTTCATCTATGCATCTATGGTTAATCTTAGAGTCGCCATCAAGTAAAATAAATCATAGTAGTTTTACCATAAGCAAAGTTCAATGCATAACATGAAAAATGCTAAAGTGAATGTTCACTATTTCATGAATCGAACCGAATAATTTTAGGAGTCGTTTTCGGTTTGGTTTTGCCTATTTAATATAAAAACGGTTCGAAAACCAGTGCGCATACCTGGTTTTTATTGCTTTTCGCGCCAGTCGTGTATTATGTAAGGAAAATTTACCTTGGGCCTTATTTATTTTGATTTTCCCAAATTATTATAAAAATTGTTGAAAAAAGATATAGCTTTTGATCTTCTATAATATCGAAAAAATATGCAAAGTATACATTCTATAAAATATTGAACCGATTTTATTGTTAAATATTCAATTCAATGTAAATAAATTTTAGAATTATTTATAAATGCTCCATATATAGCTGTAACTGAAGAAATTAAATTAAATGAGAGAATTAGTGCTTGAAAATCGTCATTACATTTTTCAATTCAAGTCAATTTTAATTGATGGTTTGCACATGAAAAGCAGAGCCGCTACATTTTTCCGTTTCCAAAGAGCTGAATTTTATACAAAACTAACAACGAAAATAGATTGCTGAGAACAGACTTTCTCAAGTTCTGGTTATGTTCAAATTTATACAGTTCAAATATATGATGAGACATGGGTTTACGAATGCGACATACAAACTGATGATGCTCATCCTGGGAATATTCCCAATACATGTTTCGCAGTTTCATCCTCCTCCCTGCAGTATTGGCAGCTTTTATTCCAAAATATTCCCGTTAGGTAATGAGTCAACCTACAATTCTAGAGGGTATTCATGTAAATATTCTGATTTGATTTTAAAAACTTGATTTTTCGTAAACCGAAGGAACTTGAATAGCAGGAAGACGTGCTACATCACTTGTAAAATAGCCGGATCCTTGAAAAAATTTGATACAAACAAGTTAAACGAGCCTTAACGCATACATATTGCATAAAATAAAGGTTGTGATAGAATAGGGTAATACATGGACATTTTGGTTTTACCCTTATTCAAAGTTGAAAATATTTATGGATGCTATCACATACAAATATTTCGATCTGAGATTATTTTACTATGATCTCTAATAATATCAACAATATTGTTGTACTGTGTTATCTATAGCTTCATGTACAACAAATTCTCGACGGTGTCATCTATATGTATATACAATATAATAATGTGATTATGGCGGTATTGCTTTCATTCACACGCATCCGCTGTGTTAATAATTGTCAATTTGGTTCAATGTTGTTGCTCCATCAGATACCATAATTATCTAACTACAACTTACAATTTACAAATGCTGTTGTAGTTGTTGTTGCTATTACTGCTACTTATGATGCTGCAAATTAAGATGATGATGATGATGCGCACAATATTTGCCATATAAAGCAACTTAAATTACTTGGCATATTAAAGTCAACCATTCATCTTACAATCACCTCTCAAACTGGAAGACACCACTCGTTCATTCATTCATTCGATCGTACTATACATATGTACAATTACACAATGTGATATCCTTCACAACTTTGTGCAATTCATGCACCACCCGAGCTTTAGTTGGATCATTTTTGACGGTAGCTGACTGAGATGGCCGCAGTCGATCGATCGGATTATTTGATTTAAACACGCTCGTTAAGCAATTATATCGCTCCCGCGTCATCTATATTAACTCAAATGTAGCAAACAACATATTGTACGTACGCACATACACACACATATACTGAGAATGTCGTAGATTGCGTTCGGTCGAACTTGAAGCAATTGAAAAATGATTTAAGCTTGTTAGTGCCATCACAGTTGAATGATGGATTGTGTGAATTTTTCGCATTAGTTGCGCGTATTTGCCGCCCAAGCAAATCTTATTTCATGTGTACATGAAATATTCACAATAACAATATTCGCTGACTCGTTGTCCGCTGTAAATACTCGTACTTATTTAGTAACGAACTAGCAAAACTATGCAATCATTGTTGATTATTGTGTTGTCCTATGTACGATTACATGTGATACATATGTCGGTTTGCATGTATGTGTAGTATTAGCCAAGTAGATATTGCTGCTGGGGCCGCTGCTGTTGTTTGATCGATGTTTGTGATAATGTTTACTACATTTGTATCTTATACGATTGATTGAGAATGGGATTGTTGCTTTCAGGTAGGACTTCAATTATTGTGTAGTACGAGTATTGTTATTCGTAGACCAATCAGTTAAGCAAAATATGTTTAAATGTGTTTTTTTTAGCTGATAACCTACAAGATCATTGGACAGATTTTGTAAAATCATTTATGATGAATGTATTTACAATTTTTTTTTATGGCCTTGTGATCACAATGGGTATTAGATGGACATATGAGAACTAAAGAGCCACAACTACTCGTGCCAATAAAAGACAAATTTTTACATACTATAGTCGGTCAATCGAGAGTACTAGATTTATTAGTGATATTTTGGAGGTTTGAGATTGTGCCAGCGCTTAAATGGAAGAACTTGCGAAACGCCTTCCTGGGAGGTAGGGAATATTTCTCCAAGTAACAATACGGAAACGGATCATAAAATTTTTCCAGTGAAGTGGATTCCCGAGCAATCCAATTACGAATGATATTATTTAAGTTCAAGTCCTGACCAAGATGAGGTAAAAATAACCATAAATACAATAAAAATCAATAAAAGATTTAGATGTTGTTGACCAGATGATCTACTTAAGTGCATGAATCAGCTCATAAGCAAATGATTTGAGATTCGATGTTCATATGAATACCCCTAAACATCGTGGAATCTAGTTAGCATCGCAAATAAGGTCTCATCGTGCATACTGTGAGAAAGGCAAAAGTTTATTCTCAACAGCTTGGTTAACCTTATAAGTGCGCCTTTTAACCTAATAAATCCGCAATCTACAGATTTTCACACTACGCCAGAAGAACGGATCGAAACATATCAACTATTTGTCGATTATGAAGTCGCTTTCAACAGTCTGAGAAGAGATTACGTCTAAGCAACAATGTGTGAGTTTGGTATTCCTACAAAACTCGTTAGACTTTACATGATGACATTATGTGACGCTCATTGTATAATGCCGGAGAAAGTTTCAGACAAGATGACTCCTTATCGTGTACTTTCTGGAGAAAATAATACGAGCAGCTGATTTACGACACAATGGCACTATTCTCAATAAAGGTATCATGCTGCTGACGTATGCCCACAATATTGACATATTCGGCAGTTAGTGCAGCATTCTCTAAATCAGAAAAAGAGTCTCGTCGAATGGGTTTTATAGTGAACGAGTGCGAAGCGATGTACATGGCGTAAACAACCAAATAGTTCGCATAGTTAGACTAAAAGGAAAATGCTGTTCTTAAAGTGTAATAAAATATCCTATGGCATACTGCAAAGTTGGCAATGACTGTATGTGGGAAGTAATACTTTCTCGCCCAACCACTGCGACCACTATATTATGTAATTAATGAATTGCAGCTTAGGAATTTCGTAGCATGTAGGCATTGTTAAAAATATATAATGATGGATCATTTTTACATATATTTCCCTGCTGACTACACCTATACCAAGGTGGTTGAAAAGATCGTACATCGCATATGGCTCATATCAGTACTTCATTTTACTATTTTTTGTTTTTAGAGCAATAAGACAATTTATAAATTATTGATATTTGTGATAAAAAATTTGTTTTCAACGACTATGAATTTCTATTGATCTCAAATATATTTAAGTTTATATCTTTATATTATGCTTATGCTCCTAGGATAAGCTAAAGCTATTTCGCACATGACTTTTGCAGAAGTTGCAGAAATGAGTATGAGAAAGCTAGGAGGACAACACCACTTTAAGGATCTACCATAATTTCTGGAGACTACTTCTCGAACTTGCCAACAGTTTTGGTTGGCCTTGTGAACTAAGTTAAAAAATTAAATATTTGAAAAAATTGAACATCTCGTCAAAAATCTGAAAGGTCTTGTGAAAAATACCAGAATAGAAATTACTTTGAAAGGCTTTTTCGCGATATTTGTAGAAAATTTTAGTCCGGAAATTTTGAAAATATTAACGATTTGAATTTATAAAATGTAATCAAACACATTCAGTCCTTCTTCAAGGCATTTCGTTATGAGTATTTCAAAAAACCAAAAAACATAAAAATTTTTATCTTGAGAAAAAATTATTTCTTCACATTGTCACATTTTATGCGTTTAAATACCTAGAGATGTAAACTTATCAATGAACGGATATTTCAACTGCTTGAAACCCGCTATTATGAAAAATATTCTTTGAAAATAGTACTAAAAACATTGAGTTGAGTTGAAATTCAGATGTAATGGGATAATTAACAATATGATTTTTTGTCGAATCAAGCAGTAGAAGAAGTCGGAGATCTCTCGACAAGACAACATCGCTTCAGACAAGATAACACATAATCGACAGTTTCACAACTACTCAGACTAAAAAGCACAACTCCAAGTAAATAGATTCCTACCTAAGAGAAGTATGGATCCAAAAGTAACTAAAGCCTTCACACAGAAAATTTGGTGAGATGACGCAATTCCATGAGGACGACGCAGACGCTACCGAGCACTCAATAATGAATTGTGCGAGTTGGCGAAATTAGCGAGAAATATTAAAACAGCAAATTGATGTAATAAATATGAAGGTTAGAAATAAATATTACGACCGTAGTTCTGTGGTAGCTTAAAAGGCCCTTGATGAAGATGAGAGATTTTTAGTGTCTGCGACGTACACTCCACAATTGCGACGAATGTTAATAAGATCAGTGGGTCAGCCATTTTATCATTTCTTCACCGTAAAATGATACTATTAATATTCTTATCATTAAAAATTGTTGAAGAACCTTTCATATATCAATTTGTTTTTCGTTTATTTCTATTAAATTTAGATTATAAATTTTAATTGAAATTTTACAAAAAAAAAAAAAAAAATAAACAATCAAAAATCTCGACATTCATTATTAAATCGTCCGCGTGTAAATTAATTAATATAAAACCTTGTAGTGCGCTGCTTTATGTAATCACTAGTACGAATGTCTCCCACCAAACGCATGTGTGGTGTGCATGTGTAAAATTATACAAAATCCAAGAATTGGTTCATAAGCACTTTTACTGTGAATTAATTACGTACGAACGCACATGAATATATCGTAGTATATTTATTTATTTGCTTATAATTTAGTATTGGTGAAATGTAGAACTGGAAGCAGAGGCAGAATCGATTTAAGAGCATTATCACATTAACATCGTCGCCTAAAAAAAATAGTGTGATATTCTATGCGCATGCGTTGGTGGTTTTTAGCTGTATGGGAATAAAGTTGGTATTTTGAAATTTGTTTTTTTTTAACTTTGATTTCTGCGGAAAAGATTCATCTTTATTGTACCGCATAATGAAATAAAATCACAACAATAGCAATAAAGTGTTACAAGTTGTACGTCCGCTCGTTTCAATGCGCCGTACGTACATACAAATACATATACTTATAGTATATTATACATATCTATAAAGTCGTACTATTCTTTTGAGCTCTACTTGATGTCATTTCGTAGAAGTAAGTCTTACGACGCGCGGTAGGTAGATAGTGTATGTACTCGTTCGTATACATGAGCATATACTCCAACACATAATCTATACATACACACACATACATGTATAATTACATACTACAATACAAATGAATACAAGCACATGTTTGTATGTACTTGATTTCGTCGTCATTTGATCATTTGGGAATCGGAACAGTGAACAGTGTTGCTGTTACCGCTGCTGTTTCCATAAGCACTGATGACTTATGGGTCAGTTGTTGATGTTCGAGTTGGTAGTTGTTAATTCTGTGTTGTTGTACTTTATATAAAATACAACAACAAACACTTAATGTCGCAACATACATATGTTCCTATGTAGTGTTGTTGCTTCCCGCATTGTTCGCACGCCTAAATATTGAATGTGGCTATGAAAATGTTTGAAGTGGTGGTAGTGGCGGTGATGGCGGTAGCGCTGGTGGTGGCGGTGCATATTGTAGTTTTCAACTGAAGTAGCAACAACAACACTATTAATGCTTCAACTCTTACCTTTATTGTTTTATTTTTGTTTTCATTTGAAATTTTGTTTCCTTCCCCTTTTCTTCTGTGTTAACCTTTTGTTTTAACCTGATGATTTGTTTCTTTTGAGTTTAGTTTTCATTACTGTGTTGTTGTTGTATTTGTACATTCATATATATATATACATATGTGTCTATATGTGAATGTGTATATACATACATATACGAGTAAATGTGTTAAAAACGCATCATCGCCCTCAATGTCACAACACAATTTGTTTATAATCATACATACATCCATACATATATAGTATATGTACATGTTAAATGTATGTGTAGTGTATAGTACATATGTACATATATTATTCAGCATTTAGTAGTTATATGTGCTTTTATTTTTATTGTTGCCATTGTTCTTGACATTTGAAAGTACTTTACTCGGTAAATCTGCCAGTAGTATTTTGTGGGAACAAGCCTCGCAAGTAAGTCACTGTAATTTAGTACTGAAATGAAATGCTTACTTACCGAATTCGGAAGAATATGAATATGTATTCATATTGAGGTGAGTCCATATATCGTCGCATTAATGGAGTGTAACAGGTTCTGCTGAGGAAGTACTTTCCCAAGGAACTTGTTCCTTCTAATTCTAATTGAAAAAAGTTTCAAACTTTTTAAGTCATAAATGATTTAAGTGCTTAATGTGTTAAATGATCAAATAATTGAAATAAATTCACATTTTCCTATGCAAATCAATATTTTTCTACCAAATTCGTTTATCCTCAAACAGGATTTTATTTGAAAATATAAAAAATAATCATGAAAAATAAACTTTAAAAAATATTGAAGAAATGTAGCCAAAATCTTCATTCTCATAGTATTGATTTTATTTCTAAGTCTGTTATTTTACTTCAGATTTGAATTTTTAGCTCTCCTTTAGTTATTTTCCCAAATCGAATACGACTTGAAACGTAAATTCGAAAAAAATTTCCTTTCAAAGCTTTGAAGGAAAGAAACAGAAGTTGAGTGCGTAAAATGTCTTAAGAATTTAAATAGCATTGCGACTCTTGAACTGTAAAAAATTATTTCGAAAATGTTATATAGTCTTATATGTTTCCTCATTGCTTAGTAGCTACCTCACGAAAAGACAATTTCTCTTACATCACAAGGATTACACAACAAATCCATTGGATATTCACGCTGGCGTTCCTCAGGGAAGCGTTTTGGGCCCCTTACTGTATCTCTTATACACTACAGATATGCCCAGCAATAACTATACATTTATATCGACCTTTGCAGATGATACGGCTATATTGTGCTCTCGCTCTAACCCTATAGAAGCTACTAAACTCCTGCAGACTCATATCGATTCTCTCGAAATCTGGCTAGCAAAATGACGTATAAAAGTCAATGAATCAAAGAGCGTACATGTAACCTTCACGCTAAGGCCAGATACATGTCCCCCACTTAAAATTAATGGCCAATCAGTTCCACAATGTTTCTCAACAAAGTACTTGGGTATTCACCTCGACAGAAGGCTGACCTGGAAAAATCACATAGAGGCAAAGAAAACTCAGATCAAGCTTAAAATTAATCAGTTATGGTGGCTGATACACAAAAGATCAAAGTTGAGTCTCGAATACAAAGTGCTATTATATAAAGCAATCCTGAAGCCAATCTGGACTTATGGTATTCAGTTTTGGGGCACCGCATCTCCCTCAAATATCGAAAAATTGCAGCGAATACAATCCAAGTGGCATCGTCGATTAAAAAGAAAAGACACACTGAATATGCTGTGAAATTGCTATACCTCGTGACTCAACAAATTGTGATGGAACGTTGGGAATATCACATAATTTTATTTAGTTTGTAAGATTTGATTACTTATTGTTAGTTTCTAAGTAATTTTAGAAAGATCCAATAAAAAAGCTTGTTAAAAAAAAAAAAAAAAAAAAAATTTTGAAGATAAAATCAGTGAAAGGAATAATTGTCAATTCAGTTGTGATTAAGTGCTTCAAGTGATTAAATAAATAAATAAATATGGGGCCCTTTTGTCGAGCTTCTCTTTCAGTACTGTTGTGCGTGTTAAATTTTGCACAGTATTAGAAGGGACCTACTTATAACACATCGCTCAATAAGTCCCGGGACTAAGTAAGAAAAAGCCATTTTTTTAATCATTCTTTATTCATCAACATAATCTCCTTCAAGAACAATACAATCCATTAATTTTAACATCTCAATGCTTTTCTAACTTCTCAATGCCTTGTTTGTACAACGATTTATTTCAAAATACGCATTTGTTTCAGCTAATACTTCTTCATTTGAGCCAACTCTTTCTCTCTGGAGTATTTTTTTCAAGCCTGCGAACAGCCAGTAGTTGCTGGCAACCAAATCTGCTGATTATGGAGGTTGCGGCAACAATTCAAAATGTAATTCGTTCATTTTGGCCATTGTGAATAACGGTTTGTGAAACGGAGAGTTGTCTTGATGAAAAACAAAATTTTTCTTTTGCAG
This sequence comes from Megamerina dolium, assembly GCA_963854835.1. Taxonomy (NCBI): domain Eukaryota; kingdom Metazoa; phylum Arthropoda; class Insecta; order Diptera; family Megamerinidae; genus Megamerina; species Megamerina dolium. The sequence continues at coordinate 30,376,379 of OY978528.1, read as the reverse complement.
TTAAGGCAGTTTTACTACGATTTGTTCTTCAATCGCTCCAATAATGCTATGTAATATTCAGTATTGATGGTTTTTCTTTCTTCGAACCGTGTGTATTCCAAATCACAGAGGTCAAAACATTGCCAGTTGATTGTTGAGTTTTTTGTCGCTTCAGTCGACTCTCACCGGCCATTCTCCACTAAGCTGACTGATGATTCGATTCTGGTGTATAATAATGTATCCATGTTTCATCCAGTGCCACACACCGATGCAAAAATTCGCTACTGTTACACGTAAACAGTGTAAAACAGCGCTCTGATTCATTGATTCGTTTATATTTGTATTCCAATGTGAGCAAATTGAGCGTTTTCATAGACAAATGTTTATGAATGATAGTGTGTACGCTACTAGCTGAAGTCTTTAGGATGTCAGCTATCTCTCTATATTTCACTTTTCGATTTCCATTACTTTTTCATTGTCTTTTTATTGTTTTCTGCTGTTATAGCCTCATTTGGACGACCTGATGGTTTAGCGTCATTTGTGTTTGTACGACTACGTTCGAAATCAGCCGACACCACCGACAAATGATTTTTTTACGATAGGGAAGAATCCAGATAATACATTTCGAGCCATTGCTAAACTTGAACGGAGAATTTTCCCATTAAAAAGTCATGTTTAATCAACACAAAAAATTCATTTTATAGAATTACAGAAGTAGCGTCACTTAAATGACTGTGAATAAGCAATGGTACGAATGACATGAAATTTTGACAGGCTTCCGAAAGAGATTTTTCAATCAAAATGTTTTACAATTTGCAAGCACTAAATCAAATTTCTAATTGCGTAATTTTTGATATGAGATTGTGTGCACTTATGGTGAGAAAGCCACTGGTTGGAATATCATATTCTTTTTGAAATCAATATCCTTTCCACTCGCTCTTCGATAGATTTATAGTTAAAGTCTTAATAGATTCAATGTAGGCGTAGGCCTATAACACGATGTAAAATATCATTTACGATTTCCGAGGACAAGTCGCAAAAACCTTTGTGGTACTAACAGTAACCATTATTTATACTCTACTGAGTTTAGTAACGTTAAAGCTCTTATCTAGTGCTAGAAACCAGACCATTGCACCGTACAGGAGTATATGGCGTATACATGAACTAGTTACACTATTATATGGACTTCGGATGTATAAACAGAAGCAACTTTATAAAGAAAGAATTGCATACATACACAGTGTGTTATAATAATGTAAGAAATCCTTTTTGGTTGATTCTATGAATCCTTGCATACTTGAACTTTGCGAAGTTTCGAAAATCTATGAAGGGTTTAGTGCCTTCTCAGTCTTTAGTAAACCAAATTATTTATTAAGAAAATTCATATATCCTATTTTATAAAAATTACAAATCATATTTTTGTTACCCATAGTCATAAATTCGAAAATATTTGTTTTTCTTCTTCAAATAACAATTCGTATGCGAACAAACATTGTTCGTATCTAATTCGAATGGATATATGTATATTAAATATACATTATATGTATATAAACATAGTTTAGGCACACTTTAATGTATCCATTGCTACCCACAGTTAAAGTTTATATTACTATATAATCGATACTTACACTCTGATATTTGAGTATATGCTTGTATGAATATATTTCAACTTCTAGTTATAGCCCATAAACAAATAATAAATTTACTCACATTTTATGCAAATGTGTACTTATGAGTATTTAACATCATCATAACAACATATGGTATAATGTTGAATTGGAAATTTTGAAATACGAGTATTATTGATCGTATCTTGTTGTGTGCCATATTACATTGTAGTAAAAATGAAGCATTAATTTAATGTACAATAAAATCTATATGCAAACACATTTGCATTGTAAGATAATTTTTTTTTTTAACTTGGAACTATTGGTCTGGATGATGATGATGAAATAAAATATCTCTGCATGAGCAGTGGAACAAAAAATCTGATTAATATTTAAATTTTCTATTTATGTAGTCCTGAAACTAAATTAGAAATTAGTAGGAACTATTCTATTTCGACCATAAGTCATTGAGTTGCATTCAGTTTTAGTGGCCTTACTTTTGTTATTTTCAAATCAATGAGAATATCAAAATTTCGTGTATTAATTAGTCGCGAATTAGAAGAGAATAAAACCCCATTTAACTCCAACAATTACTTGAAAAATGTTATAATGAATCTACTCCGTTGAAAATAGCAATTTGGTGGTCGGCGGTTTGCTGATTTGGTCAATTTTTTTTTATATTAATGATTTTAATTTTTATTTTGCTTTTCCAATGAAATTGTACTTTATAAAATTTAACAAATTATTTCTTTCACTTTTTTTTGTTTGTTGGATGTACTAGTAAAAGTTTGAATTTTTCATTGCCATGACGATACTAAATGCTTATGTATGCATATTGTAGTATTGAAGATGAGGATAAACTGATCATCATCACTTTTTTCTTTCCAATCTAACGGTTTTCGACGTCATTCACACTGTGTATATATGAAAAGAAGTTTGAAATAAAAACGAAAAAATAAATACACAACAAAAACAAAGAATAAAAACTCATAAAATTTTATAATAAAAGCAACATTACAATGATAAACGATCGCACTCGATCGAACTATTTTATTGCTTTTGATCTTGCTTTTACTACTCTTGTTATTGTTGTTGTTGTTGTTGTTGTTGTTTATTGTCTCCATCATCAAATTCTTATATGCCACACTGAGCAGTGTGTGTGTGTGTGTATGCTTGTGTTAATTAGTCCTGCTGTTTTAATCACTCCGACGATCACTCGCTGTTATAGCAACGATTATCATTATTATTATTATTATTATTATTATTATTATTAAATGTAGCACGTTAATGAATTTTAAACTTGTGAAATAAGTATTTATATACAAAGGGTGTTTTATTAAAATTCAAAAGAGGCCCAACAAATGTGGCAATCATCATTTGATATGTTGAGAACAAAACGGCGGCCACAATACTTTCAAAATCAATAAGTTCATATTTGTAAGACAATATCACAACGAAATGTCAGTTGCCATGAATATTGAAGATGTTGTTTCAACAAATTGGCGCGCAGTGCCATCCACAGGATCGTACTTGAGAAGAGAAACATTCGGCGAACATTTATTTCAATGAGGTTCACCAGTTGACAGGTCATCCAGGTATCTAGATTTTTTTTTTTTTTTTGTGTATATACGATTCTGAAGCCATGTTTTGTTTTATTATTGTCAATTTACTTTAATTCTAAACTACGACACACCAAAACAATACCTTTTATATACGTAATAATGAAATTAACTAATATTAATACACGAACAAATATTAACATGAAGAGATAATGTAGAAAATCACAACATTCCGAATGAAAATGATTATTTCCGTTTTTAATAATCAACATTAAAAGTGTATATCTATAACTTTTCTTGTTGTTGTTTTTATTGTTTTAATTTACATATATGAAATTCTTCCGTATGATTTAAAAAACCATAAAAATGCAGGTGCCTTTTTTTAATGGCGATACTTCATTTGTTTAACAAATAGCATGCATTTTTTCATGTCTGATTGTGATATAAAGGTACTTTTGTTGTGTTTTTTTTTTATTAATTTTTATTACCGTCATCGCTATCCATCTCTTACAGATTCTCCCTCCTTCTTTACCCTTCAACGCTTTTGTTCTTTCGCTTTTAGTGTGTTAAGGCTGTGTTTTTTCTCACAATCTCATTAACGCCATTTGAATATCTATCATACAGTTTTTCTGTTAATTATGCTATCACATTTGATTCTGAGGGTATGAGTTAAATTAATTAAGAAGTGTTGCTGAAGAACAGATATACAAGTGCAGAACATACTCTGTGATACAATGGCTTATATGGTATATACAATTAATAACAACAAAGTATCTCATCTAATGTCTGCGATAGATTGAAGAAATAATGTTTACCTCTAACAATATTAAAATAGGGAAGAGTTTAAGCCTTGTAGCGCAATCCCAAGTACGTTGTCATTAGCAACATTGTTTCAGAAATCTATCAACATAATATGATTGACGGCATCTATGTACACAAATTGCCAATTTTGCAACAAATCCTATTGTTCTAAATTTCGGAACATACTAATATATATAAATTTATTCTAGAAATCAGTTGAATCGTGCTTGAGTTCGAACCGCTGTCGCATCCATAGTGTCACACCCGCTATTATGAAGTACACAAAAAATTGAAGACGACAATCTCATAAGGCGAGTACATTAATCAGATATTCAGATTGTCTCAACTGAATTTACACATTAAAAAAAATTATTCTTCCACGTTTCACAGAATTTTGCAAATTTTTTACATTTTCACCTCAAATTCTCAAATTCAATTTTTTGTCGCATCCATATCTCATGTATTGACTATTCGATTGTGCCAGATATTTCTTTCAAATATGCTAGTTTAACCATAATTTTAGAAATTATGTTTACCCCATTAGCTTATGACTACTTGATTTAAAATTTCCCTGAAGAAAGGCATCAATTGTAATAAAGCGTCATTAAAATTCCACCTTCGTTTTTTTTTTTTCTCAACGTATGTACAATACAACTATCGTACAATAAGGGATTACCTATAGGGTACTTCACATGTGATACATCGTGTATGACGTACTATATATAAGACGGCTTCTTTTGAAGATGTTTTATGAGTGCGCTTATGTTTACGTACTTGTATTTCTCACATACATTATTATCTTTTGCTTCTTCACAATAAGTTTACATATATCTACATATATTTCAACATAAGTAAAGTATACAACAACAACAACAATAATAATAAAAATATATACAAAATCATACATACTTAGGCACATATACATGCCATACATAGTTTGTTGCCAGTGTGTTGCAGAAACAACTATCAACATGTTTATGTCGTTACTTAAACGGCAAACAGTAGCTTAAATTATTATAATAAAATACAATAATCTTTTTATAAGGGTTTAAATTCTTTTTTGTAAGTATAATATAAATATTGTATGTCTGATGTCGTTTATATTAATGAACAGCATCAATAGCTATGCAGGAGGCAGCTGATTTTTTATGAACTAAAACACATAAAATAATTGTTGCCGATAGCAAATACTGGTATTAAATGCAATGCAACCTACTCACTTGATTATATACCATATTTACATGTAGTTCAATTTAAAACCATCGAAGTGTCGTAAGAGTTTTGCTTGTGAATGCTGTAAACAAATCTATTGTCTCTATCCAAATTTCTTTTCTCAGTTATTGCTCCAGCTTCAGACGCATGTTAAATTAAATAAAAAATTGTTTTAAATTAAAATTTAAGTTTATTCTGAACCCAACCATGCTTTTGTCGATGACAACATACTGAATTTCATGAAATTCAATTAACTCGTGTTAATTTTAGAAATGCTCATTTGGCCGTTGTTGTTGCATTTGATAAAAATATGTATACAACATTTTGCAACATTTGCTGACGACGAATGTTTTATGTCTCTATATGTATTTTAGCTCTATCACAGTGGGCCTTTCTGGTCTAAGTGAGCTCTCTCCGGGGCAAGCACCATAACCTAACCTAACTTTGCGACGTTTAAGCCGGTAAATATTGGCAGCATATTGCAACTTGTGGCAATTTGCAAAGAAGTAATTTTTTTATTTATTTATTTTTTTGTTTTATAACTTTATATTTTGAAATTAGGTACAAAGGCTTTTTTGTAACTCGTAAAAATCATATACTAACAAAAAATGTTTCAAGTAGTATAAACTAAATTATCATTAAGTGCAATTACAATTGCATACATTTGTATATTCAATACCCGACTACATTCCATGGTTTTTTCCGCTTGAGTCTTCTAACTTACCAGGTATACACGCTTAAATCCTCTGTTTTTCGGTAAAAAAAACACTTTTTTTTCATAGAAAACCAAAAATGAATTTATTCAAAGTATTTGCCCTCACTAGCTATACATTTTTCCCATCTTTCGGGCAATTTGTATATACCATGCCAAAGGAATTCCTCATTTTTCGAGGCAAACCACTCGTCATGCCATTTTCCGACGTCTTCATACGAATCGAAGTGCTGTTCGGCGAGCGCGTGACCCATAGACGAAAACAGATGATAGTCAGAAGGGGCCAGGTCTGGTGAATAAGCGGGATGAGGTAGCACCTCCCAATTGAGTGTGTCCAAGTAGTTTTGGACCAGTTTTGACGTGTGAGATGGGGCATTGTCGTGGAGAAAAATCAGCTTCTGATGTCTTTGTTCATATCCAGGCCTTTTTTCACCCAAAGCACGGCGCAATTTCACTAGTTGTTGGTGGTAGCGGTGAGCATTGACAGTTTCACCAGGTTTCAACAGGTCGTAGTAGATGACACCCTGCTGATCCCACCAAATGCACAGCATCGTCTTGCGTCCAAAGCGATTTGATCTTGGAGAAGAAGTTGCGATTTTTGTCGTTTAGGATTCTCAAAGTATATCCACTCTTCATCGCAATCCACCACAAGATGCAGGAACGACTTTCTTTTTTGTCTATCAGGTACCCATTTTCCAAATTTTTGAACCTTCCTCATGGCTCGTAAACGTATGGAAATGACTTGTTGAGTAACACCTAACTGTTCGGCAAGCATTTTTTGCGATTGGGTGTCGTCCTCATCCAAAAGAGCCTGCAAATCATGGTCCTCAACTTTTCTGGGTCTATTTTCACGCTAGGCCTCCACAAGCATTCGAAGCGACTCAGCAGCAGATTTCTTCAAATTGAAGCAAAAAAGTAGAGCTTCCCGCATATGCTCTTTTTCTGGCACGAAACTAGGCATGATTATACGAGGAAAAATGTATGTTGTTGTATGAAATCAATGATGATGTTTACTAATTAATGTAAACATATGTCGAGCTCATAAAAAAAAGGATACACAGTCGATAATAGCTCAATATGCTCACTAACGCCATCTACGAGCAAACAGCGGATTTAAGCTTGTACACCTGGTAACCGTATATGTTGATGATGGCTCGATGTCTTTTCAATTACGTGTCTTTCAAGTTTCTCTTCGTGAGAACTTTCAGCTTTTCTGATTTCGCCAGCAAGAGTGCTTATAACTAAATCATGGTGTAAATCCACTTTCTGTACATACTAGGGAGCATTTAAAGGGTTTCTCATTTAGTGTGATATGATATTTTTTTTTTTTTTTGGTAAAAAACAACTCACTAATTTTTGCTGAAATTCAAATGATTTTTATTCAATGTGAAGTACAACTAATACAATTAAATTTTGAGTACAACATCATTCAAATGGCCTCCATGGCTGCTTTTGCAAGAACGAATTCTATGAATCCAATTATCGAGCACTTTAAAAAATTATCAAGAGATAACCCTTGAGGACAACGAACTCATCATCCAGTTACGCCACAAAGCATTAATCGTATTAAAAGGATTAACAAAGTACTAACTAAAAAATCAGCGTGTAACCTTCTGATGAAAAGTAATATTGATTGATGCCTGCTGATGATGTCCGCGGTACGTAAGTAGTATTATTGTAATTCCAATTACCTTAAAAACCATTTTTTTCTTGCTACCTTTTAAAAATACATACATATTGCTCCAATTAAATTCTGTTATTGTGCTTTTGATTTTTCACTTACATATATTCTCCTATACGTAGTAGTTACATACCAAATATTATTTCTTCTCATGTTGTGAGATAATAAAATTGTTTATTAACACACTTCCGGTGTTGCGATGACGGCATTCAGGTATCATAATTTAATTGAAAGATATTGCATATTTTATGTACTCAAATGAGTTTATGATAATGATGATAGTACAACAGCAGCCACAGTACACAGCAGTGGCATCAAACAGTGATGCCCATAATTTATAATATAGACATATATAGTACATACATACAAATGTACAACAAATACATAAAATAGGCGCTTCTTGCTTTCTTCATCGTCTTAATGTTGCACTTCTTTGGAATCGATTTGTAATCAATTGATTTGGCCTATGTACAACAGAACATGTTGCAAGTGTACATGTACATATTTTTTCATCGTCACTACTATCATCATCATCATCATCATAATCATCATCAATGTTGTGCTTATATTGAGATTAAGTATTTTGTTCGTTGTACATGATGTGTGGGTGTTGCAACATTGATGGCAACATCATCTAGTTTTATTAGAGCCACAACCCACGCAAAAAATGTGATTGGTTTTTATTAGTTGCAAGTGGCCCGCTGCTTTAGTGTCTTCTTCTAATTCTTAGTTTGGTGCTTTGCTCCTTGAATGAAAGCAAATGTTTGTTGCAATTGTTGTTGTTGTACTTGTTACTCTAATTCAAAGAACATCCAACTAGCTGAATGTGCAAAGACGTTAAAATTGGCATTTTGTAAAACATGACACGCTAATGTACTTTATATACGCATGTTCGTAATAACGCATATGTACATATGTGTTTGTGTGTTTGTTGTTCAAAATATGTTATCATGTTAAAAATTGCTTGAATTGCAATGATCTTTAGTATAACAAGTAAATTGTTTTTGTCTTTTTATTTCTACTTTTTAAATATACATAATTTATGGACATATATTGAAGATATTGAAGGCATACAAAGTTTGGCACAATGAATGTGTCCTTAAGAGAATTTGAAAAATGACTGTTATACCATAGTCTATGATATGAAGTAAGTTTAACCAGTATCTAGAAAATGAAGACATAGTATACAAAAGCAAATGAGAAAAAGTGTAAATATCAAAGACTTAGCCTTTATGCTTAGGTAATACAGTACCTTTAATTTAGATCAACGCATATTTCTCTACCTACTTACTTACTTATGTGGCCATAACAACCGAATATCGATTTAGGCCGAAAATAACATGCTTCGCCAGCCATCTCTGTTCTTCGCTAGCTGGCGCCAGTTAGAAATTCCAAGCGCCGTCAGGTTCTCCAGTACTTGGTCTTACCACCGGAGGTTTGGTCTTCCACTTTTGCGTCGTCCTCCAGCGGGTTCCGAATATAACACCTTCTTAGCTGGAGCGTGTTCTTCCATTCGCTCGACATGACCTAGCCAGCGCAGCCGCTGGATTTTGATGCGCTTTACTATGTCAATATCGGCATACAGCTCGTACAGCTCATGGTTGTACCTTATTCGGTACTCGCCACCAACGCAAATAGGTCCAAAGATCTTGCGTAGGACTTTTCTCTAGAAAACTCCAAGCATTCGCTCATCCGAGGTGGAAATTGTCCAGGCTTCAGCGTCATATGTTAGGACAGGCATGATGAGATACTTGTAGAGTGTAGTTTTCGTTCTTCGAGAGAGGGCTCGACTTCTCAATTGCTTACTCAGCCCAAAGTAACACCTGTTAGCAAGAGTTATCCTACGCATGATCTCCAAGCTGACGTCATTACTGCTGTTAATGCTGGTTCCAAGATAGACAAAGTCCCTTACTACTTCAAAAGCGTAGTTGTCAACAGTGACGTGCTGTCCAAGACGCCGGGACTCTTTGTTTGTTGACACTAGATACTTCGTCTTGCCCTCGTTCACCGTGAGACCCATCCGACGCGACTCTCTTTCCAACTCTGAGAATGCTGCACTGACTGCTCGCGTGCTCATGCCGATTATGTCAATATCGTCGGCATACGCTAACAGCATAACACTTTTGTTGAAGATAGTGCCATTATGTCGTAGATCAGCAGCTCGTATTATTTTCTCCATAATAAGATTGAAGAAGTCGCACGATAACGAATCACCTTGTCTGAAACCCCGTTCGGTATTAAACGGTGCGGAGAGGTCCTTCCCAATTTTCACTGCACAACGGGAGTTATGCAGTGTCATTCTACAAAGTCGAATGAGCTTTGCAGGAATACCGAACTCAGACATTGTTGCGTAGAGGTAATCCCTTACCGGACTGTCGAAAGCGGCTTTATAATCAACAAATAGGTGGTGTGTGTCGATCTGTTTTTCTTGGGTCTTCTCCAGGATTTGGCGCAGTGTGAAAATCTGGTCGATGGTGGATTTACCAGGTCTGAAGCCACACTGATAAGGTCCAATCAGGTTGCTGAGCATAGGCTTCAACCTTTCACACAGTACGCTCGATAGAATCTTGTATGCGATGCTCAGGAGACTTATTCCACGGTAGTTGGCGCAAATTGTGGGGTCTCCTTTTTTATGTACAGGACAGAGAACACTGAGCCTCCAATCATCAGGCATGCTTTCATCCGACCATATTCTGCTTATGAGCTGGTGCATGCGGGTGAGCAGCTCATCGCCTCCGGTCTTAAACAACTCGGCAACTTAAAAATGGCCGTTTCAACCTCGTCATAGTCGGGTGGTGGAATATCAACACCATCATCTGTAATTGGGGTTATCGGGCACACACCTCCACTGGCGGAATTGTTCGTAACACCGCCATTCAGTAACGTGGAGAAGTGTTCCCTCCATAGGCTCAGTACACTCTGGACATCCGTAACCTTATTTCTCTACCTAGAGCTTTCTAAAGAGCTTTTACATTCTACTAGCATAAGATATTGCTTTTTTTGGAATCATAAGAAATCAAGCTCAGCACTCACACATTTATTGGTCCATTGTACTGCACTCGAAGTTCCATTTTATTGTGTTTTAAATCTACCCGTTCTCCGAAGAAATCGGAGTAGATCCTGTGATGCTAAAGACCCAAAATTTTCGGCTCCCAGCACTTCAGTTCCAAAGACCTCTAACGTGATTCGAGCGAAAGCAGGCAGACACATAAAAAGTGGTCCGCCGTCTCATATTCTTTTTCACAGGCTGGGCAAAGTGCACTGCCACCTAGTCGTACCTTTTCCATGGGTCTGTTACTAAGCCGTCTAACATTCTGCAATCACCTCTACCTAAAGATAGGAGGAAATGGATTTCGTCCATCTGCGTCCATCTCTCGACCTGCCAGGTCGACTTATGGTGTTGATCGTGGCTTTGATGGCTCCAGCGGGTAGTCGCAAGGCAGTCTCAAGACCGATTAAATTAGCCGTAGAAGCTTCTCTTGGTGGGTGCCGTAGCTCAGTGGTTAGTGTGTTCGCCTTCTGACCTGTAGGTCGTGGTTCAATACCCGGCTGATGCATAACAAATTTAATATCGAAAAGATGTTTCTTTCGAACGGTACCCACCTGTCGGCAAGCAATTGGCAATTCTTCCAACAGTAACAACTTGCCATGAAAAAGCTTCTAAAAAGAAATCTGTGACAAAGCTCAGAAAAAGTGATGTCACAAGGGTTCTGCCGTTCGGAACCGGCTAAAATAAGTAGGTCCAATCTAATACTGTCCAAATTTAAGACGCACAACAGTAATGGAAGAGAAACTCGGCCAATGAGCCCTTTGGGGCTTTAAGTGCCACATATTTATTTTTTTTTTTTTTTTAGAAGCTTCTCTTGCTCATAGGTCTCATTGCCTACGATTCCCACTTGGCCAGGGACCCACATCAGCGATAAGCTATTATGTCTTCCGACATAATTTAGCCTGGATTTGCAGTGGTGATCGGGTTGCTCAAGGCCAGCAGCACAGCCTGACTGTGATTACAGACACAAATATACTTGCCTTTCACCTTCTTGTCCACGATATAATCCATTGCCCTCTGTATTGTACATACCCCTGCCTGAAACACAGATGCATACATACCAAGGGAAAATGATAATTGCGTTCCGTCAGTTTCCACGGAGACTCCAGAACCAGAACCTTCTTCAGTCCTGGATCCACCAGTGTAAATGCTGAAGCATAGTATACCGCTTTTACGATCGTAGGCGGTCTGGAGTCCCAGGGCATAAACAGAGTTAAAAAGTTTACGCCTGTGCCACTGCTGTTCAGAGCCAGTGTCCGTTTTGAATCAACCGAGGCCTTTTCTTGTATGAAAACAACAAGTGGGGGAAGATTGATCATAGCATCAAGAGCTGGGCCAGATGTGGTAGGGAAGGCCCCAGTACAACATAAAGTCACAGTGCTTTGTAACCTCGATAAGGTTCTCCTTACTTCCACAAGGGATAGTCGACTCATCCAGGCTACCGATGCATAAGAGATTATTGGTCTTATCATAGCAGTGTAGATAAATAGGACCTTGCTAGGGGAAAGTTCCCACGTCTTTCCAAAAGGCAGACAATGCCTTAGATGTTTTCTTAGTAATATTGCTTAGTAAGAATTAAAATGAAGGAAAAAGTGGAAATATCAGCAGACCATTTGCATGCTTTTTCTAACTCGATAAAAAATATCCCCATTGATGCGACAATTAAATAAAATTATATTTGAGCTTCATAAAAACGAAAATGTTCTATGGTTGGTTTTACGAGATTTAATTTCTTCCTTTTTTGTTTTGTTTTTTTTTTTTTTTTCAAGAGTAATTTTACCATATCTCGAGGAAGAAGCTGCCAATCTAATTTTAAAGATAGTCGAATAATTTAACAAAGACTACATTTTTCAATTGTCTTGGTGATTTATGCGCAATTGGCTAAAATATAAAAAAATAGATTCATTTGTTTAGATCAACTAGCCATAGAAAATCTATGAAAAATATCGACGAAAATATAAATTGCGTAAATATCTTTATATTTTGCGCATAAAGTTCATTCTTATGCAAAGAAAACAAAGAATTAACAAAGGAACTTAACGTATAAACATCCAATTTATGAACGTACGATATGACGTAGGAATTATAATATGAAAGTGTAATTATGCACGAATTTTCGATTTTGATACGCAAGTTTCCTTTTTTTTTGAATTTTTATAAAAACAAAAATTCATGAGCAACTAAATGATAAGAGTAAGGTAGAGTAATTGATGTCAAAGCGAGATCAAATTTTCGCTAAACTGTAGAAAACTCGATAAATGCCCCACCATCTTGACCGCAGTGATTTCTAGAGACATAAAATATATGATCGACCACTACAAAATAAACATAAATCCATCTGAAAATCGGAATAATAAAACCATAGGAATCATCTCAATACAAGTGTGTGGTAGAATTGACCTGTATTAGTTTAGGCTCTTCAATATTTTAGCAGACAACACTAACCACCTCCAATGCAAACAAGGTACCCCCGACTTACTTACTTACTTATGTGGCGATTACAACCGATAGAAGTCGACTTAGGCCGAATTTAGCATACTTCGTCAGCTATCTCTTTTCTCCGCTAGATGGCGACAGTTAAAAATTCCATGCACCGTCAAATTTTCGAGTACTTGATCTTTGCACTAAAGGTTAGGGCTTTCTCTTGCACATGACCTAGCAAGCGAAGTCGCTGAAGTTTGATGCTCTCTACTATGTCGTTGTCGGCATACATCTCATACAGCTCTTGTTTGTACCTAATTCCATACCCACCGCCAACGCAAATAGGTCCAAAGATATTGCCTAGCACTTTTCTCTCGAAAACCCCGAGCATTATCTCATCTGAGATGAGATAATGCTCGGTTCGCTCGCAAGGTTCTGCGCCATATGCAAGGACAGGCATTTTGAGAGACTTGTAGAGTGTAGTTTTCGTTTCGCGAGAGAGGGCTCGATTTCTCGATTGCTTACTTAGCCCAAAGTCGCACCTGTTAGTCTCTGCAAACTGTTGTTAATGCCAGTTCAAAGATAGACAAATTCCCCCACTACTTTCAAAGTGTAGTTATCAGTGACAGTGACGTGCTGTCCAAGTCATCGGGACTCACATGTTTGTTGCGGGTATTAAACGGCGGGGAGAGATCCATCTCAATTTTCACTGCACAACGGAAGTTATACAGTGTCATTCTACAAAGACGAATGGGCTTCGCAAGAATGCCGAACTCAGGCATTGTTAAGTAGAGGTAATCCCTTACTGATGGTCGGACGATAGCATGCCCCATAATTGGAAGCTCAATGTCCTCTGTCCTGTACATAAGAGAAAATTCCTCACAATTAGCACCACTTACAATGTCTTCTTAGCAAGGCTTTAAAATTTATATAATATATTTACTAAATACAATATCGTTTCAAGGAAAAGGCAATGCCTTTTTTATTGAGGTATTTGTTTTTAGTACTTTCGATAAACAGAATTAATCAAAATAATGGCCATTGATTGTTGTCGATCTCCTTTCGCCTTCTTCCAAGTACAGCCATTATTCGATCAACGTAGAACTTCTGTGGGATTTGACCGAAGAACGCCAACAAGTGACTTGCGGAGTCATTTTAAACAGAATTTCTTTTTTCAAGGAACAAATAATTATATATAGAAACAACGGCAGGGCTGTATGGTTGGTAGACCAAAACGTTTCAAGTTTTCCCCGGGACACCACAGATATTTGTGGCCTCGCTTTATACTGAATGTTCAAGCAAAGCGAAAAGCATTTCCATGTCCGCGACAATCGACAGCTGGATGCAAATGACGAATTCGCTAAAGTTAGGCTGCTGAATAATATGATGAGTAGTCGGTTCATCTATATTAGTTTGGCACATTTTCTCATCATTTATTAAGTGATGAGCAAAGGCTTGCATATTTCGGGAGATACAGCTGTATGATATTTATGAAGGGAAAGCCGATTCGATTCGGTTCCAATTAGTGTAACCTATGCCCGAACGAAGATAAGGTCAGCAATTGGCGATTGACTCTTAGGCAATGACCATATTGCTATTCGCGGCAAGAAATGGTATTCGGTACTTGTTCATAATTTATTTTGTGCAAAGTTGACTTATGCATTTTCGTGACTAAGTGTTTGCTTCGTTCACCTAAAACTAAATCTATATCTATCCAGCATTCAAAGTGACTCCTTGGACTACATCATAATGAATGAAACAACAAAGAGGTGTTGTGGATCAGAGCGACTTTAAGGTCTATTATTTGATTTACAAATTCTCTAAATGAGAACAAAAGTTTTATCCGTAGAACTTCAAAGGATTCAATGAAATTGCGGCTTCTGAAACACCTCGATCGAAGAGAGCAAAATAATTGAATTACAATGTTTTTCTTCGTTTCGTTTGTTTTCTAAAACTCCACACTTGAATTTCGCCATTTTTACACTAGTAAAATAAGTAAATAAGTATGAGTGCCGTAGCTAAGTGGTTAGTGTGTTGCCCTTCTGATCTATAGGTCGCGGGTTCAATCCCCGGCTGAAGCATAGCAAATTTAATATCGAAAAGATTTTTCTTTCGAACGGTACCCACCTATCGGCAACAATTGGCAATTCTTCCGGCAGTAACAGTAGAGAGATCAAATATATCACCGACCTGTAACACAGCTGCTGCGCTATTTCAGTAAATATTTCATTACTTTATTTAAACAATGAGATTGAATTTGTCCAATTAGATATATAGATATTTATATATGAAATAAAAATGTTAATCAATGTAAATATATATGAATATGGTAGAAAATAATTAATACTTTTCATTTAATAGATTGTGATGAAAAACAAAATAAATCGTTTGTATTCGAATTCAATAAAAATCAATAATATAGAAAATAGAAAATTGGGTGTGTTTATAATATGTATATGATTATTATTATTATTATATCAAATTACGAACAACGAAAGTATAATAGACTGTATTTAAATAAGTCACCGAAAATTTATGTTAAACATACACACATTTATACAACACATGTAGGTATGCTGTGATGCAGACACTGTAAAGCATTGTGATAAAAAGCCAATTTGTCTGCCATTTTGATCACTTAATATTCAACACTATTCAAATTGGCAAAACCAAAATACATACAATACTATCACTACTGGTACGTATATTGGCCATTTCAACATCATCAACAATCACATTAGCACAGCAAATCCCGCAAGCATTTAGTATCCAATTGGGTTTATGGATATGATTGTATTTATGGGCTTACATATGTGTTAATATGATTTCAATAGAGACCACCATCACTACCATCACTCTCACCAGCAGCACGCAATTCACTTGTATTGACGTAAATGAATACAATATAACGTACGTACGCGTATATTGATTTTCAACTTTCATTATTACTGGATATAGCTGCTACATGCATATGTATTTTATATAAACATTTTATTATTTTACGATATGCTGATCTGTTTTGTTTTTTTGCCCTCTAAAATTATGGTAATGATACTAATGCTAATGATGATGATACTGAGTTGATGATGATGTTCAAATTAGTCACACATTACAAACGCTATATAATTCAAATCCCCCAATATAATCGAAAATCCCATGGTATACTACCATAACTATGTGTATGTGTAGATGTATCTACTTACATATAAATAGTATACAAATATGATGGTTTATATATGTAACATACATCGACGCCGCTCTAATCCATTTTGTTTAAACCCACCGTTTAAGTATTTTGCTGTTGCTGAACTTTTTCTCGTTTCGTTAACTTCTTCTTCGATAATCAATAATTTCTTATTTTTTATAGACTCATCAATATATTCATCATTTTACGGTTTCTTTCATTTATGATATTATTATATATATATTAACCGTTTTCATATTAAATACAAACGTTTGTATGTGAAATATAATATGTATATATATAAAATAAGATTCAATAGAAATAAAATCATAAATCTCTTTCACCAACACCACCAACAACCAGCTATGTGATCAACTAATTTTATTTTAATTTGTATTTTTGTTTTTTTTTTTTTAGTTTTGCTTACAAAATAATGATTAAGTTATAAAATGAAGAGAAGAACAATTAAGTAGTTCGTAAAAAAAATTATACATAATAAACATATGTGTGAGTGTGTGTGTGTGTACGTATAGTATATAATGGTTATTTACTAATGTATTATATTTCAATATATGTATATACAAAAAATTATACATAATTCTGCGAAAGTTATAGATTTCATTTCTGACACTCATTTGTGACTTTTATCATGAAATAATAAATGTTATTCGTTAACATTTATTTCATCTAAAAGCCAAAGGTCATTAGTGTACATCTGTCAACAACAAAATTCCTATATATCGTGTATATGTAGTATACAGAGTTCATTAATTCAAAATAATAATAAAATTTTTGGTATTTTTTTTTTGCACATAAACAACGAAATTTATGCTTATTTGGTAATTGTTTTCTACTCAAGAGCAAAGGTTTTGTCGACATTTTCAATTGTGTCATTAAATCGAAGAAGAATTATTGCTTCATTTCATTATATTTTTCAAACCCATATCTCTGTACTTGTCAACCAATAAATAATAAGTCATTAAGCCAATAAATTGCCATATTTTAAACCATAAACCATTTAGTCCGCTCCCGTTTGACAGATTCATTGTTACATCGGAGGCGACACCATTTTTTAGAAACTAGATCCGACACTGATGCTGATGAAGTAAGTTACAACTATTAAACAGAGCTATCAGATCCTGAAAAATATGTCCGCTCCACCGTTCCATATAGGTTATTCATAAGTCAACTGCTAAAATCCTGAAAAATCTGAATTTATCTTGTTCTTCAATAATACCAACAATCCTTGACCAAAAACTAACCAGGAGAAAGAATATCACACATAGTGTTGATGATATAACTACTGAATTTACGCGGGTGATCGAGAAAAGGTAAGCATTAAACCCGTAATATCTTGCTGGCTAGTCAAGACTAGCGCTTCTTTATTATTTCGAAACTGATACGGATACAGAACGCAGTGAGGATTCTCACCACAGGAGCATTTAGGACAACATCTACATTAAGATTTAAATTAATTCAATATTTCATCCCAATTGATTTAGCAGATAAACAACCAGCGGCCAGCACAATGGGCACAAAAAATTTTGGCCACATTGGTATTTTGTTCCGAACCCACCAAGCAGAATTTCTTCCCACACAGCCGCATGAGAAATTAAAGAGGTTGGCTCTAGAATTTCGTTCACCGTCCAATGTTGTTTCCAATATTAATCTGTTGGATATGGTAGCAATCCCGTCCAGTCTACCTGGACATTACTACTGCGGACTTATGTACTAATGTGTTATGTTGAAAAAGCACCTTTTCTCTTCACCCAATTCAGTCGTTTTGCTTTAAATCGGCAGAAATCGGCTTGTTCAAGATTTGACGGTAGTCCAATAACAGATGGTAATAGTGTTGCATTGAAAGTTACCACGCGGAAGCTTCAAAAAGCACTGTATTATCTAATTATTACAGCTCATTGAATTATACGATAACATGATTATTTTCGATCTCCAACTTTCAAATTAAAACTTAGAAGATCTAAAAGATAAAGTTTCTATACTCAACAATTACTTCACATGTGCTTTTGTGTTGTTTTTTGATGTATTGGTAATATGTACTAATACTAATATGGATATTGTAGTTCAGTGGTTGATGTGAGAGCCTTTTGATCCGAAGATCGCAGATTTGATACTTGGCTGCGGTGCAAATTTAATATCTAATTGATTTTTCTTTCAAACGATGCCCACCTGTCAGCAAGCAATTGGCAACTATTCCATTAGTAACAATTTACATCATTTTATACATGAAATTAACACCACTAAACTCACTATAAATATTAATGATCGTCCCGAATACAAAAGCTGTAGATCATTGGAAAAAGTTTCCTGCTTATAAGTATTTGATTATAATATTGATGATTGGTATTTTTCACATCAATTTCCATATATTTGTGAGAATATACCATATGTGAGAAATACAATATATAATGTTTGGCCACTCTACTCATCCATGAGTTTGTGCGTGCAATTTTGTATTTAGTAAAAAATATAATTCCTTACAATTTAAACAAATATTTACAATATTTAAATAGAAGAATTTCAAAACAAAATTAACCCATACACATACAATACATTTATTAAGTAAGAAAGCTTCATCAATTTCAGCAAAAACAATGGCGTAGAAGCTTTCAAATTCAACACGGAACTAGCAACATCATAATATTGGAGATGATCAGACATAGAAAACATATCTCATAGTCAAATGCCTAGTTATGTTACTGCATCTGTCCAAAATCATATCTTCTCATATCTTATTTCCTGCATGAAGGTTAGTAATGTTGAATAAAACTCTAGCGTCCAAGCCATGCTCATCTATAGCCATACATTAATATTATTAATCTACAGTAAAGTAAATCGTTGGTTAACTGTATTATATATTTGATCGAATAATACGCCTTACAAGCGCTGGTGTCATTCTTTCTCAAGTTCAAAATTCCGATCAATAATAAGCAAAACCGCTTCGGTATCTTTATAATTCTAACATTTAAATTTAATTCAGTTGAACAATCGTTTATTTGACAGAAAACCAATAATTTTAGATTTTCAAAATGTTATAGAACAGAAAGCAACATCAACAACAACAACAACAACAAAAAAGCTGAATAATAATAATATAGATTATAGCTTATTCAATTGCTAATTTTGCTCTTTCTTTATAAAATGCGATCAAAGCCGACACAACACACATATGTACAATACTATGTGATATTGTATGAAAGTGTAGTCAAATGTATTGTACAACTATTGTACAATCAAAGAGATCAGATCAGATCATATGTAATAAAGTCGTATATTTATAACACCTCACCTCAAAATGTTACTACTATGTATTCATGTGTGTGTGTATGTGTGTATGTACTCCTCTACGACAAAATAGTCAAATGTCAACAACGACGGCTGCTACGATCGCTTACGAATCCAGTTTAAAATACTTAACACACTAGCCGCCACTCACAATACAATTTACAAACTTGTTAAAATAGTCAACGGTGATACAGGACAGGTGTTGGTTCATCGGTTTGGCTACTTGAACTATCTTATGTATGTGCACGTTAAGTGTGAGGGAGGTGAAGGCGTATTAAGAGGCAGTTTAACTGGCATGCAAATATCGCTTTAATATGCGGTGTTAACTTAACAAACATACACACACACACACACACACACACATTCTTCTCCCTCTCTCTTTCTCCTCCTAGTTGTCTATACTCATACTATTAATACAGAAAATAAAAAATAAAAAAAATAATTTTGTCAATTTTAATTTATTTTATGAGCAACCATTCTCAAATAATAGTTTTGACGGCACATAATTCATGCGAAATCTACTTTTGAAGCTTACAAAGTAAGCGCGTATAAATTATGCAAATTTCAATGGAAGAGAAGAAAAAAAAAATCAAAAATTATTCACCTGTGCGTGTTTGTCTGTCCGTTCTATCGCGTTTCGTTCTATGTTTTGTTTATTTTTATTATGATTTTTTTCGTTTTTTTTTTTTGCTTAAATTTATTTAATTTATATTTTATTTATATTTTTGCTTGAATTTGTATGCTGACACGGATTATCATCATCATCATCATCATTTTAATCATCACAATTAGTGACTGAAAAGGTTGAGGTTAAAGCTTGTCAAAATCATTTTAGACGCAGTTATATATTATAATTTTTCATTCCAACACATGTATGTATGTAAAAAACGGAAATTGTTAAGAATTGAAAGTCACAAAAGCAAAAAAAAAAAAAAACACAGAACCATCAGATGGTGAAAAGAAGAAAAAAATTCCAAATAATTTAGAAAGAATTATCTATTAATAAGAAGTAAAAACCGCAACGCATAAAAATTTCCAGTTTTCAATTTTAAGCACCAAAAAAAAAAAACAATGATTTTTTTTGTTTTTATTTTGACGCAGACAATACTTGTATAGCACGAGACAAACAGACGTCTCATCAATGGTATTAGACTATAACGAATTAAGGGGGCGGGTGAGGGGTGATGGGTCTTTAAATACGCATATGTATAAATTTCTAATCTTGTTCTTTATTGCGATGGTTGTGTGTTAACGCGACAAGTAGAGAACAAAATAAAAAACACAACACCACGTGTCAATTCAAATTTGCATTTCAAATCCAATTTGAATTTGGGGGTGTTCTCAAACGAGTATGCATATACAAATAAGCCAATGATTTAATTTATATTTTATTAATTATACATACTACATATATAATTACTCGTATTCACACACACACACACATACACAAATTTATTTATGTCGAAATGTCTACGAGTATGGTATAATTAATTAATACATATATACAATATATATCATTTAATATATTTCAAATAGAAGTTGTTTTTGCTGTTAGCTGTTATTCAGATATGTTTTAATTTTTATTTATTTTCTTATATATTCCACTACTATTAATTGAATTAATTGATGACGACATGGTGCTTTTGTTTTAAAACCAAAACAACAACAACAACATATTTTCTATTTTTGCGCATTTTGTCATTCTATATGTATTTATTTAACAAATAAATAAAATCTTAGTCATTTCCATCGAAACCCTTTGAATGATTAATTCAAAATAAACATATATTTATACAGATTTAATGATTTGATTTTAATTAGAATAGTTCATGTTTAGATGCAATGATGCTCAACATGTTCTTAACACGTAGGTTTGCTGATTGTGAAAATTGCACGTTTTTGGATTTGAGCTACATTATAAATAAATCGTTTCTAACTACAATAATAATTAATGTTTCAAATTACTTGATGAATTGTATCGGTTTACATATATATTTTTTTTATTTCGGGAGTATTTACTAGAGTATTAATCTACATGTCAAATATTATTGTCCTACTAGGTGATCACCAACTACGAATCAAATTTAAAACTAATTCTATGATTTCGTATGACAGCAATAATAAATAGTAGTAGCTGAAGCTCGACTATTTCTTGCTCAACTATTGCGTAGTATATTGTCTATATACGTGCTAAATATTGTTATCACAGAGCGACTTATAACGGATATACATTTTTTTCAATTCCGATTTTAGTCTCTGGAATTGCTCTGTTTGGCCCTGACAGTTGTGGTTTGCTGCATATGAGGTTAATCTGAAAAATTCGTTGTTTTCTTAGCGAAAACAATCCCTAACAGTCACCTCGATGGAAGCATTTTTCCAAGCGTGACATGTTGTGATTAGTTTTATATACAGGGTATTTCAAAGAAAAGCCATAATTTTAAATTTCCCATTATTTTTTCATGTGTTAACATAAATATAACTGTTGTTCGTTCGATGTTTGACAAAGAAGAGCTCGCACAACGCATTGAAATAGTGAAAAATGAGATTATGATCTCTCAAACAAAATAATTGTAGCTTATTTTCACCTCTCTGGGTACGCGAATAAGCAAAACTGTCGCATCTGACGTTTCGAAAATTCCTGAGTAATGGTCGAACAACTTCTTCATTCACAACGAGTGACAGCTTGGTCCGGCTTTTAGGGTGGCGGTGTCATTGGGTCATATTGCGTTACCGAACGATGTTAACTAATTTTTTTTTTTTTGCCCCGAAATTGATGCTATATACATGGACGACGTATAGCTAATGGACCTGCCAATGATTTTTGCTTTGAATACTGCTCGTTAGTTGGTTTTGCTTCAATGGAGAGAAGTTCTCCAATTTTTACCTTCTTTGAAGAAGTATTAAAAAATCCATTCACTTGATTGATTATGGAATTACATTTCATTTAAACATTGCTATGCATATACATATATTTATGTACATTAACCTTTTAACAACTGATCTCTTGTTTGTTATAACATCTTGTTCATATTAAAAAATAAATATTCAAAACGATCAAAAAATTAGCAATATTAGTAAAATTTGAATTCATTGTAAACAAACGTGTGCCACTTATGGGTCCCGAAGGGCCCTTTGGCCAAGCTCTTCTCCCAGTACTGTTGTACGTGTTAACTTTTTGGACAGTATTACAAGGGATCTACTTATATTGTATTAGCCGATTTCGGAAGGCAAAACCCTTGTGACATCACAAGGGTTTGTACTTCAGCAGGGAATTGAACCCACGATTTAAAAATCAGACGACAAACTCACGAACCACTGACGTACGGTACCCAGTGTAACAGTTTGATCTGTCATAAAATATGTACTTATTAAAAAAATCAGTTTGAATCAAATGGATCACCTTATATAATAGCATAATAATAATATTGACATTCCTAAGATAATTGCATTTGGATCGTTTTTATGTGTAATACCATTTATGTAGCTTAATAAAGTACGTATAAACCATGGTACTCCTATTCATATGAAAATAAGCTTTTAAATAAAGAATTGAGAACTCTTCCTGCAAATTCTTCAAAATTGTTTTTAAAGACATTGTTACGCTTTTATTTTGTGAACGTTTAATTTTATTTGAATCAACCTTGTTCGATCACTGGATTCTGGCAATATTAATTACAACACTTATTTTGTACAACTATATACAGCAATAATTTATTTAATCAACTCTACTTACAATAAACCATTTACAATAACTCTTTAATGTACTTGCCACTCTGATACTGTATCAATGTTTGTGCGATCGCTTTCGGAACTCAACTAATTGCTTTTGTCAACTTTGCATTTATACTCTGTGGCAACACTCCAGAATCTTCCTTTATCGTAGTCGAGATTCTTCTCTTTCTTTCTCGTTGGCTTGTTCTGGTTATTGCCTATTTCTTTTTGTTGACATTCGTTTTGATGCTGCCAATATTCGTGACATTCACAATTAATGATGAGTAATCAACCATCAATACTCGTTACAATATATATGTACACTGTAGTGTATAAAGGTAGTGAAAGAGTTAAGAATAAAATGCTGTTAAGCTTATATATATGTTGGTAATAAACATATTAACAAGTTCCTCATCAATTTACACACGCACTATCATATTTACTATTTCTCTCTCATTCTCTCTCTCTTTCTCGCTTTCTCGCTGTCTCTCTTGCGCTACATATCCATAAAGAAGCGTGTCAAAATTTAATATGTCTGAAGTTCCGTTAAACTTTTCACCGATTCAGTAATACGAGCAACAAACCTAAAACAACAATAACAACCACAACAACAACAAAAAGAACAAATCATTATTTTCATAATCGTCAACTTCAACATTACCAAAACGGCAATACCAATCATAAACTTCACTTCCACTTACCACATTTACACACCTCACAATAAAATACATGAGCATGTAGTAGTTTGTATTGAAAATAGTGCAATACGTATGCACTACGTAGTAGGTATGCATATACAAAGTAAAAACAGCATCAACAATTAGAATCATACTAACAACAATACGCATCTCATATTTATAAGCAAAGTTATGGTTCATATGTAGGTGCCATCACCATACATACAACTAACTGTGCGTTGATAAAATGTAAAATACCATGAAATTGGATTATGATATTTAAAATGTTTAATATCAAAAAAAGAAACGAACAATAATAAAAAACAAAGAACAAAAAAAAAAATTATTTGAAAGGTACGATGAATATATTAATGATGCGGAGACGTAGAGTGAAATAGCGACATGTACTTTGCTTAAAACAACTTCAAAAGCACATGGACATGTTATTGTTATCTAAAATATGCTCTGGTTGTTGATATTGACTCGGTTTCGGTAATGCAACGAGGAAGTCCGCGCTCATCCAAATACGAGAATTCAGCAAATGAGAGTAAATTCTTATACGAAATATCGCTGATTTTTACTTCGGGTAAAAAATGTAAAAAGTGTCAAACTATGTACCAACCGTCGTTTTAAGAAAATACAGTATTGTGCAAAACTTAAGCAACTGGCATAGTGCTCTCATTGATTTCAAATATACTAAAAAATAAAAGCGCTTAGATTGAATGTTTTAATATTTATTTGTTCCTTCATTAAATACATAAAAAACAACAACAACAAAAGTTCGGTATTCTTACGAAATTAACTGTAAACAACAAAAAACAAATTATACTCATATTTCATCTGTGCAAAACTTAAGCAACTCGGAGTGCAAAGGTGTTCGATATTTCTTTGTTCAGAAAATAACGGATCTTTTTCGGAGTTTTTTCTGCTTTGTGCATTAATATTGATCTAACTCAGTACAAAAAAGTCTTTCTCAGCGCACAGTTCTTTCAAACATATTGAAATCCAAAATGCAACGTGTCCGTTATAGTCATCAATTTAAGATGAAGGTTATATCGTTATTTAAGGAAGGAAAACCACAGAATGACATTGCAAAATCATTAAATATCAACAACTCTATGATATCAAGATGGATACGATTATTTGAAAAAACTGGTAGCGTTACAGATCGAAATTCAGGAGGAAGACCCCAAAAAATTTCTTATAGGGAAGCTATTCAAATTAAAAAATTGATTAAAAAAAATCCGTTCATGTCTTCAAAAGATATAGTAAATACTCTTAATTTAAATGTCGATTCAAGCACAGTAAGAAGGCATTTGATTAAAGTTGGTTTAAAAAGCTACAAAGCGGTAAAGAAACCAATGCTTACACCAAAACATGTAAAAAAAAGGTATGTTTGGTTTAATGCCTTCAAAACAAAAACAACAACATATATTTCTTTTCCAGACTTGAATTTGCTAAGAAGTACGTGGGCTGGTCCATAAAAAAGTGGTTTGGCGTACTGTTCAGTGATGAAGTTAAAATAAATTTATTTAATTCAGACGGAATAATAAGAGTTCGACATGCGAAAGGTGAAGGCCTCAATCCGCGATACTGTAAAATGACTGTAAAGCATGGAGGAGGGAACGTCATGGTGTGGGCGTGTTTTTCGGGGAGTGGACTTGGTCCGTTGCATAGGATTGACCACAAAATTGACAGATTTATGTATAAGGACATCTTAGAAACTGCAATGTTGCCTTTTGCGGAATGGAATATGCCACTTCGATGGGTGTTTCAGCACGACAATGATCCGAAACACACATCGAAGTTTGTGAAGGATTGGCTACAGTCAAATAAGATTCAAGTGCTTGATTGGCCGGCACAATCGCGCGACTTGAATCCTATTGAAAATTTGTTTTCAATTTTAAAACGAGGCTTGGGCTCAAAGCGCTTTAAAAATAAAGACGAACTATTTTTAGGTCTCAAAACTGAATGGGAAAATATAAATAAATCATATTTAACGAAATTAGTAGCTTCTATGCCTAAAAGGTGTGCTGCAGTAATTAAAAATAAGGGATACTACACAAAATATTAAAAGTTGCTTAAGTTTTGCACAGATGAAATATGAGTATAATTTATTTTTTGTTGTTTACAGTTAATTTCATAAGAATACCGAACTTTTGTTGTTGTTGTTTTTTATGTATTTAATGAAGGAACAAATAAATATTAAAACATTCAATCTAAGCGCTTTTATTTTTTAGTAAATTTGAAATCAATGAGAGCACTATGCCAGTTGCTTAAGTTTTGCACAATACTGTATGTGCATCGATAATTGGTATTAAAATTAAATAAAGAAATACTAAAAAATTCTTAAGAAATTTTAGTTACTTTTTTTCAAATATACTCCGGTACAATATAATGTTCTGGAATTTTTTTATTATTATTATTATTTTTTATTTTTTTTGTAGTTTTTTTCGTTCCTTGGCCGTTCAGAATACTTTCTGTTCACTTTCATTGAACTAAATGTTGCCCAAAAAAGTTGATAATGATGCTTACCTTATTGATCACTATAATATTGTCGTTTTACCATAATTGGCTTGAATATTTATGTACATGTATGCAAATTGACTATTTATGTTATTTAAAATACCATTAAAACTATGTTTTCTTTAAATATTTATTTTTGTTGTTGCTGTTGAAATTTTATTTCATGAGCTTAGTAAACTACTTCTTTAGTTACTACTATGTATATATGCATGTACAGAGACAATAGGTACACCTACACCTATCATTAGTTGGAATATGCTTAAATATTTTGTATTGATATCTCAAACAAAGTTCATGGTACACAAATGGCTCGTCATTCTGTCTACGATTATTGTTAACAGCAAAAAAAAAACATTTTTTTGTTTTTATTAATATATTCAACCAGACATTTTGTCGACAAAACACACTTAATTCAATTAAAACCCACGCAATTAAAAAGGGGTAGACAATTTTTTTCTTCGAAAAAAAAAATACAAAATTAAATATTTTTAAACCGGCATTCGTGTGTAAAAATAATATTAGTTACATAATTTTAAGTAAAATAATATTATAGCACTTCATATTCAAGCGATAAAATATAACACCGTCCGACAAAATCGCACTTTTTTGCTGTACACATGAGAAAATCCAAAACAATCTGAAAATATACATCAAAAGAAGATATAAGTATTTTAGCGATTTGCTATAGCACATCAACACAATTTTTTAATCGAATTTAAAGTTGAGATTTTGTGCTGAGAATCTTGAAAAATTTATATATAAAAATATTCAATAATATGAGTAAAAGTTGACGATTTAAGTAAATAATATTTTATTGGAAATGCAATTGAATATAAAATTTTGTTTCGTTTTGCCCAAACTATTCTCACGCCAAATGGAGCCAGATGGATGGAATATTATTTTTTCCACAAAATACCAAAAGAAAGGTACATAAATGATTAGAAATAATAAAAATATGCATTAAAATTACATTTTTGCCTTTATCATGGAATAGTGGCTCCATCTAGCATCGCTGGATTTTCATTTGTACAAACCTTCGTCAAGCAGTGAAATAAAACAAACAAACAAAAATATGCAATTCATAAATTTAAAAAGTTCAAAAGTATTTAATTAAACATATGATATTATATCAAATTCTGCTAACCTTTGAGAGGAGCTAACTGATTGGGTTGTTTATATAAAAGGCAGTAAACGTTTATGAATAGAATGTTATGAAAAACTATTAGAAACGATAATTTTCATATTAACATATATAGAAATTATTTACAAAAATAAAAGAGCTAGACTATGAGATACCATCCCACATGAAAGTGTGTTAAATACAATTATGCTTCCGTATTTGAGATGTAAGAAAAAATCATACTTAAGCAACCCCTTAACAATAAATCAATGATTTTGATGGTCTAGGCTAAAGGGCCTAGAAGAACTATTGTTATCCCCTATTGGAACCCTTTACCATCTCAAACACTCGGAGATTAATTATGGAATGATATTTATGTAGGGTTTTTCATTTCATGATATGATCATGATATGATTTCTTTGAAAAAAAAAAATGAAACTAATTGTTGATTAAATTAAAATGTTTTTTATTCAATGTAATGTAAAATATATGCAATTAAGTTTTGAGTACAACATCATTCAGATGGCCTCCGCGGCTCCTTTTGCTCAACGAATTCGATAAAAGTAGTTTTCGAGCACTTTCCTACTAAAGGGTAGTATGTCATGAATAGGTTTTTGAATGTTGACTTCTAAAGCATAAAAAGAATCTGGTTTATTCAAACAACCCGACAAGAAGTAGTCCACTGGTGTTAAATAAAAACTTCTTGTAAGCCATTCAATATCACAACTTCTTGAAATAATCGAATCCAAAAATTTTCGCGCAATAATTCGATTGTTTCACTTAGCACCGTTCTGTTGAAACCAGAAGAAAAATTTCTCCCAATTTTGGCCATAAAAAATTGGTTAGCGTCTACCACTATATCGCTTTTCATTGACAAAGGTGGTGTCACCAACTTCATTTTGGCAAAAGTAGGGACCGATGATACCACCTGGCCAAAAATCACACCAAACAATCAGTCTAAGTGAATGGTTGTTTGTGAATAATTTGTGGATTTTCTTAGCACCAGAAACAACTGTTTTTGTTTATTCACTGAATCACTGAGATGAAAATTATCTTATTTGGACAAAATCAACAAATTCACGACGTTTCCGATGAAATTGTAAACATTACCAAATACAAAATAAACCGTGAATCAGCCTGAAATTTGGTACGATGGCACTTGATAAATGGTTGTACACCATTTATTTAACCTGTTTATATAAAACAGGTTAAATTAAATAGACAGATTCGTAGTTATAGTCAAAATTAAAATCATCTTAACATTACAAGTGTAATCAGCCTTTTTACTGATTTTTCTGGGAAATATGTCAAACAAGTCGAATCTAAATTTTTGGATCGGTCATGGTATTTAAAAATTCGCCATTTTTGGCATCAAATATCTCAATCGCGTGCGAAGAAATGCCTCTCAGCATATTATATCGAATTCGGTAAACTGATAAATTTGTCTTATCCAACACAATTAACAACGAATGTGGTCCAATACAAGTCAGATGCTCAACTCATCCTCAAATGAGGATAACGAAAATGGCCAAGTAGGAATAACCTATCCAACATCTCACAGATAATCAGTGAACAAATTCGGTTTTATGGAACTCAGAACGATCTGTCATACATATTACTTGTCCAGATTTTTAAAAGATCATATAAAAACCAAGCGTAATGATTTCAATGATCAATTTGAAACACCCTTCTACACAGGTACCGATGTAATATAGTGTGCAAAACACTAAGAAGTCATATTCTCAGCGAAGAAAAGTTTCACACACATCAGATTGGCAAAAACAAAAATGATTCGTTATAAAACTCCCCCACTTGCAACAAACATATGAATGTCGGTGCGATTTTAGCAACAATGGGACCAATGCAGAGATTTAAGAGGAATGTTGCCACAATAACAACAACAACAACAACAATGGCAATAATAATAAAAACATATGTCATGCAGATCATCATTGCTGCAACAATAAATTTAAAAAACAAGCAATATATGTATGTATGTATGTATGTAAATATTGTCATATCAACTGGATTTAAATTTAATTTCGTAATGCAAAAAGAAAAAAAGGAACAACATTTGAATGCTAGCTGCAAGTGCAATATTACTTTAATATCATATATTTAACATGCAAAGAAATCGTCTTCCGAGCCGAAGCAAAAGGGAGGTAAAGCGAATAAAGACAAACAGACATACAATCTCATTATTATCATCTGCAGCTGCCAGCGTAATCATATAGAGTTCAATCCACCCATTGGAGATGTGAAAAAAACCAACTATTGAGCAGAGGCAGAGGGAGGAGGAGGAGGAGAAGGAGAAGGCGGATTATATACAGACAGACAAATAAACAGAGTGAAAATGCGTGCGAAACAATGTGATAAATCTTTTGCTCACACCATTGATGGTGCTGCACTGAATGATGATCATGATGATGATGATGATGATGATGACTGGATGTTTAGCTGTTGCTGTTGGTATGCTGGTGGGAGTGCAAATGTGTAGACAGACACATGCATACATTAATGTATCGTATATATGGTATATAAAAGTGAAGTCACAAGTGTTCTGCCGTTCGGAACCGGCTAAAATAAGTAGGTCCCTTCTAATATTGTCCAAAATTTAAGACGCACAACAGTAATGGAAGAGAAGCTCGGCCAATGAGCCCTTTGGGGCTTTATGTGGCCACATATTTATTTATTTATTTATTTTATATATGGTATGTCAGAGACAGCTAAGAGACACCTCCAACGCAAGATGATACTGAATCAACGATGCAGTGCAATACAACATTACAATATTGATGTAATTGTAAATGTTGCATACATGCAACAAATGCTTGATGACATTAAAAATTTGTTTTTGTATAATAGTTGTATATATATCGTATATATAATGTAATGCCTCAGCAAATAGGAGATTATCTGCCGTTGCGGGACGTCTTTAGTTGAGGGAGAGCGGATTCTGCAATGGTTTAGAAAGCAAGAAGATTGATTTCGACAAAACGAAGTGCAATACCCAAAATATACCCTAAATTATCATCCAGCAAAAACAAAAATCAGAAGAAATTCGTGTATTATCATCACACTATCAACTTGCCCCTGCAAATTCCATCACCTGCAATATGTGCTAGAGAGAGAGAGAGAGAGAAGTTCATTCAAAAGGCTCCAGTATGACTGCTAGCAACTTCATATATGTAAAAACACTATCAATCATACTATTACAATCAAATGGTGTAATCTGAAAATAGATTTAAATATATTTTTCAATTTTAATTTTTAAACTTTAAATGTTGTCAAAAAATTATTTAAACAAAAAAATGTATGACTAAAAAGTAAAACGTATTCCACAATTACAGACACTCCCCTATAACTATTGATATAGTTATAGGATACAGTTTACTTCTCCTATTTATAATCTATGCGACCATATGTGAGTTAAGGCGATGATGAATAACATTTCTATTTAGAAAAATATTTTTTTTCATTCCCGTATGTTACATTACAGCAAAATTACTGCAAAAGATTAAGATTAACATCAATTTACATGTCAAATATTATTGTTCTATCGATTTCCTTGGTAATTTCTCATCATACTAATTTACCCTCCCTAATGCATATTGTTGCAAGTCGTTGCGAACTTTAAATGGCATGTGATGAAAACATGATTTCAATATGCAAAGGACGTAATCATCATGATCATTATGATCATGATGATTATGATCAAAGCAATGAGTTTGTCACTTGTCACACAATATCGTATCATCACATCAATTTCATTACAACATTGCATGCAAATAGAATGGCGATCGAAGTATTAAGTACTGATCGAGTAAACAAGTCGAATGAATGAAGCATTAAACGATCGATCATGCAGATGCGATGCGATGCAATGCAATCGATCGTCATTCATCAACTATCAGCTATCATGCATTGAAATGCAATTTATCCATCCATCGATCTGTACATATGGTACATATAGTTCGAATGATCACTTGTTGTCGTCATTGTCGTTTGAAGATCGAAACCCTTTCGTACATTCCGTTTTTTTTTTTGAATCTGTTGCATTTCCTCACTGGAATAGGAAGTTTTAATTAAAACAATACATACATATAAATATATAATAGTAAATACCTACTCAAATTACGATTGTGATCGCTAGTAATGCATATTACGCTTACTCATCTATCCATACAAGTCCACTGATCAAATATGGTGTCGGTGTACTTTTGGCGCATTTGACGCACAAAGGCTCATCCCATCCATACAAGGCGCGCTGTGGATCACTGATTATAAATACATAGAATCACTAAATAGCTAGCTAGATGGCTGACTGGAACGCCACTCGCATGCATACGCACACGCATTTCAGCATTTTATATATATATTTTTTTTTTTATCCTTTTATTTTTGCAGTTCTATTTATTCTGCAGCACCAACATACAATGTAATTGTATGAATGGGTGTTTTGTTGGGCGACCAAAAACAAATTTATATGAATATACCGCCATTGAAATGTTCTATTTTTAATATGCATGCAAGTATCATGAACGCGTAAGAGTGTATGCGTGTGTATATTTCAAGTTTCAGGTATAGATACTTATCCATCACTACTCAATTGGAGACAATCTAGACAATATTCAGATGGTTTTCGATTCTGTATTTCAATTATAAATGTTTAGTTGTCGATGATTTTTTTCTTTTACTATATATTTGTCTGTTGGGTGTTTTTTTGTTCTGCGGCATCTTGCATTTTGATTACTCAATTGGCTGATAAATGTGATATCTGCAAATGAAAAAAAAAAAAAAAAACATCTAATCTATTGACGATATACGAATAAGTACATAAGAGGCAATGAGAATTGTGTGTAAATGGAAACATTTTTACTTCTATTTTTAAATCTATGCGCGGAAATAATACATTTTTACTAATGGTCCTTCTTCTTGATAACTTGATGTCTTCCAGCTTGATAATACACATTCAACCACATAGGTTTTTACAGAAGAATTTTAAATAAACATTTTGAGATGTCATACCCTAAGAAAATGCAAAAGGATATTAGGGTCATAATAGGGTATGTTGCCCGTATTGGACCCCTTTGTAAAAACTAATACAATTGTAAGGTGGTCCTAATATAAATTTCTTTCTAAAACTGAACTAAAATGAAAGAATAATCAATTTTTACGATAAGTGTAATAGATTTATTAGATAAATCAAACATTCATATGTCTGCATCGACTGGCTTCGCAGAACACCAATTTTGAAAGTCATTGTTGGCGATTTCGGATTCTAACTCTCGAATGTCTCTGCAAAAATTCATCTTAACGGTCTAAATAATTTCTGGCTCATCCGCATAACATCAAACATACATGATATCCCACAAGAAAAGTCCCACAGGGTCAAAGCGAACAAGATATCGGTTGTTTGATGGGCTGTGTGGCAAGGCATGTCCATGTCCAAGACTATGTTTTCAATTTCAGCCCGCAAAAAGTAGATAATCATGGTAACAGCAGTCACATTCTCCTCGGCATGGACAATGTGACAACGGAAACCGTGGATGTTGGTTGTTAGCAAACTAAGCTGGTATTTAATTTCGGCCAAATCTCTTAATCAATAAATGCTCTGTTTGGACAATATAGCACTGCTTTAGGAAAAATCTTAAAATCGAAATTTTCCTTTTTTTTTTCATTTGTAACTCTGAGATGACACTGCTCCTCTATTAATAATTTTGTCTCACTTCATCTTTCTGTGCATAATATAATATCTTAATAATGCTTACATACATATTTTATTTAATAATAAATCTTCTTTTAAATAAATCGAATTATATTCACACGCTTCAAAACGATTAGAAACAACATACAAAATTTTAATGATTCATGTTGCCACTAATTAATGAACAAATGTGATCACAAAAATTCAAAAATAAAAAAACACGAAATATTACAAAAATATTACAACCATAATAATTATGGTGTACATATGTTTTGCTAGTTTTCATAGCTCCCACTGCCGCCACCAACAATTACAAAGTCTATAAGAAAAATATAAAAAGAATTAAATAAAAAATATTATTAATAACTACAAGGAGTGATTGATAAGAACCCGTGTTTGGTAAAGAAAATAGTTCTCTTTTCATTCGAATTTCAATTTTAATTTGTTTTAGCTTGTTTTAATTGGCTGAAAGATATTGCACTTTATCAGTTTCTCGATTTCGATCGATTTGTGGTGCTCCACATTAAAAAAAAAAATTATTAATAAATAAATATGTGGCACTTTTAGGGCTCACAGGTGCCTTTGGTTGAGCTTGTTGTCGTTGTTGTTGTAACAGACAGACGACGATTTCGAAATCACGAAGGATTATGTAGTTAGGGTGTTGTTGTTCACGTCCACCAGTTCCAGGAAGATGGCAGCCTTCAGGGGGTGCGTCCACAGTGCAGAAGGGGTCAGACTGGTGGGCCTTCTGGGGCAGGCGAAAAGATGACGAGTGTCGTGCGGGCTCTGCCGGCACCGCGGGCATCTATCAGAAACCAGTAGTGTTGTGCGTGTTAAATTTTTGTGCAGTATAGATGGGATAAATTTGTATTAGCGAGTTCCGAATGGCAAAACTATTGTGACTGCACATTTACAAAATCGAAATTCGAAGCAATTTTATATGTCGAACGGAATAATCACGTTTGGAAACAGTTAATAGTCGCGTGGGTGAAAATCTGTACAAATAGCATCAACATTTTCGTTGATTTTCTCACATATTTTCCTATTGTAAAGCAAAAATTTACTAA
Organism: Megamerina dolium; assembly: GCA_963854835.1. Taxonomy (NCBI): domain Eukaryota; kingdom Metazoa; phylum Arthropoda; class Insecta; order Diptera; family Megamerinidae; genus Megamerina; species Megamerina dolium. The sequence continues at coordinate 30,342,063 of OY978528.1, read as the reverse complement.
GAGTCAACAAACCAGTCCATCGTTACCGCGCTTCCTATTAGCAAAAATTGAAAATATGATAATTTCCAATATCTGTTATAGCAAAAATGCACAATTAATGAACAGGTACTTATAGACTATACTACATATTAGAGAAAATACCTGTTGTTATGCTTGTTGTTGTACCGCCATACAAATGAGTCCAGACCGCACAACTGCTTCGATCATCATCAGCAACATAAACAGCAGCAGCAGCAGCGGCAGCATCAGCGGCAAAGCAACAAATTAAGGCTGGCGGGATATCAACGAAAGCAACATGACGTCCCTCCTTCAACAAAAACAACAACATCAATTAATATTAAATATAAAATAGCTAAATAACACTGCCACCAACACCACCACCAACTACCGCCACCAATGATGATCGTTTGACCGTTTGATCATTGTTATGCCATTAGCATAATTATGAAAGCGTCTTTAAAAGAACAACACCAACTGCTTTGCAGTCTGTCTCGATGGGTTAATTTATACCCTGCACCAGTAGAATGTGTGTGGATTTTTGAGGGTACAATCTTGACTTTAACTCCTTAAGTTAAATATTACTATAAAATCCCGCGGATCCAAATATTTAGGTTGTATGTAAAAGGAGTAGGAATGATATTCCTATTTTCCAGTTCATTTCCAGGTATGTTGCGACAACATTGAGCGCATGAGAGTTTGTCTGAAAACCTATACGAAATAGTGGGCGTAACACGCCCAATATAATTTCAAACAACTTATCGCAGCCCATATGAATTTTATGGGCTCCGAGATTGGTATTTTTGATGGTTTACCGAGCATACCCAATGTCTGTACTCTTAGACTATAGGTAGTCCATACCTAAATAGCTCGCCATTTGTTCAAATTTTCATGGAAACCAACCTGGTGATAGACAGAGGACAGGCGGCAAGATATTTTTATTTCTCCAGCAATTCCGTCACGTCAAAATGAATATACCCTCGCAATTGAACGTAGGGTATAAATGTGAATTAAATCGTTGTTACCTTAAGAATGTCGTATTTCTGTTGTTGTAACATTGTCCGATTCATTCTTTAGAAATATTTAGTGGTTCAAAGGTGGCTCAGCAACATTTTGTTCCAGGGTTATAGTTGGAGGTGAATTAAATTACAGCCAAATAGATATCTATTCATAATCACTATATTATTTTATGTGCTTTTTCAGCGTTTTTTTTTTTTTTTTTGTAATTAATTCAGTGATTGCTAATCATAGTATAATACATAGTCATGAAATTGATTGAGAACTAAAAGTCATATATGCTCTTTTCGAATAAACTCATATGTGTTGGTAATATTATAAGGTATATAATGAGAAATACTGTTAATTAAATAGCCGTTAACCCATATCAAAAGTAATTGATCATAAGGAATCCCAATTTTCACATGCGAACTCACTTCCAATGTCAATCTGTATGGTGGCAAAATTGTTGTGGTACTTATTCAATAAGATCTGACAGTACTTCTACATAAGTTGCAGAGACAAAGAAGAGCTTAAAACAGTCACACGTCTCCTATGCACCTGCCGTAGCCCTGCTTAGAGGTGATCAACAGGAGGCAGCCTCCTCTCAATGCTATTGTTATCGTAAACGATTAATTGGACAGCCTTATAAATTACCCCTTCAATGTTGTTGATGACTTCTTCGATTTAAGAACCAACATCCAACCGGGAGTTTCCGAAAGAAACACCTATGTATATAAAATCGACGGAAATATTTAAGGCAGAGCGATAAGAAGAACTGCTCTAGCAACGCATGTGATTTGTTCGGAACCTGCTGATAGATATCGCAAAAGATTAGTGCCTAATATACCCACTGTGGATGATATGTGTAAATGGACAAAGGGCCTGAACACGGTCGAAAAATTTCATCTAGCATAATCGAGGACGTCAAGCATAAAAGACTGTTTAAACGATATTCATGCCTCCATATTCAATACACTTTTATATTGAACAAATAAGTAGTCATAATTACTCAAAAATCATGCTCACGTGCTTACCTTATATAAACCAATTCAATGCTAATAACTAATAAGACTAATAATAACTAAAAAGAAGATAAAGAACAAGAGGAAAAATAATCATAGGAAAACTTACAACAACAATATTCAGAAGGAAAAAAATATATATACATTTTATTATAGAAATGAAAAATGTTAAAACGTCAGTCGAATGTCAGATGGGACACATACATATACACATATGTAAGTAGACACATTCAACCGCCATTCATAGATGAGATGTTGATGTGATGCGTTCTGCCGATGAGATTTGTTTGATGTGATGATGTACAATATCCATATACATATATACGTTAGGACTGCTAAAATTGTTAAACCACCTAACAAATAGGCTAAAAATCAATTTTGACCCCATATATTTGGAGAAGTATTTTAATACCTATTTATCACAATGCGGAGAGTCAAAATTGTTGTATCTAGAGCATATTTGACCCGTCATACTAATATGACCCACCGTAATGTAGATCCAACAATGTTGCTGTTGTGATTATTGATGTGGTTTATATTGTTGTTGTTGTTGTTGTTGGTGTTGTAAATATTGGTATTTGTTGCACGCAATTGTGTACGCAGGCGCACATTCACTTCATCATCATCATCATCATCATCATCATAATCATTATGAACAACATCATCATCGTTACTGAAAGAGAGAAATTTAAACATTAAACGTATGTAATGTTGCTACCACTGCTGGCAACAATGCTGCTACACTCAACAATGCTGCAGGCTGGAAGCTACATGTTATCTTGCTGCTGCTGCTGCTGCTACTACTACTAATATTTTAGCTATTGTTGCTGCCGTTTAGGTTGGTGTTGTTCAATCCATTGTTGTTATTATTGGTCGAATGATGCTGTGTGATTGATGTTCGTCAATTCTGTTTGGGCATTAGTTGCGTGTAAATGTGTGTGTGTGTGTGTGTGTGTGTGTGAAGTACATTTCTTCATTTTAATTTTATTTCTGGCATTTTATTGATGTTGTTGTTGTTGTTGTTTTGTTTTGTATTGTAATTGCTATATTTGTTGTCATTCATTGTTTGAGACGATAGTTGTTTTTTTTTTGTTTTGGAATAAATTCGTAATTCAAGAATAATTGTTAGTTACAGCAAACATGACATTTATGCCAAATGCAACATGATACTTTCGCGTCTAATTAATGTTTGTTACTATTGCATGTTCACATGCATATGCTGCTACGTATATTGGTAGGTACATACAGAGTACATACCTGTTTGTACATTATATACACACGTATAGTTTAGTTGTTAGACATAACTCAACTGACAGATATGGATACTGAAATTTTTGAAAAATCAACAACAACAACAAAAACAGCAAGAAGTAATACTATGTTTGGGATTTTGTTTTTTTTTATATTAAATTTACAATGTGACAAAATGACATTTGTTGTGGTATGTTGCTGCTGTCTCGTAAATGCAAATTATTTCCCAGCAATTGTTATTGCTGTTGCCACTAGTATTCGTACTTAGTATCGGTTTAATTAATTTACATACTACATGTCAATGTAGATAGCACCTATGGTGTTGCATGTGTAGCCATTATGTTGACATAGACAAAATTTTGGTCTTGTAATATATTAACGCCATTGCAGATATTTCTTTATATTATTTTTATTAATGCAATCACTGACAAAAAAATAAATATATTATTATTAGTTCGGTTTGATCAATTTATTCATTTATTTCATTTAGTTACAGTGTAGCAAAACTCTTGACTCCATTTGAAACATTCAAACGCTGGTATCCCTACCTGTCAAGAGGAAGGTGTTCGTTTACATCTTGTCATATAACATTTTTATGTGATTTTTTTGGCAAGGTATAAACGGAATGGGCGCCGTAGCTCAGTGGTTAGTGTGTTGCCCTTCTGATATGTAGGTCGTGGGTTCAATCCCCGGTTGAAGCATAACAAATTTGATATCGAAAAGATTTTTCTTCAGAACGGTATCCACCTGTCGGCAAGCAATTGGCAATTCTTCCAGCATTAACAATTTGCCATGAAAAGCTTCTAAACGAACCATGTGACAAAGCTCAGAAAAATTGATGTCACAAGGGATCTGCGGTCCTTTCTAATACTGTCCAAAATTTAACACCCACAACAGTACTGGAAGAGGAGTTCGGCCGAAGTGCCACATATTTATTTTATTTTTTATAAACGGAGTTCGTTATTACTTTTCCAGAGCAAGTGTAATTCAAATGCAATCTAAGGGTTGATTGTTGAAGCTACATTTCGGAATTTCTGATCTGGATCGACATTATAAATTGAGTTGATGATAAAGTCATAATGTATTTGGACACAAATTGTCGAAAGATGAATGACTAATGCATCTGCCATGTCACACGCTGATGAACCCCACTCTTGAGATGGTCGTCTATGGTCTAGTGCTGAATGTTTAGTGACTCTGAGATGTCAGAAGTTATAGCATGTGGAATTCCTTTCGTCAGTGACTTTATTTCTTTATTTTAGTAAACTCAAAGATCGCGTAAACTTTGCAATTTAAATGTTACACCTTCGCTCAAAACAGAAAAATATAAATAAACAAGATAACCAGAATTTCAATTAAAACAAATATCTTCCTACAAATAAATCAAATGACACAGTATGACAAAAGTTTTCACGTATGACAAATTCGGAAAATGCAATAGACGAAAAATATAGAAATGCGTGTCTCGAAAAAATATTTGTTAAAGTTTCTATCAATTGTGGATGGCTTTGAAAATCTACAAAAAAAATAATAAAACATTCAATGAAATCATTCAATTGAAAGTTGTATTTTGTTGTGCTGTGTAATCGAATAATTTTATTGACAACTTCCCATCGTTGGCGTACAAAAATATAGAAGTAATACTCACATGTATATAGGTACAATCGATCATGAGTAAAGATCCAATGTATCTACTTTCAGGTTTGTATCCCAACAAATGTGACGATAAGAGGCTACAATAAGATCCGAAATAAAAAAAAATGAGCAACAAGTGACATGTAAAATAAATAAATGTCCGCTGTGTTAAATGACAACAACATAGAAGAAACGCGATACTAAATTTATGGTAAACTTGTTACATAATTGTACGTGTGTGTGTGTGTGTGTGTTAGTGTGTGAATGTATGCGCGAAATAACAACACCAACAACCAAATATTACAAAGTTTTCCTTACGAAAGGATCAAACCAATGCTACCTGCTTACTAATACATACAAGCACTAAACAAATGAAGATCATGAATGATGTCGTTTATTTGTTTGGTTGGATGGCAAACTGCCGCCACGCGAACCAACACACACACACACAGGCATTGCACATACAGACACAAAACATAACATTCAATTTGGCGAAAGAAACAAATTAATTAAAGAAACCAACAGACGCTAACTTAATCTATTCATTCAATAAATCAACTCAACTGAGAATGATACAAAGCACATACACACACTCATACACACACATATGTATGAAGCATGTTGGAAAAAGTACTCGTACTCTTGCTCATCTTCACCTTCGATATCCACGGGGAAGCAATGAATTGTGGTAGTTGAAATAAAAGCGACATTTAACATCATCATCATCATCATCATCATTTGGAAATATCATAACGATTAACATTATCATCGATTTGCAACGTCTTTGTCATCTCTTCTTTATTGCAACAGAGAATGGAGTGCTTTAAAAATTTCGGGATATGATCTAAAGTTTAATCTTAAGCATTTCAATACAACTTATAATGATCTCAATCAGTCGGAATACAATAATTTTTCACACACTACGAATATTTTTATATGCAATAGTTGTTGTTATTGTATTGTCAAAGTTGTACTTAATAGTCCGTACCTGAAATGGATCAAAAAGGATATACCGCTCTTGTATGCAAATAATAAAGATGATATTAATGATCATGATTATGGTGGTGATGATGATGATGATGATAATTTTAAACAGTTTTTATTTGCATATGCAACATCAGCCGGCTACCACTTCAACACTGATACTTAAATATACCTTCGAGACATTCTGTTGGGGATACTCGTTTGTGCTAGTGCACTAGATACATATCGTACGTACAATGCCTCATATATTGGTGTTGTTGCATTTGTTTTAATTCGGAATTATTTGGAATTTTTCTCATTCTCTCTGAGCTCTCATTATTTCTATCGATCGATTTAGGGTTATCTTAAACACTTGTCGTAAGCATTAATCATTCCATGTAATTGTAGACATTGTTCAATAAAATATGTTAAATAGTATTTACTCTTGCATAATACCGTTGATAAAAATGTAAAATTAATGCTTTATACATCGTATATTCTTGTTAGCAACAATTGTTGCTTTGTTTTATCGCCACTTGTTCTTGGTACAATTTCCCGGATACATGTTTAGTTAGATGCACGAATACCAATATACGATACAATATGTATACACAAATATGTATATACGATACCTCTATCAATATGATTTCTTGCGTCAATATGCAATTACACTCACATTTAGAAGAGGAATAGTAAAGTTGCAATTTGCCACATCAATATTATTAACTTTGGGGCGAATGATCACACGATATTCGTTATGTATGCTAAATATGTGTTTGAACAAGTATAGTCAACGAAATAAATGTAAAGAATGTTAAACGTTTGCAAATAAAAATATCGTTTTATTTAATTCATTCTCGGTTAGTTAAAAATATCAGGTCAGGTGACATCCAAGCAAAGCTTCTGGCAATTTCAAATTGTCCAAAAAAAATCCTTGACGAAGGTGCAGTGATCTCACATTAAGCCTTTTCCTCTAAGTGTCGACTTAGTCTGTCTGCTTCAAGCAAAGTCACAGTTCCCTACCTGGATTCCTGGTCTTCGCGAATTGATGGAAATGGAATTGCAGACGAATTAGCCAGAATGGAATATGCGATTCATTACATCGGTCCATAATCTATGCAAGAAGGTTATGCAACTACTGGAAAAACATCTTTGATTTTAGGCAAGCCAAAAGGTTTACCTAACCAGACCAAGTACAGTTCTAAATCGCACAGTTTGGAACAAACCTCACTACAGATCTCTCAGCAATTTGCTAATCAGTTCATCAACTCTCATATAGTTGATTCCGAATGCCAGAACCTTTATTCCATCACTTTTTCTGAGCTTTGTCACAGAGCTTTTCCAGAAGCTTTCAACTGCAAATTGTAACTATCCACCACCATTAGGTGGCATCGCTTAAAGAAGAACATTACTTGTATTTCTCAAAATATCGAAAGTATAAGTCTTCTAGGTGAATATTGGAACGAAGAGTTATCTCTAAATGATATGATATTCAATATATAAATTTCAATCTATACGATATTTTCAATATCGATCTCATATAGAATGCTTACACTGCAAATACCCTAAATGCAATTAATTATGCACTTGACTTTAGTCTAACTGAAGCTAACCCTCTGAATTTCAGTAATCATCGCCACTTTTATGTTGTCGTCATCATCATAAAAACCACTTCACCATATCCGTTGGATATTGCATGCCACATACATATACATACATGGAACTTATATAAGAATCATCATATCAGACATGCGTATCAGAGATGCAAAAATCATATTTCAATTTGATACTAGTTTGTTGCGACTATGATACTTCAAGTTATAACCACAGAGGCTTATAATTTCAACTTTATCCGCGTCATATTTCCTGGTTCCCCTGAGGCCCTTCAATTGGATCGCTAATCATAAAAACAGTAAAATAACTATAGTGAAATCGAAATGCATTACGAATTCAGCATTACTTTATAATATGGGCACCAGTTATGCATGGGTTTTGCATGCCTGGTACCAACAAGGCACCAACTTGTTTTTTTTGTATCATTGTTTATCTCACCAGGGAAATTTGTTTTGCCAGCTACAACGAAATGTACCTACTAGTCGATTCGTAGATTTTGCGCCATTGTCCGTTATCTGGTGGCGTAGTGCTGTTAAATGTCGTATTTTACTGTTATTACAGCGGCAACGGTGCGGGTGGCTGGCTGGTGGTAAGCGTGCAATGGCAATGCTTAATGGTTAGGCATAGAAGTTGCATGTACTCGTACATATTCATTGTGTTTTTTTTCTTTTGCTTACTAAGTTGCACATTCAAATACTAGAAGTCATAAAGGCAACTATGCGTGGAGAAGTAATCTGCCGGGGGGTGGCGTTTATGTGAGCAATATTCATTTTTATGTTGCCACTCTGTGGCAAGACGTGTTGTCGCAATGATGATGGCAATTTCTTTGCTGTCGTGTGAGTGTGTGTTTTTTTTTACTACTGTGGTTCTTGTATTCACTCTTGTTGCTTCTGTTGCAGCACGATGATGCGTTTCGCTGTTATTGCACCACATCCTGTGGGTAATTAAAAATGCATTCACATCGTACCACACTGTCTGACGATTGGCTGTTTGTGCGTGGCTGTTTGTCTGTCTGACTGTGTGAATTTGCTGCCGCTGTTGCTATTGATGTTGCTGATTCTAAGCCTTGTGATGGACTGTGATTTGAATGCTGTGAATTTAAAGCGGTTCTTTGTTTTTTATATGCATGCCTATATATTATGAAAACTTGTTACTTTTATATAGTACACTCCAGCATCAACAACAAACAACAACAACAGCAATGTTGTTTGCTGCTTGATGTTAGTAGTGGCAATTTGTGGCAATAACATGACGACTAATTTTCATTTAAATTGAAGCTTATTTATCACCAAGTGCAAGTGCGTGAGTGAACAAGCATCTTTTGCTATTGGCTGGCAAAAATGAGAAAGAAAAGAAATTACGTTAAAAATAAAATTATTGTAAAAGTCTCCAGTTAAAAATCTCTTCTCAATCAAATGTAATTCCTTTAGAAATTCATTGGTATCATTTAATATACCAGGGATGTATGCGAGTATTTAATGCCAGAACAAAATGCATTAAAACATATTTTATGATATTGACACTCATTCAGTGCTCAATGGAGATAGAGAGAAAATTGCAAATGTTCGATTTTCAATAATAATAATAGCAACTACAACAACAACAACAATACCAGAAGCAACAATAAATTTTTATTAAAACCCTTTCACCCTCACTGAGGTACTTACACCTGACTTGCCTACGTACAGTAAGTAGTTATTTACTTATGCCAACAGCAACCACAACACTAATAGCATTTCCCTCTCAATCTCCATTCATATGCATACTCATAAACATAGGTATGTAGGTACATGGTACACTATTACTATTACGAGTAAGTACACATACGGATAATCCGTCGTTTACCATTCTCTAGTAGTACATGTTGTTGTAGTATTCTACTATATACATGGTGAATGTGGTGATACTGCGATATTTGTGACACACACACACACGCATAGATGTACAACTGACTTTATGGCATTTTAATGGTCACTTAATTTTGTTTATGGATAATGGGAACATGTTACGGACGCACATCGATTATTGGCCAATATAATGATTATTACCATGATTATTCTTATTAACAGAAGCAGCAGCAGCAGCATACTCGTATGTATATGCAAGTAGCGTAGCAAAGATATTATTGTGGCTACTGCTGCCGAAGCATATTGTTAGTGCCATTTTTTCACGTCATCGTTTGTCGTCATCATTATCGTCGTCGTCGTCGTCGTCATCATTACCATCATCACCATGTTGCTGTTTTTTTTCTTATATACATTGTCTGTCTGTAGTTGTTACAGCTGCAACAATATAATTGTTATAACGCATTCTGTTGCAATTACACTATACATATACGTGAGTAATTTCTTTTTGTTTCTACTGTCGTAGTCATTATTTATACCTTGTATTTACATAGATTACACCAACAGCAGCAGCGGCAACACTCAAATGTATCTGCTTAAGCGAATACTCATCACAAATAATTATGAGCATTTTGCGGAAATGCATTCTTCTATGCAACGAAATATTTGAATTGTTTAATCATCAACAACAACATCAACTGGAAAAATATTGAATAACATGTCATTTGACATGCAGTCGCCAGAGACTTGTTTTTCTATTTTGAATACATTTTTAAAAACAAAAGAAATTTCAATAGAAGATCAAGAATTGGATTCAATCTTTATGCCGGCTATCACTTCTATTCACATCAGAGTGAAGAAATATTCCGGCAAATTGCAAGGCTGAAGAACTGTCGATATAGGGTGCTCAGGAGCACAACATCGGATAAAGACACCTTGCTGATATTTCGCTTAGTACCAGTAAACTCATCTTACCACAGCACTGTTTCGCATGCCAAAATATGATGACGCTACAAAAGTAAAATATAATAAAATTGGGTTATTTTCCAATAGAAGTAGGACCCACTCCTTCATCACACTAAGCATCAGAAGTACCAGATGTACAAGCTTAAATCCGCTGTTTGCTCGTAGATGGCGTTAGTGAGCATATTGAACTATTATCGACTATGCATCCTTTTTTTTATGAGCTCGACACCTGTTTACATCAATTAGTAAACATCATTAGTGATTTCATACAACAAAATACATTCTTCCTCGTATAATTATGTCTAGTTTCGTGCCAGAAAAAGAGCATATTCGGGAAGCTCTACTTTTTTACTTCAATTTGAAGAAAGCTGCTGATGAGTCGTATCGAATGCTTGTGGAGACAGTACGCTATCGGACCACTTGCAGAGACTGATTTCGTCGGTTCAAAGAAGGCCATTTTCACTTGAGTGACAAGAAGCGTGAAAATAGACCCAGAAAAGTTGAGGACCATAATCTGCAGGCTCTTTCGGATGAGGACGACACCCAATCGCAAAAAATGCTTGCCGAACAGTTAGGTGTTACTCAACAAGCCATTTCCATACGTTTACGAGCCGTGGGGAAGGTTCAAAAATTTGTAAAATAGGTACCCCATGAATTGAACGATAGGCAGATGGAGCGACGCCGAAACACATGCGAAATTTTGCATGCTAGACAAAAAAGAAAGTCGTTCCTGCATCTTGTGGTGACTTGCGATGAAAAGTGGATATACTTTGAGAATCGTAAACGAAAAAAATCGTGGGTCGATCCCGGCCAACCAGCAACTTCTTCTCCAAGATGAAATCGCTTTGGACGCAAGAAGATGCTGTGCGTTTGGTGGGATCAGCAGGGTGTCATCTACTACGAGCTGTTGAAACCTGGTGAAAGTGTCAATGCTTACCGCTACCACCAACAACTAGTGAAATTGCGCCGTGCTTTGGGTGAAAAAAGGCCTGGTTATGAACAAACACATGAGAAGCTGATTTTTCTCGACGTGATTTTTCTCGACGTGCTCGACGAACAGCACTTTGATTCGTATGAAGACGTCGGAAAATGGCTTGACAAGTGGTTTGCCTCGAAAAATGAGGAATTCTTTTGGCATGGTATACACAAATTGCCCGAGAGATGGGAAAATGTATAGCTAGTGAAGGCAAATACTTTGAATAAATTAAATTTTGGTTTTCTATGAAAAAAAAATGTGTTTTTTTTTACCGAAAACAGCGGATTTAAGCTTGTACACCTGGTAAAAGTGCTAATGTTGCAATCATCACTGGACATTGCCTGGTAGGCAAATGTGTGACCAGACTGTATCAGCTGGCAAAAGACTTCTCTCCACCTTTTCTGCCAGTGTCAAGTTCTCAAGCTCTTCTGAGCTCATAATTCAAAGTAAAACGACGAACATTAAAAAAATGCCTTTCCTTTTAGTCTGCATTTCCATTTTCCATTTCTCATCCACATCTATGTATGTTACAAATCATGCACCACAATTATTTTATTATCTATTATTTATTATTGCTGTAGCTCAATGGTTGGTGTATTGGCTTTCTGAGCCGGAGATCAGCCAGTTTCAATCCCTGGCTGAGATATCAACATCAATATCGAATAGATTTTTCGGCAAACAATTGATATTTCTTTCAGCAGTATCAATTTGCCATGAAAATGCTTCTAAAATAGCCAGAAATAGTGACAAAGCTCAGCTCAAAGTCAAGTCACAAACCATCCTATATCAAAACAAATTTTAAATTTCAGATACTTCTTGGAAACAGTAATTATAACTTACAATCGGCTTTCTAATGTGACTAAATTTTTTGGTGGACATAATATTTCACTTGTAAAGACAGCAACGTCTTCGTTTAGTATGGCTGAGGTGAAGCATCTAATATTGATAAAGATATAAACACATAAGTGTAACTTGGTTGATGCTTAGGGTATAAGAAAAGAAAAACATTTCTACAATTCTTAATTTGGATACTTGAAATTTCCAGTTATTGAATGGGATAAGTATAAAATGGTTCAAAACCATATCTTTCAAGTATGAAAAAAAATATATAAAAATTGTGATATTTTTAAAAACAAGATATGAACTTCCGTCGAATCTGGATTAAATTCCAATTGTTTACCAACATCCACATATTGATTACTTTCAGTAGGTCAAAAATCTCAACTCATTAAAAACCAATAAAAAATTTTAAAAAATATATTTTTAATCAAATAGGTACATATGTATATTTCATCTCCTATGATTGATATCGCAAGTTTAATGTAAAAAGTTAAGAATAGATCGATATTAAAAAGAAATTAAAATTTTCCATCATGTTCATTTCCATCTCAGCTCCGCATACAAAATATCTTCTAATCATTTAATCAGTAATTTACATCAATAACAACCATCAGACATACACGAACATACTATATAATTGATGAATGACTTGTCATTGATAAAAATCAATGCCATCATTAATACGTAAATGAACAATAACAATGTCTTGACTTAATTATAAATAATCACAAAAATCATACGCATGTAATCAATAATAAAGGACAAAATATATTAAAATAATATTAAATGAAATTGAGAAAATATCATTTCTGATTCCCACAATAAATACGTACATAACATATATACAAGCACAAATATGAAAACTCTTAAGGGGTTAAATAAATGAATCAATTCAATACAGCTACATATGCATATGTTGCTTATTGTTATATGGTAGTGTTGCTGCGACATGTGTCCACATGTATATATGCATGAATATGTACATATACTAGTCTAACTCTGAAATGAACATTGTGGGTGAATATTATTTTAAATCACTTTATTGTCACAAATTAGTCGCAATCAATTTCGTTTCGATATCAATTAAGTAATTTTTGTTTTCAATTTCAATTGAGTTCCACTCACGAACGAAGTACTAGCTGGCCACAACCACGACCCAATAATTTAGCAGCAACAGTAGCATCAACATCAATAATAGTAACAATAACAAATTGAAATGAATATGTTGACGATAACGTCACCACGCCACCCGCATTACCAAGCAGTGACAACGAACATGAAAGGGTATACTATATTCAAATGCTCCAACAATCGAACCCTATTACTATCGTCATTCGACAATCAACAGTTAATGGCGTGACAATTGTTGTGATTTTATTCATACGACTATCTGTGTGTATGTGCGAAAGAGAGAGAGAGAGAGAGAGAGATTCGTTACATAGATGTGTGTACCCATGCCTTAATTGATGTCACCAATTGTTGCTGAATCTCAGGGTTGACTAATGGCAGTGTGCTGATGGTTGTTGCTGTTATGATTGTTGTAGTTAAACTTGTCATCATTTGTTATGCTTTTAACAATAATAAAGTCGTTCTTTTGTATATGCGATGAATTTAAGAGAAGATGGTCTGTGTAAAATAAAGTTACCCCTTGATTTTTTCAAATATCCCGCATGTAGATACATAAATAAATATATCTTAGCCATACTCGAATTTAATTAAATATATATGTATGTGTACATGTGATTATAGATCTAACTACAGATATTAATACTTATAATCGAAAGTAGATATAGCTATAAAATTAGGGACAGATTTTATAAATGGGTGGAGCGTTTTTGAATTTTGATAGTTTCTTGCAATAACTATGAGATCTATGAGACTGTTAAATAATAAACAACCATAAATCTAGATTAACAGAAAATGCCTTTGATTCTATAAAAAAATAAAATTTTAAATTATGATTGAATGCAACAATTTTGGAAAAGTCATGTAACCAAAAAAATTCCATGACACATACAATACACATAGGAAAATGAAATGGCACAAAAATTACAAGAATGAAAAACAGAAGAAAAACTTCTTTGATCACTTTTTTCACAATGACCAACTGTATCGAACAATATATTGGATCGACAAACAGCTGTCATTTTTTTTTTTTGACATTTATTCTACTAGTAGCAACACTAAAATGAAGGAAATATCGTGGCCACATGGTCACGCCTGCCAAACTTACTTTCACGCATTATAAATAAAATTCTCGTCCATTACTGTTGAATTTTGGAGAGTATTACAAGGGATCTTCGGTTCCGAATGGCAGAACTTTTGCTGAGCATGTCACAGAACTCTTTTAAAAGCTTTTTAATGGCAAATTGTTACTTCCGGAAGAATTGCCAATTACTTGCCGACAGTTGGGTACCGTTCGCAAAATTTTTTTTTTATATTAAATTTGCGTTCCAGCCGAGGATTCAACCCACGACCTACAAATTCGAAGGCGAACGCACTAACCCACTACGGCACCCACTATACATATTTATCGCCATTGAAACATAGGTATGGTAGTCACACTTCAATAATGGGGTAAAGATATATGGAGCTCGAAAAAAGTGATTTTTAACCCAAAATCGATATATTATCGATCGATAGTTCTTCCACGGGGACGGGAACGGGGTTTCAGACAAGGTGATTCGTTATCCTGCGACTTCTTCAATCTTATTATGGAAAAAATAATGCGAGCTGCCGATCTACGACATAATGGCACTATGTCACTATCGTCTGCCGACGATATTGACATAATAGGCATGAACACGCGAGCAGTCAGTGCAGCGTTGTCAGAGTTGGAAAGAGAGTAGAGTCGAATGGGTCTCACGGTGATCGAGGGCAAGACGAAGTATCTAGTATCAACAAACAAAGCGTCCCAGCGTCTTGGACAGCACTCCACTGTTGATAACTATGCTTTTGAAGTGGCGAAGAAACTTTTCTGTCTTGGAACCAGCATTAACACCAGTAATGACGCCAGCCTGCAGATATTTCGAAAGATCATTGTTGCTGACAGGTGCTACTTTGAGCTAAGTAAGGAATTGAGAAGTCAAGCCCTCTCTCGAAGAACTAAAACTACACTTTACAAGTCTCTCATCTTGCCTGTCCTTACATATGGCGCTGAAGCTTGGACAATTTCCACATCGGATAAGCGAATGCTTGGAGTTTTCGAGAGAAAAGTCCTACACAAGATCTTTGGACCTATTTGCGTTGGTGGTGAGTACCGAATAAGGTACAACCATGAGTTGTATGAGCTGTATGCCTATATTGACATAGTAGAGCCCATCAAAATCCAGCGGCTGCGCTGGCTAGATTATGTCGAGCAAATGGAAGAACACGCTCCAGCTAAGAAGGTATTATATTCGGAACCCGTTGGGGGACAACGCAGAAGAGGAAGACCTAACCTCCGGTGGAAAGACCAAGTATTGGAGAATCTGACAGCGCTTGGAATTTCTAACTGGCGCCAGCTAGCGAAGAACAGAGATGGCTAGCGAAGTATGCTATATTTGGCCTAAATCGATATTCGGTTATTATGGCCACATAAGTAAGTAAGTAAGTTCTTCCATTATATAGCAACGGAGTCCATTTCAAAATAAAAATATTTACAAATTATGCCAGCAATCTTAAAATTGGAAGCAAAAACACTTGGTGTTCTAAATGCGGTACTTTATTTGATGTTAAAATGTTCTATTTCACATGATTTGTAAGGTTGGTTTTTAGTATCCTTATGTAATCATCACTTACTCATACAAATATGTAAGTCGTCACGCATATATTTCTTACAAGCAACTTACTAAGTAGGAGACTTTACGCAAATCATATTGAATGCTCACAAAAAGCACTTCCTTAATTCATAATTACGCGCTGTACCCTCTATGTAGGTTCCCACACAGAGATTCGCATGAAAATACCAACAACAGCCAGAACGTGGAAAAGTATTTGAGAAGAAATGCAATTAAAGTCATTTATTGTCAATGTTGGTTTTGTTTGTGACAACGACATATTGTGGCGGTGGTTTTATTTATTTTTCTTTTATTGCTTTTTCTTTATTATCACCATCATCATCATCATCATCATCGTCGTCATCGTCATTTTGCACTGTTTTCTTAATTCTTCTTTGTCACATAATATTAAATTATGTATAAACATCATAAATGCTATGATACGAGTACAGGATATGAGAAAGAAATAACAACAATTTAACTCCTACTTTGATTTCCACTCTCATATGTAGTAAACTGTATATTTAGAGATATTTATGTAGGTACAATATGTACATGGTGTATGTGTATGGTGTAATACATATTTATATATTACTCAGGAAGACAATGTAGTGGGTAGTGGAATTGTTGAATGTCGCCCAAAGATGTTGTTGATGTTGCTTTAGATGAACTCTGTTTATGTTTTCTCCTTTATGCATAATTCTAAACAAAGCATGAAAGATGTTCGATATTAGAGTTGCTCTAAGGCAATATTAAAACCGAGTACCAACACTGTTTAACATAAAAAGTTAGGTGTTTATCCACTTGAAGATTTACTAAAACAAAACCAAAAAGAAACATAAACATTCAAACACGTCAGCCTAACTAATCTGTTTATCAAGAAATTAAATCAAATGAATGAAAGTTTGCAAAGGAGCAAAATCTAAAAATCCCATACCCATTCAAGAGAATGAAACTCGCCTATATCGTTTACCCTTCTTGTAAGTGACTAAACTGATATAAGAGAGAACAATTTTCTATGCTAATATAAATTTGTCATTTATACTCAAAGAAAAAAAGATGTAGAAAATTTGTTGTTATTACATTAATTTGCTAAAATTTAAATACTAAATAATTTTCATTTGAATTTACTATTGCAATATAAATACGTTCGTGCGGTGTATTTTCGAAAATTGAAATTTTATTGAGCTAGTCACAACTTTTTCCCATATTTCTGGCAGCATATGGATTCCGCGTCGGATGAAGTCGATATGTTTTTAGGCAATCCATCCAATTCAATCGACCCAATTTTTGGCTTCTCCGTCATGTCATCGATCGGAACAAGTGGTAATCGGAAGAAGCAATGCTATACGGCTGGTGATGCAGGACTAACTATTTGAGCGGTTCTAAGTACGTTTTAATGGGCGCCGCAACTTGTGGCCGTGCATTGTCATGTTGCAAAATAACTTTGTCGTGTCTAACGGCGTATTACGGCCATTTTTCTCGCAATGCTCAGCTTAAATACATCACTTGTCAGCTTAAATACATCATTGTGCAGGTCCCCTGTGATCGTCTGACCCGATTTCAACAGCTCATAATACACCACACCCAGTTGGTCCCACCAAATACACAGCATGATCTTCTCGCCATGAGTATTCGGATTGGCCGTCGATGATGAGACATGGCCGGGGTATCCGACGTTTTGGATTTTCATCGCCAGTTATAATTCGATGCAATAGTTATTTTTGCCGTGGGAGAAATTGTGAAAAAACGGCGTTCGACGTCTCTTGGCTTCAGTTCATACGGCGCCCAATTTCCTACCTTTCGAACCATTCCCATTGCTTTTAAGCAATAGCGAATGCTTGATCAAGTGACTTCAAGTGTTTTTGCAAATTTATCGTGCATTTGTGAAAGATCTTCATCGAGCCTTGCCCAATTCTTCATCCTCAAACATTGGTGGCACTTCGGGTCGTTCTTCGTCTTCAGAATAAGTAAAAATTGCCACTTTTAAATCGTGCAAACAACTTCTGACCCGTTCGTTCAGCGAAAGCAGGGTCATCATAAACTTCCACCAAAATACAATGACTTTCGGCAGCCTTTTTCTTCATATTGACGTAAAGGAGTAAAACTCCCCGCAAAAATACATTGTTCGATACAAAAGTTGATATATTCGAAGCACACAGAAACCATGTGGTTTACACTTCAGCGAAATGACAGATGCTGAAAAAGAAAGCCTAATAATGACACTTCAAAATGACGGTGTTGTCAGATGAAACAATGGAATAATAAACTATTAGCGACATCTGTTATCAAATCTGCACGAATTTGTTTATGTTTTAATAATAATTCCACACACTATGAAACAATTGGACTACATTATTGAAGGCTCAAATACATAATTTGCATTCGCTGACTATAACAGACGACATCGTCTATTATTCTAGAAAATAAAATGTTCACTTACGAGCATTTTGTTACCTTTAACTTTCTATTACCAATAAAAATGTGTGAAAACCATAGAATAAACGAATATTATTTATCGTCAGTTTTCAAACATTTTTCCCAATGACTAAACGAATATGAGACAAGTTCATTCAGTATGTTGGTATATTCAACACTCCAAATTGCACCTGTTCAAATGAATATCAACAGTTCGTTTATTAACTTACTGCTGCTACTAATGATAATGTTGATGGTGGTGGTGGTGGTGGTGAGGAAAATGATGATGATGATGATGATCACAATGACAATGATGTTGGCGGAGTTAATGATGGTAACAATGATGCTGGTCGTAATATCATTCGTATTGGTGAACTTAACGTAACCGCAAGTGTTTAACATTATTTGCTGTTCATGGTGCGTTGATATTAATCCAATGTTATTACTGTTGTTGTTGTTATTCTTGCTGTTCTCATTGTAATAAATGCAAAATTCCATTGGTAATTTAAAGCCCAAACCGTATCCACATCAAGTAGAATTCAGCAGCCAGCAATATGTTGCTATAGTACGTACATGTTTATATACATAGTTTTACTTTTGGTAATTTCATGTTGGTTGCACTGAGTTCGAAGATTGGTTCATTCATTGAAAATTGTAATGATAGCTATTCTGTTGTTGCTGCTGCTGCTGTTGCTGTTGCTGTTATGTGCACAGATTATCATATGATATGAGCACAATATACTATAGTATCAACATTTACATCATTAACATCATCATAATCATCAACATCACGGTATCATCGTACTCATCATAGCCATTTGTGTTCACATTGGTGGTACGAGAGTTAATGGTATTGGTGGCGGTGTTACTGCTACAGTGATTGTTTACTTGTTTTTGCCGTTTTTTCTGCCATTTATCAATTGGTGGTAATCTTGCGCGATTGTACTTAACAAGCAGCAAATTGCAATGATCATTTTTTGTTTGATTTTTTTTGTTTTCTTTACTTTTTTTGCTCTCTACCTACTAATACTTATCACCACCACCTTCCAGTATTTTTGTCCTAATTCTTGTGCGACTTCTTCTATATGTTTGTTAGCAATCATTGATAAAAATTTGATAGTCTTATCATTGCGCAATGTTACCAATTTTTTAGCAGGTAGTCGTAACAGCAGTTGTTGTTTCAGTTTACAAACTCGTACACATCTTGTTTTTCGTTGATTTGTGTAATAGCGCTAAATGACTGAATATATTTTTATTACTGTTACAGATGTTGTTATTGGTTGATTTGATAAAAATCCTTCTTGTTGCATAGACATCATTAGTAATGGAGTATATGCGCATTTATGTAGCTGGTATCATTTTGACTTAATATTGCTAGTGCTAATTTGCTAGTGCTGTTTGTAATTTGAACAATTTTAAAGCAAAATGTACACCTTCTTATTCCACATCTACAATGGATTTATTGCAAAATATCATTTGAAATAGGCTGATGTGCTTAGTTATAGCCAAACGATAATTTTTGCGGACTTTTCCAAATATGTATATATATCCGAAGAACCCTTTCATAAAACATATTTTGCAGTATTTTTTTGTGCTAAATATGCACATGGACAAACTTATATTGACCGATTCCGAACATAAATATTTGTATGGCACTACTTTCCTAAAGTCTTGTAAACGATCTTTCATGGCAAATATTTACTGCGGGAAGAATTGCAAATTGCTTGCTGACGGGGAGCCACCGTCTGGAGTAATAAATCTTTGTTTTTCTTCTCGCGACTCATGCGCAGAAGACCAACCCATAAATTTCCTCTACCTTTGAAGCTGTAAGTCGTGGGTTCAATCCCAGCTAAAAGACAACTTTAGCATAACAAAGATTTTTCTTTCGAATGATACCAAGGTTTCGGAAAATAAAAACTTAACTATTACTAATAGAGACATACATTCGTTTTCTTCTACTTCTTATCCGTCCATCATAATCGAATGTCGATTTAGGCCGAACGTATTTTGCTTCACCAGCCATCTCTATTCTTCGATAGCTGACGCCAATTAGAAATGCCAAGCACTGAAAGGTTCTCCAGTACTAGGTAGTTCCACCAGAAGTAGCATCTTTCTCTTCTGAGGCGTCCTCCAGCACATTCCAGCTTAGCTGACCTCGTCAATATCGGTACGCAGATCATGATTCTACCTTATTCGATACTCACGATTAAAGGAAATGGGAGCAAAGATCTTGGATGGGATTTTTATTTCGAAAACTCTAAGCATCCACTCATCTAAGATGGAATTCGCCGAGACTTCAGCACTATCTATAACGAGAGGCATGATGAGAGTCTTGTAGAATATAGTTTTCGTTCTTCAGGAGAGGGTACGACTTATCTATTGCTTACTTAACTCGCAGTAGTACCTTTTTCCAAGAGTTATCCTTCGCAATATATCTCTAATGTCATTACTGTTTTTAATGCTGGTTCCAAGATAGCCAAAGTCCTCTAGTACTTCGAAAGCGGAATGGTCACTGCCTTACCAGACTGTTGAAAATAGCTTTATAATTTATAGATTTCCTCCAGGATTTGACGTTGTGAGAAAATACGATTGAGGGTGGATTTAATAGGTCTGAAGTTACCAAGCTAAAGGTAATAGTATGCAATTACTTTATATCTGCGTGATTGGAGTTGACCTTAACCTTTTGTGGATCAAAACAAATTTTAGTTGAGATGTGCAATGATCCAGTATTAGAATGTATCTAGTAAACATATACGATACACATTATTCACATCATAGCGGGATGCTAATAATTCTATTATCAATATCCCTTATTAATTTTTTTTTTTTAATTGTAGATAGGACTGCTCGTAAATCCCATTTCTATTTATTGCTGCATTATAACTCTACAACACTCAATTACATTCGATTTAAATATAATTCAATTCGTAAAGTGTAATCGGAAACTTCCTTAATAAATAATTTTGGTGATCAACTTCATTTAATTTAATGCTCAATTGGCTTTATGAACCCATCATCTCGTACTTGTTAGCACTTTAGATGCCACTTAAGTACTTGCATTCGAACACAGACATACACACACACACACATCCACACAAAATAGTTTCTTAACAAAAGTTGAAAATACTTTTGCCACAAAGAAGTTTATAGCCAACATGCATACACATACCATCGCCACAACGCCAAATTGCGCATAAATCGCAAAAGCAGACATATAAAAGGAAGAAGGTGAACAAAATAAATCGACTAAAAGGTAAATTTTATTTGTGCTTCCCACTGCATTCATCATCAGAGCACTCGGCAATGCAGTGCATTGCCAGTCGACAACAGATTTTGCACTGCACAAGCGACCAAATGTGATGAGGGGGAGTGTTGTTGGGGAAATACACCGCCACCGCACACAGATGGATGGATTATGTGATGATGCTAGTCGACACTCGTTGTTTGTTTGCACTAAGACGGTGTAGTTTGAAAAGTTTCTGCAATAATAGATTTTGCAATAGCAATCTAATGAATTTAGTCACACAAAAATGTATAATTGACTAGCTCGTATTCGCCGAAAGGTGAAGAGTAACGTATACAGTCCAATAATTTTTGCTCTATGGTCCACGAAATTGATTTTGCCAAAATACAAGAATTCCCGTGAAAAAATATACTTAGATCAACGAATTTGGAAATTTATCGTCTATGTTTTATTATTTTATTTCGTAAACTATTTAGTACGCCCTCGTATGCTGACAAGAAGACACGACGTGACATTATATGACTGCAACTGGCTGTCTGGCTGGTTGGCTGGCTGCTGTTGCTGTTTCAGTATATGATGCAGATGTTGCGCCCAGAATAGACGATGGCATAAAGTGCGACTGTGACTTTGACTTTGGCACAAATTATGCAAATTCTCTGTTGACGATGACAACGAGTTGTCTGTTGAATGCAACAATTGCCACTTTCTTCATTTATTCACATTTTACTTTGAATATGGCTTATTGTGGGTGGATGCACATACATATGTACACATTGTAGTAGACAGACGGGTGCAAGCATCTTTTCAGTTTAAATAGAGTCATCGTTTAGAGCATTATATATGTATGTATTGCTACATGCAATACTTTACATACATAAATATGAATGTGATTAAATATTATTATTATTATTATTATTATTAATTTTTGTTGGTGTTATTACAATTTGTCATCATGCTGTGTTGACTAAGTATGTGCGTCATAAACTATTTAAAATAAAAGTACTATACACAGTATCCGGCCCCCTCACCTCTCTCTCTCTCCCTTTATTTCTTCGCGGGTATATTTTCATAATAATTTTGCACGCATCTATGCAAATTCTGACATATATACACACACACACACACACACACGAACGCAGACAAGTACATTACATATGTATGACATTTAAATTACAAACAATATTTATGGGTTATTAAGTTGGATTTTATTGCTTAGTGGGCGTATAAAATGTGCGCGGCGATTTTATGAAGAAATTGTTTATTATTGTTGTCGTTATAAGGATTAAAATTTTAATACATCGCATAAATGTGTACAATATGACAACTGTAGTGTGTACATATAAACCGTCTTAAATATATGATTTTCGGTGGAGGTGGTTCTTATTATTATCATTATTATTATTATACATGTGTGTTTATTGTTGACTAATAAAATCATGGTTAAGCATGAAATATTGCACTTTCTTCATTTTTAATGATTTCATGTAATCATTATTTTATCGTTTTTATTTTTTTCCTGATTTGCTTTCCTGATACAGTCCGAAAAGCTGTAATCCTTTTAAATATAACTGAAAGCAGTCGATTACAGCAATCAATTTTTTACTTAATACAAATAACTTTTCATTAAAAAATTCAAATGACATCGCCTGATCGCTGCAGTTTAATAAACATTTGTTCTTGATATATACAAGTGGTCGTACAAGGGGACTTGGCTATCGCAATGACATTTAGTCTATTTTACTTTCAGATTGGCAACGAATATAAGTTAAAAAAATTCAATAAGATTGGATCAGCTGTACCAAGATAATTGTTCTTGAGATGTTCAAGTGGGAGTAAAAAGGGGACGTAGAAAATTGGAGTTCAGTCCAATCACGAACATCTGGAAGAAATTTCTTAAAAATCCGTTCATCCAATAGATAAAATATGAAATATAAATAAAAGTTATTCGTATTATATAAGAAAATTATACCGCGAATTCCTATGACGAGAGTTCTTACAACGATTACTATGTACGCAAGTCCATGATATCATATTAATGATGGACAACTGAACGTGTGTGAAATGTGGAGCTATGCTAATGGCATCTTCAAAGAAAGCTTAAAGTAAAGGTTAAGAGTAAATTGTATGTGTTCGATCGAATACAATTGAGTCCCTATATTCTTTTGCACAATTTCAATCGAAATCCACATAATTTAATAGATAACAAGATTTTTTTGGCTGTTTGTTTCTTCACTGACAGCATATTTAGCCAATTCACCCGGTAACAATAAACGGTAAAAGCAGTCTAAATTTGATGACTGATTATAGTTGATGAGAAACCAGTATTCAGATATACTTGATTCAGTTCTTTGTAGATATAGATTGCATAGTTTTCCTTCCTTTCGCGCTTTTTATGCACCTTTACCACTATTTTTTGTTGGCATTCTTTTCTCACTCTAATTTTGATTTGAATTTCTTTTAATGTCATAGTTGAACACTATTAATTGAATAATACGATCAGAATTAAAAAAGATTTTTGATAAAATACAAACATAAAACCATATTTCAGAACATATTCGATTAAGTTGTATTTCTTTAGCATCCCCCTCAACTTAAATATTATGATTTGATTAATATCCATTGCCTTAATATAGCTCTGATGTTTAAGTTTAACAAGTGGTATTCGATTTTTATTTAATCATCTTCCACAACTTCACGTCTAAAATTTTATTCATAATCGATGTGCTTCATTTTCGAGTGATGCCTACACTCCAAAAATAACCAATTGTCGTGTACTTAGAGCACAACTGATGGTACAGATAGTACAGGTACAGGTATTACAGGTACAGGTAGTTCAAATACTGGCATCCTTTGGTGCTTTCGTGAAAGCAATGTACTCAGACTCCGCACTGGCCGCTGCGACAATACTTCTTCTTCATTGAATTAAAACCGAAACGTTTGAATAAATTGTATGTTTTCGGAGCTTCTTTCTCTGACACTTTCTTATCAGACTCATTGCCAAAATCCCATGATCATCAAACGCCACTTCATAGAATTTTAAGGTACTTCTTCAACCTCGACACTGTCATGCTGAATTGACATTATATTATTTTCTGCCTGTTCATTGCAAAGAATCTGGATATCAATTCGATCTGTGCTATCAATTCGATCTTCATTTTCTGATTCATTTGCATCATATTGTTTTATTTCAATTTCATTTGCATTATAAGTCTTCTTTTCTTTTCTATTTTCATTCTTAGCTTCTTCTATATCACCATTAAATTTGCCTTCTATAAATTTTACTATTAAAATTAACTCTTCACTCTTTAACTCTCATTTAGAACTTCCAGATTTCTTCTATAATATGAAGGTTGCCGTACCAATTTGGCGAAAATAATACACTCTTGGAACTTTTCCTGTCCACAACTCTTCAGGAGTCTAATTGAAATTTAGTTTTGTTGGGCAGCGATTGGACTATTCACAAATTTGAGTTTCCAGAAAGAATTAGATATGAACAAGTTTTGTGCAATATGGAAGTATAAATATTATTATTATAAAATAAATATTTCGGGATCTGGCAACACTAATGTCAATTGCTAACATCTGGCGATACCATAATACAATTTGACATTTTTTAGCAGAAACGTGCTTACAACGTTTTAATGTACAAGTGCTATTTGCAGTGCAGTTTACGGTGAGTTAAGAAAATTAATTTGGCCAAAAAATGCAAATTTCAAGAAAAGGTTTTCGTTGGATAATTTTTCACAACTTTCGACGTGGATTATCTCAGGAAGAATGTGTCGATGAACTCAATTCTTTGTATGGCTATAAAGCTATACAAAGTATACAAACCACAGTATATCGCTGATATTGTGAATTCAATCGTGGTCGTAGTTCGATCGCCGTTGAATTCCGTGAACGTCGTCTAAAAACGGTTGTTGTGCCACAAAACATCGATACAGTGTATGAAGTGATAATGCAAGATCATCATGTGACATATCGTGAGATAGAGACATCCTTGCACATTAGTTCCACTTCAATACGTTCGATTTTGCAACCGTTGATGTTGTAAAAAAAATTTGCAGCCGTTGGATACGTCATAAATTATCAGTAGCTCAAAAAAGGTTCGCGTCGATTGGTATAAAGAAATGCTTACAAAGTTCGACCGTGGTGCTTCAAGAGATATGTATAAAATCGAGACAGGTGACAAATTATAGATATATGCGTATGAACCGAAAACAAAATAGCAATTGACCGTTTGGGTGTTCCAAGACGAGCCAAATCCAGCAGTTCGGGCTCGCAGCACATCGAAGCAAATGGTCGCCTGTTTCTTCGGCCGAATGGGTCATGTGGCATCTGTTCCGCTTGAGCAACATATGACGGTCAATTCTGAGTGGTACACGACCACGTTTGCCGAAAGTCTTCAGAGGAATTCGCAAAACCAACCGCCAAAGACGAATCATTCTCCATCACGACAATGCGAGCTCTCACACATCTCGTCAAACAGGTGAATTTTTGAGCAGTCAAAACATCGAATTGATGGCTCATCCTCCGTACAGTTCTAATTTGGCACCCAGTGACTTCTTCATGTTCCCGAATATCAAAGGTAAAGATTTACGATCGCCAAAGAAGCAGTTAAAGCGTTCAAAAACCATGTGCATTGATCATCATGGTGAATATTTTGAAAACCAATAAAGCCGTTTTCATTTAAAAACGTTTGTTATTATTTACTATCCCCGAAATATAAATAGTAGTAAGAAGTAGAAGTATGCAGGCATCTATACGAAATCGAAAAGGTGGTCATCAATTACCTGAGGTCAACAAAGATTTTCGACTATAAATTAGTCTTTCTATGTTATCCAAATTTCATAGAGGCCAATTTCATAGCAAAAGAGTTACCACAGGTAAAAAATTGATTCATTGTAATATCGGAAAACATTCAAAGTCGGTATTTGGAGAAAAAAATGCAAGCTCTCCTTAATAATGAAGGAAATTATATTGTATAATATCGTAGATGGGGAAATAAAAACTTGATTTTACTACAAAGTTTATTTTTGATTTGAAAATAATTTATTATTTATGGCTACCGCTATTATAAAACACATCTATTGTTACTCAAGTACATACATTTGTAATTATAAGAAAATTACGGTTTCACATTTAAATGTAATAACATCTGTAATATTAATAATAGCATTAATAATGACTAAAGGATAAATTAATAATATATTTTCATATTTTGTTATTCTTCTCGCATTTGTTTTCTTTGCAAATTATGCTTGAGGGAGGGTATATGTATATGTATACTTGCTACCAGGTGATTGTGTGCCCATTCACATATGAATGTGTATACATATATATCACATATAATAGCAACAATTGCAAGTACGATGGCCATAAAAATGCAATTATTCATTTTCTCAAGTTATCACACATATATACATACATATTGTGGGTCTTTTTTTGCCTGTGTACCCCATTGGTTCTATTGATAGTGATTTGTGAGTCAGTTGCGCTGCTCCAAGGTATGAATACATACTTGAACCTACATATTTATATGTATTAAGGTAGTCTTATTTTTTTATATTTTCTACTTTTTCTTTTTATAATACACAATACAAAATAATTGAATTCTCTCTTTGAATGCACATATGCCCGCAGTGCATTGGCTACTTCAATTGCAATTGTAGTGGCCAAATAAAGAAATAGCACAACACAATACGTTCAATGTATATTTTTTCTAATTAAAATTTTGCATTTTCAGCGTTCAAATTTTGTTTTACATTCGTTTTTTCTTTCTATTTATTTTTCTTTTTTTGAATTTTACTTATTTCACATTTCCATCACCCGAAGATACATCAATGTGGCGTGGTGAGGTTTCATACTATCAACAATATATGGCAAAGAAATCGATTTCTTTGAGCAAAAATAAATTAAGTAACAAGTGCAAATAGCAAGATTTATACAGTACATTATTGAAGAACAGCAACAGCAATATCATCAATGATAACAAAACGAATGATCTAAATCTGTTTATTGTGCTTAATAGAAAAAAAAACAAAAAAGGCTGTTCGTCAAAGTTGTTGTTGTTGCATCAATATAACAAAATCAATCTAATTCAATTTTACAACTTAAGTGAATTGTCGCATCAAGACAATACCATGACATCTCAAAAGTTAGTTGGCTGACGGTCTCTGACTGGTCTGGATGCTCAATGCATGTGTGCTATTGTCAATGTCACTAAAAAATATACATGTAGATGTTTGATATTGCATACCAATTGGTACACTGAATCATTGAATCAAACGCACAAAAAAGGAAATACGGGCCAATATATATCAGCAAGCAAGCAAACAACATCAGAAGGAACATATATCGACGCAAGTGTATATGTATAAATGCTGCTAGCTTCAGGCAGAGGCTATCACACATACATACACAGAGAGAAACACTCACGCCATTTAAGCAAAATCTAAATTAAGATTCCATTAGTTGAAGGCTACACGTACATTCTATAATACGAATACTATCGCCCAAAATAAGGCATTATACCAGTTCATATTCATAGATATTTGTATATATGTGTGTGTATGCTTAAAATAATGAGAAAAGCAAAAAAATAACAAAAACAAATAAAATAGAGTAATGCACACAAATGCAAAAAATCCAAAACCAAATCAAATAAGCAAGTGCATATCATATTCATACTATATGTTACAAACGTAGTATTGATACGAAACGCCCTCTTGGAAATGGAAACTGATGGTAGGCAAAGTGACAGTTTGGAACAGATTTGGGAACGGTGGCATCATTGCTTAATTTTTCTTTGAAATTACTACTAGAAATGGCATTTTGGTCAACGGTGAAAGCTACGGAGACATGGTAAACGATTTTTTGTGGCCGGAAATTGAAGACATGGCAAGCAGCCCATGCCACAATCAATCTTTTGCGCGACAAGTTCGATAATCGTGTTATCTGCCGTCCCGACGATGTTATACTTTTTTTTTTTGTGGGGGGCCGTGAAGAACCGATGTTATGCGAACAATCCATTAACGATTTGGGCCGTCAAGGTGACTATCCAGCAAGCCATTCGTCAGATAGAGCCAGAAACCTTCACCAAGGTCTTTGAAAACCGGATTGACAGGATATGGTACTGCGAAGCCAGTTAATGCAGTCACATGAATGAAAGTCGTAATCAATAAATAATAGAAAATTTTGCTCTTTCGAATAAATCAATAATATACTGAAGAAAATTTATTTTAGTTAATTTTTTTTTTAAATTTTAAGAATTAAAACTGATTTAAAAAACATTTCATTCTCGGATCTGAACACTTTTCCAAGTGGGTCCTCATACATGTTTGTATGCAGTTATATGGGATTTTGTGCTTTTGCGATTATGTACATCCATAAGATATTGTGTCTGTGTATGCATGCGTATGCTGGCGTAAATTGTCGAACGAAGAAACGAATGAACGACAAACGTTAGAAATGCATCTTTTGCGTTACGTTGAACAGCAATAAATCTACAAAGTGTCAAATCGTGGTGGCAGCAAGAAGAGCATTAGCAATAGCATCAACAGCAACAGAAACACCAACAACAAAACGTGAGCACGATGACAGACAATTGCTTTCTTATATATGTATAGTATTGTAGCATTGCATTGAAAACAAATTCCATAAAAATGTACACCAACCCATAGAGAGGAAAAAAAAATTCACAAATTCCAAATTGTTGATTTTTGTTTTTATTACGTTTAGAATATTATACTAATTGTATGTTTGTATCGTATATGGGCGTTTTTTTAATTCAATTACAGCAACTTCATTTATAAATGAAAATAATCAAGTAGAAACAACAAAACAAAAAGGAAGAATACCTAATGTCTTTGAGATTATTTTGAATGATCAATAAATTGCTTCCATAAATTCTACTTTAACTTCTAATAAGAAATTCTGACACTAATGCGTTTACTATTTTTAATCCAAATTCTTAAATTATGTACATACTGCTAAATATAAAATCAATTAAAATTTATTTTTAATTAATTACAAGTCCTTCAAATTTTCAATTTCAAATCTTATTTTACATACATTTAATATAATGTTGCCACTTTTCTGTGTAAACAAAGCAGACTCATATCAAAAATATAATGGCAGATTTTTTTTAAATGGCTTAAACACAATCCATTCCATTCTGCATGTCTCAAAGTTATCAAAATATCAACTGAAGAATATTCATTTGTGTTTGATTTCCTTGACGATATACAATACTAACATCTAATATTCGATTGTATGTACATTAGGGTGGATCACGAAAAAAAGTTGCAACCTTTCACCCCCAGTTTGGAAGATTATGTTGAAACGTTCTCGGGAGAAAAATAATTTTTTTTTTCTTAACCCTTTTAGAACCGCCAAAATGATTATTTTATCATAGCACAGTTTTTAATTGTCCATTTATTATTATTACACAGGCTATTTTTGCACTGCGACTTAAAAGATCTTTTGTGCACCTATTGCCCAACTAAAACAATTCTAGACTATTTATAAATCTTGTAATTGCTGTGGGCTTAATTTTACCTATGTGGTTTGAAGTCGAGATTCCACTACCTAGGTAGCTAAGTCTACGTTTTGCCACTGCTGGGCAATTCAATAGAGTATGTTCCGATGTTTCCTGCTCCGCATGACAGAGTCGACAGGTATCGTTTTCTACCACACCAATTTTTTTCATATGGTAGTTAAGTCCACAGTGCCCAGTGAGCAACTCTGTGTAGAATTTTATGTCATTTCTGCTGAGGTTAAGAACAGCATCCACCCAAACATGTGTGGGATCGACTGCCGCATGCCAGTTTGAGCTCTCCAGTAGTCGAGAAGATCCCGTTTCTCCCTCTCACATATCAGGTTGTTTACGAAACTGTTTGTAACCCCGCAGAAGGGCTCTGGTCCAATGAAAGAGTATTGCGCCTTCCTTTGCAAGGGAATCGGACATTTCGTTTCCCTCATGTACCTGGTGTCCCGGCACCAACATTAGGGTGACAGGATTCTTTGCTGCCAGGGCATTGAGAAGTTTAAAACATTCCCAAACCAGCCTTGACTGAACCGAGAATTTTGCCAGGGACTTTAGAGCCGCTTGGCTGTCCGACTTTGTCCAACATTGTCCAACTTTGGAAAGTAATAGCTCGTTGTGAAAGCTGTCAGGGAGAGTTATAATTGCTTTTTTGACATTGCACGAACCCTTAAAAAATTTAATTCAGTTCCTCTGATTATACCACCCTAATGAAACATGTTTCCATCATAACTTTAAAGCCCTTTAAAATCCAATATGAAACATCCTAATGTGAATGGAAATTCATTACATACAAAGAAAATTTATATAAAACGGTCACACCTTAATTTAAATCTTCACTCACAAGCATTTCGGAATTATTGATTTGAATTTTCCTTTTTTTTTTACAGCCGGCATAGACGACTTGTGGACATTAAATATCAATTTGAACATATTCCAACGGGGTACAACTCTAAATATCGATACTATTAGCCGAAAGGAGTTTCGAACATCGGTCATAACTGGGAGCAAAATATAGTGCTCATTGAGACATTTTTTGAATACCAAAGTTACATTCTGTCATTAAGTACCCGGAAATTTGAAATAAAACACAAACAACTTAGCAATCATCTAAATTTATTATATCCCCTTCAAAATAGGCCCCTTCTGAGGCAATACACTTCTTCCACGAACAATCCAATCATCGAAACACTTTTTAAAGTTATATTCCGGGATGGCCTTCAGTTCTCGTTGCGAATTAGTTTTGATGTCTTCAATGCTCTCAAAACGGGTTCCACGAAGTGGTAATTTGAGTTTTGGAAACAGGAAAAAGTCACACGGGGCCATATCTGGAGAGTACGGTGGTTGTCCGATGATATTTGTTGAATTTTTGTTCAAAAATTCGTTCACAATGATCGCTTTGTGCGCTGGTGCATTATCGTGGTGCAAAATCCAACTGTTGTTCCGCCACAAATCTGGTCTTTTGCGACGAACATTCTCTCTCAAACGCCTCATAACGCCAAGATAATATTCTTTATTGACGGTTTGGCCCTCCGGTAAGGATTCCGAATGAACAACACCACGAATATCGAAGAAAACGGTCAGCATCACCTTGATTTTCGATTTGCTTTGGCGCGGTTTTTTCGATTTCGGCTCATTTTTGGCGCGCCATTCCGATGATTGTTGACTTGTTTGCATGTCGTACTCGAAAACCCATGTCTCGTCACCAGTTATGATGCGTTCGATGAACGTTGGATCGGAATTTACGCGTTCAAGCATGTCTTCAGCCACCTTACTGCGATTCACTTTTTGAAGAAAATTCAGATCTTTTGGCACCAATCGCGCTGCGACTTACCGCATACCCAAAACATCAACCAAAATATGACGAGCGGTCTCATGAGACATGTTCATTTCTTGGGCTATCTCTCGCAAACTATAATGACGACTTTCGAGCACCATTTCCTTTATTTTGTCTACGTTTTCTTCAGTTGAAGAGGTCGAAGGCCGTCCTGAACGTGGCAAATCGTTCACTTCTTCTCGCCCCTCTTTGAACGATTTATACCAATCGTAAACTTGAGTTTTCGACATGGTTGAATCACCAAATGTTTTTTTCAACATTTCCAACGTTTTGGCACAAGAAATTTCGTTTGCAACACAAAATTTCACACAAACTCTTTGTTCGATATTTTTATCCATAGTAAAAATCGCAACGCACACAAAAGGTTGACTTGTTCCTAATAACGCCGTAACTAAACTAAATGACACATAGCAATAAAAATTCACAGAATAGTGGCTGACAGTTGTGCCAACCTGGGAAAAAAAAATTTTTGAAATATTTTCAGAGGGAAAATTAAAAATGAGAATTTCCGGGTACTTATTTGACAGAATGTATGATAAAAAGAGCGTTTTGGTTGTTTTTTCCGCTCTTATGATAAGTTTTCGAATAAGGGGACGACATTTCAATGCTCTTTCTTTTGTATAGTCAACTACCTAACCTATTGGGCACCCTTTAATTTTGTTGAAACAATCGTAATATAATTTCAGAAATTGTAAAAACTGAATTTAACTACTACCACCACTATTACTACCAATACTACTGCCACCACCACCACCAGTAACAATAAATATACTTTTAGATACGCTTTTGTTAATTTCAATATTTCGAGATTAACTTCATATGAATGTGAGGAGGCATTGCTTGGGAAAATTTCAAAATTCATGGATTATCAAGAATATCACAAATTGGCATCCGCAAAACAAGTACACAAGAACAAGTTGCTTTGAATGACGGGCCTACGCATATACGTAATTCAATTAGACATACATTAAGGATAATATTGAGCAGGAAGAGATGGAATATTTTAAAAATTCCTCCATTATCATCATTAGCATCGATTGCTGATGCCCTCTCTTTCTCAGCCTCTCCTGTCGCTCGTTCTCCCACACCAGCTGTACCTTCTACAATATATGGAATATGCCAAGTATCGAAAATACTACATACGCCTATCAATAAGCCAATAAAGAGCTTACAGCATTAGCAAACTACAGTGGACGGTAGGTAGCATTCGCAATGTACATAGTCGCAAACATACCTACATGGGATTGTACTAACTGAAACTAAACTTGAATGAATAATTCATGAATTTTTGTTGAATGAACCAACTAAGTAACAGATGAACAATATATACAATCAAGGAAATAAGTATGCAGGAAATGCATGTGAGCATTAATATTGTTGCAAGTAGCAAATTAACAATCGCAACAAAAAACCCAACCAAAGAAAAAATTCAAAAATAAAAACGCCAATTGATGGTTTGCTGCTATAAATTTAATGAAATGGTATCAGTAACAACACCAACAATAACAACAGCAGAAACGACTATAATCACATCCACCTCCACTATGTTTCCTGTGTATTCTGTGCTTCATTTCATTCACCGAATGCTCTTTCGTTCATTCATAAAATTTGTTTTGCCTCCATCGGGTATTGTGTTGCCAACATATAATTGAGAATCAATCGTCATTGTTGTGTCGACGAAGCAAACAAAACACAACAAACAATTGTTATCTGATACTCTGTATAATTTGAATTGAATGATTATGATGTCAATGAAATCATGGATGCTCTTGTTACAGTTTTTAGAGTGGCCAATTCGTAAAAGGTTATGGCAGAACAGGGATTTTAATAGAGATGTTGATTTTATCAATTAATGCAAAATACATTCATCTATTACTTGTATAATTCCATGTAGAAAAAAATCTGTATTTATATCTCACACCTAAAGTATTCGTATTATTTCAACTCCAAATTACTTCAAATTATGATTTTCATTTTTATTATTGTCCATTTTTGGATTCACAGGTCAATTGTGACCCTTACAGGACTTGGAGTTTTTCTCTAAGTCATACCTTTGTTAGAAACGAAGGCTCTAGGGTTGCCTTCGTTTCACTCCCTGCCAAGAGTGCACCCCAGGCGCCCTCTATGCTCCTCGTTCATATGAAAAAATGATCTAGTAAAAGATATTTTTAATTTTTGAAAATGATTGCACAACCAAAAAAAGGTATTCAGTTGTTTTCACCTGCAACCTTAGGTGCCCCACCCACAAAAATGAAAACATTTTATTAAAATGTACTCAATCTCCCTTGAGATTACATGAAAATATTCCAACACCATATATACTTGCCATTATTTTTGTTGCCAATTGATTTTTGTTGTACATATATTGATTCTTATCCATTCATATGTATATTCCTGTTGCAGTTGTTGTTGCTGTTGCTATTGTTGTTGCTGTTTCTGTTGTTGCCATTATTGATGTCGATTTGCAGTCATTTTAACGAATTTATTTGTATCACATTGAATATTTGCTTCATTTTCGTGGTCGTTGTTGCCCATCCGTTGCTGCCACAAATAATTTAATGTAATTTAAATGACATTACCAATGTCCTCGCATGTTGCAGGCACAACGAAATACATATGTCTATATGTGAGTACATACAGCGTCTTAGCTGTACATCAGTCATGGGGGGTAATGCGAAATTGAATACATAC
The DNA here is from genome assembly GCA_963854835.1 of Megamerina dolium. Classification (NCBI taxonomy): domain Eukaryota; kingdom Metazoa; phylum Arthropoda; class Insecta; order Diptera; family Megamerinidae; genus Megamerina; species Megamerina dolium. Next base: position 30,307,466 of record OY978528.1, on the reverse strand, counting down.
ATAATTGAACTTGGCATTTCAGTTTAATACAATATTGGTGATCTTTAAAAAATATTGAATACAGATATTTTTTTTTTCTCAAAATGAGAATCACTATGTCATCGAAAAGTCTTGTTTCAAAACATTTAAGATTTGAATGGTCGATAAATTGAATTAGTTTAGCTTGCTTCTTGAAATATCACGATTTTTTTTTCAGGAATGTATCACGAATAATATCAACGACTGTTGTGAAGGTCAAATTATAAACCTTGGCATCACTGGTTGGCTATCTCATGCTGTGGCGCACATCATATCGAATTTTTGACAGATCTCTATATTGAGAATTGGTGAAAAATAAATGCGGACAATCTTTAAGCTAAAACTTTATTTTGACTATGACCACGAGTCTATTTAAGGTATCATATAAAGAGATGTGTGCTGAATGTATTCATTTTCCACAATTCGATTGTCACTTTGTACTAAATGAAATTTATGGAAAAAACTGATTAGGCTTCATAAGAGTCGTATGTTCTACATAGCGAATTTTAAATATGCTTCAAGGATTTAATTTTTTTTTTTAGTCAAATTTAGTCAAATGGGGCTTGAACTCTCAAAATGCATACCTCGCTCCACTTTAATACGTCCCTGATACAAATAAACATACATACTCACATATATTTGTAAAGAAAAGCAAAAGCAGAATGGATTTTAGTAATGTTGGCGCTCCACATACATATATATGGTGCATACATATACATATATACGCATTGTATGCATCTGTGGACTGGTTTGATGGTGACTATAAATGCGTTGTCCATTCTGTCCGATCGTGCCGTTGTGGATCTAACTATGCATACGCCTATGCGTGTGAGTGCAAAATGTTGTTGTGGTTTTTTTTTTCTTTTTTGTTCATTTGGTTGATTGGCTGGTTGGTTGGTTGATTTGCCGATTTATCTACCAAGCGATTTGGTGCACCTGCCGTCCAGTGGGAGTATGTATGATTCCTCCATTTATTTGTCGTAATTGTGATTGTGATTTTTGTTTTATACTCATCTCAAAGTAAAATGCTTACTTCGTTTTTTGTTTTCTCTGACTCTCTTGCCGCTCTACGTCAAAGGCTGGATACAATTTATGTATATCTGCTGCTGATGCTGCAAGGAAAATGTTAATTTGCAGTTATTCTATTCATCAACCTTCTTCCTTTATAATTTTAATGGTTTTCTTTTTCTCTTTTTGGATTCTAATAAATTGTTTTCTTTAATTAAATTGACTGATCAATGGGACGCGTCATACGAACTGACCGATGTACACTTTTATTCATATTTATTGAGGAGCCCTATTAACATATCACTAATATGTATAATAAGTTTTGAGATACTTTACATTCACTTATATACATATTTCTTACAACTACAAATATTCATATGAATATGTGTGGCTTGGTTCGGAGAGGAAAACAAGTTCTTTAATGTTGCTCAACTTTATTAAAAGTTTCTTATCACAATTGCACCCAGATATTGTCATCGTTGTCTACGATGCAGTCTTAGTGTTGGTATTTTTTAAGTGGGCGTGTGTGGGTCATATACACATGGTCGTACCTGGACAAAATGAAATAGCAATAATTACATTGATATATTGCTAATCTGGGATTATTTGAAAAAATTAATGAGAATGAAAAAGAACTAAAAAATATTAAAAAAAATTAGTAAAAAAAAATAAATAAAAAGCAGAAAATTATTTTGAAATATTTTAATCTCTTGTTAATATCGGCGTTCTGACAGTTTTTGCTTTACTGAAATGGAACCAAAAAAAGAAAAAGGTGTGACACTGTTAATTAGTTTTTAATTTATAACTTTTAGAAAAAAATATCATTCTTTTTCTTCTGATATTCTATTGAAAAATATTAGGTTTAGACAAATTCGAGCTCGACATTGTGTGAAGGGGTTTTTTTTTTTGTTTTCTTAAGTTATTAGTTAATGACATTTAATTTAAGCTAATTTAAGCGCTTCTATTTTATATTGTATTTTTTCATTTTTTCTGTTTGCATTATAAATTATGCGGTTATGAGCTTATTCAAACACAACAAATTCAAATAGTATGGCGTAGGGGTTCAAATTTTGTATGGGAAATTATATTTAAATTTAAAATATTTAAGACGATTTCGTTTATATTTATTAATCTGATTATATAAATTTAATTGATTTAATTATTTGAATTTAAATACACACAACAATACAATGTACATTCATAAAGTGAATTCCAAAAAAAAAATTGACTTAAACTGCTCTATGTTCTAGTGGAATATAGACATATTAACATGCTATATTTTAACTTTAGCAATAAAGATCTAAAATGTCGATAGTAAAACAGTACTGATTCACTATTGACTTTATCACCAGTATTACTGAAAGATTATTCCCCAGGCAATGCTCTCTGCTGTAGACATTTAACATGTGCTCGTCATTGAGAATTCACTAGTGTTTTTAGATATACATATTGATTAGGGGGTTGTTATGGAACCACATGGAGACATTGGAACCAGAGATTCAGTACTACATTTTAATAATTGAGCTTTTACACTATTAAAACATTTTATTCGATTTCGACACTAGTACTACTAGTGTTACAAGCCTAGTAACAACTTAAACGTTTTCATATAATATGTTATACATATTTTTATACCCTGCATAATGCAATATGCATGGTATATTCATTTCGGTTAGATGTTTGTGTCCACTTGAAGGAATCTCCGGAGATATAGACATAGATATATATTCGTGATCAGCGTCGATTAAATTTTCGATTTAACGATGTCCGTCCGTCCGTCCGTCCGTCTGTCTGTCACCTGGCTGGTTCGCACGATAACTTGAGTAAATATTGAGCTATTTCTATGATCCAAGGGTACGGAGGGGATTGATATTGGGCATGATCGGTCAATAACCACGCCCACACCAAGCATTCAAAGCGACTAACCTCGAAATTTTCAAAATCTTTAACTTGCTATAACTCACATAATATATCACTTGGGACAACAATATTCGGCACATAGACTTATATTATACTACTATATAACCTCGCCAAAAGTGGTTGAGCCACGCCTACTTTTTAGCGTAGCTCTCATACAAAGTGTCTGTACTTCTTTCAAATTGAAACAGCTGTAACTTCTACAATCTTCTGTCTAGAATAACCATAATTGACACTTAGATTAACATGGTAGTCGGAAATAATATGGCTGAAATCAGTGTGCCACGCCCACTCCTTTTTGGGTCTCCCATACAAAGTTGCAGAAATAAAAAAAATGTTACCGGTTATAACTTGCAAACTATTCAGCGTAGAATAACGAGATTTAAGGTGTGGATTAGTATTGTACGAGCAACTAGGCTCACAGGAAATGGGCGCACCATGCCCACTGTTTATCGTAGCCGTCATACAAATTTTAAATTGAAACAGCTGTAACTTCGGCAATCTTCTGTCTAGAATAACCATAATTGACACCTTAATTAATATCGTAGTCGTCGAAAATCTGGCAGAAAATCTGTGTGCCACGTCCACTCCTTCATGAGTCTCCCATACAAAGTCAAGGGAATTAAACTAAAACTTTTAAGCTCCATAACTTACAAACCATTTAGCGTAGGACAACGAGATTTAAGGTATGGAATAGTATTGTACGAGCAACTAGACTCGCTTGAAATGGGTGCGCCACGCCCACTGTTTATTGTAGCCCCCATACAAATTTTAAATTGAAACAGCTGTAACTTCGGCAATCTTCTGCCTAAAATAACCATAATTGACACTTAGATTAATATCGTAGTCGGAAATAATCTGGCAAAAAATCAGTGTGCCACGCCCACTCCTTCATAGGTCTCCCAAACAAAGTCAAGGGAATTAAACTAAAATTTTAAGCTCCATAACTTACAAACCATTTAGCGTAGGACAACCGAATTTAAGGTGTGGATTGATATTGAAAAATTAATTAGATATACAAGAAAGAGATAAGTCACGCCCACTTTTTATATAGTACAAAGTGTCGGATTTATCTTAAACATTAAAACACCCATAACTTACTAAATAATACGCCTAGGTCAACCCATTGCAAACTATGTAGTTTAGTATTATAGGCAGAAATTGATCCTCCAAAATTGGTGAGGTACGGCTGCTTCTTAATGTAGGTCCTATACAAAGTAGCAGAAGAAAAGGATGGATATACGAGCAAACTTTTTATATATACCTCTACATATGCAGGGTATAATTTGGTCGGCCCCAGCCGACTGTAAGGAGATTTTTTGGTATTCAATTGTTTTAAAAATAAAAAAAATTACTTTCTTCAAGGCTGGCTAAATCTTTCAGCATATTGAATTGATAAAAAAAATTACTGCTCTTTGTCACAATAGTCGCTTTCGTTTTTGCTTATTTTTGCCTTTGTTACGACTGATTTGTTTAAAATATATTTTTTTCTCTGTCTTTGAAAAGCTGTTCTCAATGTCTATTCAGTAGATTCGCTTAATATATAGAATCTGAGTTTTAAAAAAATATATATTTTGAAATATTAGAAAAAATTTTGAAAGTTTAAGTTAAGTTTAGAAATTATTTACCTATCATAGCCGTAAACAAATTACCTCAATCCCGTAATAGCTATTTGCCGAAAGATGAATCAACATTAAAATTCATAATTATACGCTTATTTACTTTTTAAATTCACTTTTCTTCACTTTTTTACTTAAAAACTTGAAATTTGGATTAAACGACGTATATTTTCAATAAAACAAAATAAAACAATAAAAATATCATCTTTGAAGTTGACAAATATTTCTTTAGCTATAAAAGCCAAAGTAAAAAGTATAGACGCTTCGTTGACAATGTCACTAAAAAGTCAGCAAAATACTCAATAAAAGTGGTAACTTAGACACATTTGATACCAAGCTTCCTTCAAGGGATATATAGTAACTACTACATTTGTAAATTTATGCATAATTATTACTAATTTAGTGGGCAAATTCAAGATACCTACATATAATCACTACTCATTTTCATATTATACGGAACACTTCAGTCGTCGTGGACGAAAAATGAAAATAGTTCCTCATTCGAAAATTCTGTAGAATTTTGAGCAAATTTAGAGTTTTTCACGTAGACTTTTGTTTATATTAAAAGGTGTAAAAATGTGATTGAAATTAAATGGGGATCCCCATTAGCGATTGATACAGTTTCCATTATCATCCAGCAGAAACAATTTGACGTGAAAAAGCATATGACAGAGCTAAAGAAGCGATATCACAAGGGTTCTTATAGTCACAACCGGCTACTTAGAATTAAAAGGTGGAGAAGGTAATACCTAAGCTCAGTCGTCATCAACATATAATATTATTATCGGGGCACTTAAAAGCCCCGAAGGTCTCTTTGGTCTAACTTCTCTTCCAGTACTGTTGTGCGTGTTAAATTTTGGACAATTTTAGAAGGGAAATACTTACTTTAGCCAGTTCCGAATGGCAGAATCATTGTGACATCACTTTTTCTGTGCTTTGTCACAGAGTTCCTTGAGAAGCTTTTCTATTACAATTTATTGCTGCCGGAAGAATTTGCAAATTTTGAGTACTCGTCGAGATCTATTCGATGATATATATATCATGTTATTCAGTTAGAAATCACATATCAAAGGTGTAATGGAAAAACAATTTTGACCTTTTCAGGGCGTTAATGAAACTAAAATGCTTACAGTCTTGAAACTTGCTCAATTTAAACTTTCAAAGAGGAGCAAATTCAAAATCTTTATGAATACCATCCCGGTTTAATGTATTCGTGTAAATATGAACTAAAAACAGAAGAGGACAAATTTTTTGAATGAAATCAACAGCAAACGTAAAAAAAGAAAAGAAATAAGTGCAACAATCTTTTGCATAAAGAAACTTCTCAGACACACAAATCATGTGATTGTTGTTGTTATTCTTTTTATTATATTATTATGTACAATATCTGTTGTTGTTGTTGTTGTTGTCTCGTTTTCAAAGACACCATTCATATTCTGAGCGGACATGGCCGACTAGTTTACTGGCTTGTTGGCCGGCCGGTCGGTCGATCAGTTTGTTGGCCAAAAAATACAAACACACTAAATGTATATTATTTTGCATACATACCATATAACATACATATATCGATGCGTGTGCGCGTGTGACAGTTTTATTGGATTTCAAAATGTTTTATGAGCGCAAAACGTCGCAAAAATGACACGTTTTCACTTGTTGGCAGGCGCACAGGGCGATTGAACTTGTGTACGGGTTTTTGTCTGCATACGTAATATATACATATATGTGTATGCGTATGAGTACCAGTAATATGTAATATAAAAAATACAAATAAATAGCTAGGTGCAAGTGCGAAACATGATAATGGCAACGACTCATACGCTCAGGCGTACACATTGCACGCGTTCCAATCAGCATGTCCTCCTACACGTCTCGTACGCATGCACTCACGCTATGCTATACATATGTACATGATCATACACCAACCACTCCATGCTATGACAGTCCTAGACTATGAGTAAATTGAATGAATTGAAATGAAAATGAAAAATGTTTATTTATCTCGTCAGAAATGCGTGTGTGTGTGTGTGTTTATGCTATAGATAAAAATAAATGTCAGTGTGTGTGTGTGTCATATGAATGGCATTGGCGCATGCTCAGAGGCGTTTTGACAGTTTTTAATAATTTGCCAGCCTATTTCAGTGCCCTTCAGCTTTTTCGCTACAATATCGTAGTAACTATTAATAATAATAATTTTTTTTTATTATATTTTCCATGGCAGATCGATTACAAATTATAATTTATTAATACGTCAATACTTACATACATACATATGTTTGTATATTATATATATATTGATATACGACATCTATGAATAATGCTATTGTTTAATGGTATCATAAATTCTCATACTATCGACTGAAATTATATTGTATTTGTATCATAAAAATGCGGATGGAATTAGAAGACATCTCTTGGCAATTATTTTAATACTAAACATTTACTCTCGGAAAGCTCCTAGGATGATTTTGAGAGCATGCTGTAAAAAGTAATTAAGTAATTAATTATGAAATTCAATTAAAAAGTAACTAAGCCCTAAGCCCTTTGTGGTTTTAAGTGCCACATATTTATATTTATTTAAGCCCTACCCGATAACATAGACTCGTACATACAGTTCATCCATCGAAGATCCATCTTTGTCATGGTTTCCAAATAATACCCTCAAAATTAACCTAAGGAAATGACAGAGCGCTTTCCATAATATTTTTTAAGTTTAACTCTATTTTTAAATATTAGGTTTTTCTCAAAAATTAGTAGTTTATCGGCACACGAAATTCATTTTTTTGCCATATTTATCAATAAACATAATCCTTGTCTGCATTCAATTACTATTGTAACCTCTATTGCAACATATGCCGCAATTATCACGGACTTATCAGCTGGTCATCATATTTATATCTAGTTAATTAATTAAGAATTTTTATCAAACGTTTCAATGTATTATTTTTCATATTTTTTTTACATTTTGATTCAAACCATAAAACTATGAATTTTTACAGCAACGCATACAGACCCATCTTCATAGACAAGTAAAATATCAGGTCAGTCCATAAGTTCGTGCGTTTTTCTTAGGTGGTTTTAAAATAAATAAAAAATAAGTATTCAGTATTTATTAATCCATTATAAATTTTCCTGCATTATTTACAATGTCTTCTCAAAGTTGAAGCCAATTTTTAATTCCCTGCTCAAAAAATTGTTTGTCCTTGGAGCCAACATACGCGTCGATATCCCATTTTATAGCTTCTTTTGAGGTGTAGTTCTTATTACTGAAATAATAAGTGGCATTAGCTCCCATCCAAGCTCGTTCAACTTGCCTAATATCTGTCTTGGGGTATGCGGTCTTGCCTTGCCGTGGTGAAACAAAACTTTGCGTCTATTGCCTAAAGACGGACGATTTTTTTCAAGTGTTTCATTCCGTTTGAATAGTTGATGGCAATAATAATCAGCTGTGATCGTCTGGTTTGGTTCAAGCAGAACAAAATAAATGATACCGGCCATATCCCACCACCAGGAGGCCATCTCTGGGGGTTGATTCTGATGTTTCATCTTTATAAAACCACTGGCGTTTGTGAACAGTATTATTGTCAAGGACCCATTTTTCCTCCCCAGTAACAATACGGTTCAAAAGCGCTAATTTTGAAGCCGAGAACACACATTCACTCTCTGCTGAAGTTTTGCGACCGAAAGTTTATTCAGAACCCATTTTCTCAACTTTGGAACATTGCTCAATTCAACCAGGCGCCTGTAAACTGTGCCATGTGATGAATTTAACCTTCCAGCCATCATGTCGACTGTCAAACTTGGCTCAGCTTTCACAAGTTCCAGCAAGGCGTCGGAGTTAAAGACCTCAGGACGACCAGATCGTGGGCATCCTTAACGTCACAATCACCACTTCGGAATTTGGGAAACCACTTTTGCGCAGTTCTTACACTCACGGTATTCTCCCCATGAGTTGCATTTATTTCTGCAGCGGCAGATATTGCCTTTTTCCACTTTTATAAAAAAAAATACAAAATATGCCTCTTATACTTGTTCGAAGATTTCATTTTATTTTTTAACAACGATTAAAATCACTTGTTGAATGCTCAATACATCAGGGAAAATAAGAATAGTTCATTTATCTCCCGCGAATAATTTTTTGAATAATATTTAGGTGTCCAGATTATCTGCAATCTCCATGATTAAAAAAAAAATAAATATGTGGCACTTAAAGCCCCAAAGGGCTCATTGGCCAAGCTTCTCTTTCATTACTGTTGTGCGTCTTAAATTTGGACAGTATTAGAAGGGACCTACTTATTTTAGCCGGGTTCCGAACGGCAGAACACTTGCGACATCACTTTTTCTGAGCTTTGTCACAGAGTTCTTTAAGAAGCTTTTTCATGGCAAGTTGTTACTGTCGGAAGAATTGCCAATTGCTTGCCGACAGGTGGGTACCATTCGAAAGGAAAATCTTATCGATATTAAATTTGTTATGCATCAGCCGGGGATTGAAGCACGACCTACAGATCAGAAGGCGAACACACTAACCACTGAGCTACGGCACCCACGGCCTCCATGATTATTTGCCTTCAACACTTTGATGATTTTCGGGAATGCCATAAAAATGTCTACCAATAAAAAAGTATAATTTTCCTAACATTTATATCTTGCTCCCCCTGCCTAAGCTATTGTCTACGCCACAGAATGCGACCCTCATCATCATCATCATCATCATCATCATTACCTGCAGCATAATTCAATAAAATATAAACAAATTGCCTTCAAATGTTCAAATTGCCAGTCACCGCAATTTACACACGAATACACACACATATACGTGGCACGCGTACTAAATATGACATGACCTTAGGCAGTACAATATGAGAAGGCGGTGAAGCTATAACAGGTAAAGTATAAGACAAATATATGCGGGTATACTTGTATGTAGTAGTATGTATGTACATGTAGAACGTAATGGAATGTAATTGAAATCATTATCTTGTCAGATGCACTCGCAAATAAATATTTATCTACCAGCGATGAACATATACCCAGGAATTCGGAATCTTGACTTAAATGTCATACTTAAAATCCAGGGATGAATCATTTTGGGATTTGGAAATTTTTATTTAAAGGAACATATTCTAAGAAAAAATTAGAAATTCTTGTCCAGCCCGCAAAAAAAAAAAATTTTTTCTAACAGCAAAAATATTTTTTTTTCAGATCTTTGTACGGTTCTTTTTTAGATTAGATAGAACTCGGAGTGTTATAACGGAAATCTGACCACAAATTCAAATTCAACGATTACTCCCACCAGTCGGACATCCCACTTTGTTTTTGTAGAGAATCTCGTTCTCAAGAACTAATACTTTAGCGGTAGTCAAATTGTCAGTTTTTGGAGCGACTTAACCAAATTATGATGTCTTCCTTCAAGTGGCCTATAATTCGATGATTTTTACAACTTTTGGATGTATTTTAATGTATCGTTAATGCCAGCACTAAAGCCTGGTGTAATGGCATAGGTTTTTGATTAACCCAAAAACTCGGGATCAGCAAGAGACCCGAAATGTGGTATCCCTAAGATGTACATATAAATATTTAACTATTTTTATGACCATCTTATGTATACATGTAGTAGAGCAGTCACTCGGTTAGTAATAACATCAGAAAATATCTACCAAGAGATACCAGTACCACAATAATAATATGTAGTATTATCCTATTTTTTTTATTGGACATATTGCAATACATTTTACTATAACAATGATGCCAGCGGCATTACAAGTACAATAACACCAATGACGGCAATTGTAAATATGAATATACCTACGACATATGCATGTGACAACGATGATGACCACCAACAATTAATCCAATGATGATGATGCTGCTCACAATCATGTCTGCAATAACGACATTTATAACAATTAATATGTGTACGAATATTAAAAATTAAATTAGGTTGATAATAATGGTTAACTAATTACAGCTTTGAACAGTCACAAGTGTGATAATTATTATAATATTTTATCATGAGCACATGCTACCTGCTGGTTGGTATATACGTTGTATGTTGTATGTACCATCATTCTTTGATGCATATTTAAATGTAGCATCGTCATTATTTTATCATTCAATATAAAGGATGACTACTTAGGTGCATATATGTACACATATCCTACCATATTTATATAATGATTATTTCTTACATACATTTTTTCGTCAGGTGAGAGCCGAAGCTGATTATTCGTTTATAAATCATAAATATTTTATGATGTACCTACATATGTTTCAAAGTATTTTTTAAGTTCGATTATGATATAGATCATAAGTAAATAATTCAATTTCATTGAATTTTCCACTCTCAAAACCAACCTCATTGTTTTGTATTAAATTTCCATCAGTTTATAAAGAAATTTTAGAAGAATAAGAAATACATAATAAAATCTGCCTGGACAGATTGAATTACACCCTGCACATGTATATTTAAAATATAATATATATACGAGTAAAAGTCGGTTCTCATATCCATGCTCGTTTTTTATTTCCACTACTTTGTATGGGAGCAACATTAAGAAGTAGTCGTGGCTCGCTTATTTCATCCCAGAATTTTTTCGACCACCACATTAATTAGTTGTGAATTATGGTTGTTCTAGACAGAAGATTGTCGTATAAATTTAAAAGAAATTCGATAATTTTGTATAGGAGCTACTACCTTGTCAAGTCATAAATATTGGTACACAACTAAATGCATTCATTACGAATACAATATTGGGCGCATCCATTTCATTTTGACTGCCATTTAACAGTTAGCATTCATTGCCACGTAAAAATTTGTTGGCATCAATTGTTTACAATCATGGAATGGGGCGACATCGAAAATCGTATTGTTGTAGTTGGCCTACAAAAATGAAACATGGGAAAAAGCGATATTGTTCGGACGTTGCAACCGCTTGGAATCACTCGCAATTTTGTGTGTCGTGGTGTGAAGTTGTTTGAAGATACTGGTAAAGTACGAGACTGTCAAAGATCCGGACGGCCACACACTGTAAGTACTCCGAAAGTTATCAAAGCCTCTTCTATATCCATAAAAGTAGACATAGATATCCCTCCACAAGACAGTTCCCTCTTCGCTACGCGAACGAGTTCGTGCAGGGCCGTTTCAGCCCTGTACGCGTGCTGACACCTGCTCAGTGGTTTTGTCAGAAGCGTTGTCCTTTCCATGTAGTCCGCCAGTACTCCTTCCATACATTTAAGCAGAAAGGAGGTCAAGCTAACCGGCCGGAAAGATTTAGCCTCTGAGTAGTGCCTTTTTTTGTGGGTGCCGTAGCTCAGTGGTTAGTGTGTTCGCCTTCTGATCTGTAGGTCGTGGGTTCAATCCCCGGCTGATGCATAACAAATTTAATATCGAAAAGATTTTTCTTTCGAATGGTACCCACCTGTCGGCAAGCAATTGGCAATTCTTCCGACAGTAACAACTTGCCATGAAAAAGCTTCTTAAAGAACTCTGTGACAAAGCTCAGAAAAAGTGATGTCACAAGTGTTCTGCCGTTCGGAACCGGCTAAAATAAGTAGGTCCCTTCTAATACTGTCCAAATTTAAGACGCACAACAGTAATGGAAGAGAAGCTCGGCCAATGTGCCCTTTGGGGCTTTAAGTGCAACATATTTATTTTTTTAGTAGTCCCTTTTTCCCGGCTTTGGAAGAAAGACAACCTTAGTCTCTCTCCATTGAGTCGGGATATATCCTGTAGCCAGGCAAGTAATAAATATTCCCAGAAGCCTGTCTACCAGAGCTTCTGTACCCCACTGAAGTAGGGCTGGAAATATCCCGTCTGTACCCGCTGTTTTGAATGAAGAGAAACGCTTAATGGCGTTTATCACTCCCTCTCTGGTGACTATCCTTTCAGCTTCCAATCTTTCATTCCTGTTTGCACCCTTGCGGGTGGCTTCCCAAAGATATTCCGATCTAAAGCTTCCTGGAAAATGCACCTCCATCAGGTATTTCAGTGACTCTCCGATTGTCTCTGTAAAGGATCCATTCGTTTTGCGAATTAATCCCAACTTTGACACCGGGTCCTTTGATATGATCCTCTGTAATCTACATACATCGGTCATAACTTGCATATTTGAGCAGAATTCCCTCCACGTTTTCCTTTTACGGTTGCGTAGAGTCTTCTTCAGCTCCCTTTTCTTTGACTTGTAGTCGTCCCATGCGTTGGGGTCCCGTCTCATGTGACGGGACCCCATGGTGGAATGGGGACTCCAGTTCCCCATTCCACCATGGAGTGGGATCTCCTTCGTCCACTACCGTCAGAGGACATGAAGCTTCAAATGCTTTGATCATGGCTGAGCTGATAGCCCTCACCTGATACTCAACATCTGCGGTTGTTCTAGATCTCTTAAACCTCCTTGGCAATAATTCCTCAAGAACTTCGCAGTACCTTGTACAATCCGTTCGTTTCGGTATCCTTACCATTCTACAGTCGTTCCTATGTTTTTTATCGGACGTAATCCCAAACTGAATGGCCCTGTGGTCCGACATGGTTAGTCTATCCACAACCCTCCAATCCAAAATCCTTTCCAACATTTTGACATTCGTCAGAGTAACATCAATAACCTCGCAACGACGTGCGTCGACAAAGGTCGGTTCTGTTCCCCTATTGGCAACTTGTAGACCAAATCTTTCTATAAATTCGAGTAGACACTCTCCTCTATAGTTTTCATTGCTGCTACCCCACACAGAACTGTGCGCATTGGCATCGCAGCCTAAGATCAGACCAACCCCCTTACCATCACAGAATATCACTAGAGCTTCCACCTCTCTCGAAGGTGGTTCGTCTGGAGAATCGTATGGAAGGTATGCTAAAATGCATGTCCTCAACTTCCCCTCTGTTTGTGGATAAAACAAAGTGGTCTTTTGTGCAGATAGGCCTTTGATCCTTTCTTGATCCAGGGCTCCTGAACTAGTGCAATGTCAAGCTCATCCTCATCGAAGCTCCGCACCATCATTGCGGATGCTGCTTTGCTGTGGTGAATATTGAGTTGACACACATTTAGTGGTTCCTGGCGCATTCTAAGATTTTTAGCCATTGTATAACCCAATAAGAAGAAAAATAGTTTTGAAAAACATTAGTTCGCTTTCATTTGACGTCGATTTTTCTGTGTACCAATATTTATGACTCAGCGGGAGTAGCTCGTCCATTTCTTGTAAATCTAGTTATCCTTATAATACAATAATAATCCACAACTTAAATATGGTAAAACCATACGCTGAATAATTCGTAAGTTAAGACGGCTTTAACTTTTTTTTTTTTAATTTCCTCCATTTTGAATGGGAGCCACATAAAGAAGTAAGCGCGGCTTGCTGATTTCATGCCCTTCATGCCCATTTTCAACCCCGTCCGTACCATTGAACCATAGTTTACTCATGTTAAATTTGGTCAAAATACCTCAATATTTACTCAAGATATCGTGCGAACCAGCCAGGTGTTAAAGGACGGAATCGTTAAATCGAATATTTAAGTGACGCTCAGAAATGCTCAAAAATTATAGATTCAACTTAACAATGTCTATTTTTAACAACGATCAGGGATATATATAAATTTCCATATCTCCAGAGCTTCCATCAAGTGGTTACAAACATCGAAACGAAATGAATAAACCATGCACTCATGCAGAGTATAAAAAATTATTAGGATGGCATCAAAACAAAGCAAAAATGTTGTTATTATGAAATACAATAATAAATAACACAGCAGCATGTTCTAGTATAATTTTTATGAAATTATCAGCAAATTGAAAAAAAAACGATTAAAATATAAGAATTGTCGTCATTGGGAAAACAAGTTCTGTATGAGTAGGTTAGGTACCCTATATACGACATAAAGAATATCAGATATGATCGCAAAAGTCTATGACACAATAATTTTCAAAAATAATTTAGCGTTAAATTAGAATTTTTAAAATCTTCCCGCTTAATTTGAAATTTGAACCTCCCTAAAAATGGCGAAAATGGTTTTAATTTTCATCACTTTGACATTTGATAATCGATTTGACAAAAGGCTCGAAAAGGTTCGAAAATTGTTGACTGCTCTAATTTTATAAACAAAAAACAAAAACGGAAAAGAATAGAACTCTGAATTACCCAATTTACCAATTTATTTATCAATTCTAAATTACAATATTTTCAAAAAAAAAAATAATAATAACAAAAGATGTCAGCTACATGTGTAACCGCATGTAGCGCTTCTCAATTTGATAACAATTTTTGACAATGCGAGTAAAATCACAGAAACTATTTTGAGCACATGTAGTAGTCGCTGTTGAAAGTAGCCATTGTTAAGTTGAACAGAAAAATTTCGAGCATTTCTAAAACACGCAAAAGTAGTAGAATGTTAATTTTTCGTGCATTCATAATATTAACTTTATTTATATCGATAATTTACGGAACAAATGTTAATCGACAACAAATGAAATTAATTGAAAGTCATATGAACACCAGTGCGGATCCATGCATCGATTTCTATGAATATGCTTGTGGAAATTATGGAAATGTGCATGATGGAAATAATTACCAAGAAGTTGGTGGAATGGTGGCTGACAGTTTTCTAAAGGAATTCCGAATAATTTTTAAACGATTAAATAATAGTTCACTCACTTCACAATATAATTTCATCGCAAATGTATTGGGATATTACAATTCTTGTATATCGACTGCAACATTCGAACCAATGAAAATTCTACATTTATTACAAATGCAAGAAAATATAACATGGCCTTCGGTTCTACCGTCAATTGATGTGGATTCTTCAGAGGAGGGCGAAACAACACCAACAGACTTTGATTGGATACGGACTCTAGCAATTCTGCGAAAATATGGAATGAATGGAGTTTTTGTATTTGAAAAGGTACTTCAATATGATGCACATTCATCTTTTGTATTCATCCGAAAGCCAAATAATATTGATATATTCCAACATACTTCTAGAGACCAAATATATTCGATACACAGTTATTTCGGCAATAATAACCGCAAAGAAATTGAAGAGCACCATCAAAAATTTATACAATTCGAGGCGAAACTTAATGCTCTAGGTGATGCTGTGGTGGATAATAAATGGCATTTTTTGCCTGCTAAAGCATTATATGTCACATGGTTACAAAAATATATAAGTATTGTTATGGGAAATACATCCACTCCAGATGTTGTAGTCGCTCTCAGAAACTTACCATACTTGGAGGCATTATTTGGTATTCTAGTTAACTATGAATCGGAATTCTTATGTCGTTACTTAATGATGCGATATATGTTACACATCGATAATACTGCTCTAAAAGTCTTTGAGGAGCCCGACTGTGCAGAAGATACAATTCAAAAGCTACAATTACCCATGGATTGGCTATATGAGCACTACAATCCACAATTGCTGGAAGAAAGAGAAAACCTTGAGGGCATTTTCAAAAGACTACTAACGAGTTTTAAACGTATCCTCAACGAAAATCCCAATAATCTATCCGAGGACATTTTGAAAAAACTACACGACAAAGCCGATGGAATGATTTTGAAACTAGGAAATCTACCCAGACCGTCAACAACGGAGAAATTGGAAGAATTCTACAAGAATCTAAATTTAACATCTACAGACTACTATGTGAATAAATTGAGAGCATTATCATTTTACACGGCGATGAAACATAATCGCTTACACACAACATTACCACAAAATGATTCATACTTCTTGTTGGAAGAACCTGGAAAATATTCCGGAAACACTGTATACTATGTACACGATTCTAATCTAGTTGTCATACCATTGACATTCTTAATTGCACCGATTTATCATCCACAATTTCATGATATATTTAAATACAGTATACTTGGTGTAGCGCTGGGTCATGAAATGATGCATGCCTTCGATAAAAATCATATATCTACGGACGAGGTGGGACGATTTTCAAATATTTTAAATGCTATTTCAAAGAACGAACGCTTTTCGATGAATACAAATTGTCTGGAGTGGAAAAATCCGAAACAAACTAGCGAAAAAATAGCAGATCTTAGCGGATTGATTCTAGGCTATGAGTCCTTGTTTGGGAAAAGATCTAACGACAATTCCATGCCTTCAATATTGAATTGGACATCAATTTCAATGGAGCGTTTATTTTTTCTCAACTATGCACAATTCTATTGCAGTCAAGTCGATGATTTGGAATTCGAAGATGACGCACATCCACCTTATCGCATACGTGCTTTGGAAGCCTTGTCCAATTTCAATGAATTTAGTCGTGCATACGATTGCCCTTTAGGCAGTCCAATGAATCCGGATAAAAAATGTCAAATTTGGCATAATATATAATTCGTATTTTATAAGTATTTGGAATAAAATGAAACATTACAAAATTTAAAATTGAAAAGTTTTTTAAGAATTCAGAATTAAGAATTTAATGTTATGAAATTATTAGCAATGTAAGTGAAAATCAATTTCATTATTTTATACCCCTATTGTCCTTCCATTGTCATGTGGCTAAGCATCCTCACATTATGGCCGACAGCTTTTAAAGTGACTGTCTAAATTAGTCAGACTGTATTGTGGTAGAGCAATAATGGAACAACACAGCACACTTCACATGGCGTATCAATACATCCAGTGTCTGTATCATATCAGAGAACCTCTCAACCAAAACTTATTACTACAAAAAAAACCTTCTGGAGAATTTTAAATGGACGCCATTTGCTTCAATAGAAGGCCAAAGTATGGACGGTATTCGTCAGAAAATTTTCGACAGGTTCCACCAACGTCTACTTCATGACTCTTCAACAGACCATGTCGTCTAAACCTGACCACAGCTTGTATTCGAGCGGATTAAGATCTAGACTAGCTGATACCAATAGTGAATACTAATAAACTCAGTTATGTACTTGGTTTTCAAGCCACTGTTGAGTTGTTTAGGTCTTATGGGCACAGAGTCTTGTTGAAATATCCATTTTGGGACATAGTTTGGTCCAAGGAATCCACCATATTATTTCAAATGTCTAGCTGATACATTTCTGCCGCTGTTTTAACACTCTTTTCACAAAAGTTTAAATATGTGACCCCGTCATAGGATATTCCGCATGAAACCATTCCCAAAGCAGGATGATGACCTCATTCAATCCTTGACACCAATTCACTGGGTTGCATAGAAGATCGTGCATAGATCCTATCATTCTCTTTATTAAGAATTCCTCCACGTTAAAGATTTGTTCGTCAGTAAAGAAGATTTTTTAATTAAGGCACTTTACCGCAAGACTTTACCGCTGACCTGATTAATGACTGGAAGCTCCAAGTTACAAGTTTTATTTAATTATACACCTCATGGTTCTCCGCACAATATCCATTTCAAGAGCCAGAACTTTTGTTTGTGGAGAGCATTTCGATTGATGCGTGTCCTCACAGCATTGATGGCCTGTGGCGTACGAATTGCGCAACCAGACCAGGCCGACCAGATCTTCTGTGGTCCTTTACATTTCTACATAATTTCCAACTGTAAGTGAGAAAGAAACAATTCTGATTGCGAAAACATCAAGTGCAAATAAGAAGAAGATAAGAAAATGCAAAAGTGTCAATTGTAAATGAAAAAGCGTCAAATGAAAATATGAAATAATCACACCCACATGTAAATAGGCCAAATATAGGGGAGTAACAACTTTAAAATTTAGAAAAGCTCGTGGATGATGCAAACACCACTATTACAACAGGAGACTGCTGAAGAGTATATTGTAACAGGTCAAAACTAAGCCTGTTACAAATTACCTACGAATACTCCATAAATCTCCATAATCCATGATTCTTCTTCTTCTCCTTATTGTCGTAATACAGTAATATCAGTAGATGTATACACACATACACATACTCGTGTAGTCAATCTCTATGACAACAATCAAATGAATTTTCACTGAACGTAAAAAGTAGCATCATAGGAATTTTATACTACATAATTCTTAAATGTTTTATACATAAATATGTACTAAAGGTGTATGACTTGCTGACGTAAGGTATGATAAAAAAGGTAATAAAAACCTATCGATGCTTGATCGAGTAAGTCGTAACCCTACTCGTATTCCTACTCCTATAACAAAAGTTTTTACACTGCTCTCTTGTTTGATCCTGGCTGACTGAGTAATACCCCAGCTGGGAAACAAAAGGCATGCGTTACAATATCAACATGCATTATAATTCCATGCGAATGCAATCACCCATCACCCGTGGGGGCATAAGAAAATGTATTTATTGTAATTATTTCAAAAATATATAATAAAAATGAATTTCTTAATTTTATTTGAAGCTTATTCCGTGAAAGTCACCAATAAGAGTGGACGTGTTTGATAGAGTCGGAAAAGTGATTGTTTTCGGTAAAAATAAAAATTTTTAATATTTTGCGAAAAGACGCTAAGAAACTCAGTGAGTTATTTCGGTGATTTTTTTTTTTTTAGAAAAAAAAAATAAACAAAACAATAATATCGTTTGCAAACATTTTGTTTATAATATGAGTGTTCAGCGCTCTCCTCTCCGACAACGGCAATCGCCTGTTGATGTGTGTGTCAACAATAATTTGCAATCACCCGCGCAAACCCCCCCGATAAGTGCATTATCAAAAAAAACAGTTGATACACACTGCACAAGTGAAAGTAACAGTGCAAATCTTTTGCCTGTACATATTCCTCACTCTAACACTACATCAAAATTTGCAACAACAATAAATACAGACAAAAAAAATAATTTATTCTCTCGTGATATACTATCTCCCTCTATACCGTGGAGTGTACAATGCGCTTCTCCTGCTGTAACACCAACAGCTACAACATCAAAGCAAAAAATAACGGCCTTTATACTGAAGTGCATGACCCAGTAGTTAAAGAAACTAGTGCGATGACTAATAAAGAACCAGTTGCTGTTCAAACTGGAATTGATCGCTACATTACTGTAGTAAAGCGAAAAAGAATTCCACAAAATTCAAAACAAATGAATTCAACAAAAATTCAAAAGCAGAACACTGCCCCTATTAGTTCGGAAAATAGATACGCTTTGCTTTCAGGTGATGAAAGTGACGAAAATATTATCTCCAAGAAAAATTTCAAACCCCCACCCATTTTCTTAAGAGAACGCAACTCAGATAAGTTGATTTCTAGAATTACAAGTCTTATAGGACCAAAGAATTTCCACGTTGTTCCTATTCACAAAGGCCAAATTGAGGAAACGAAAGTGCAAATCTACAGCGAAACTCATTATCGCAAAGTAATTGCGGAATTTGATGCTGTAAAAAAGAATTACTACAAATATCAGCTAAAAAGTAGTAAAGGCTTAATCGTAGTACTCAAAGGCGTCGAACCCAACGTTGACATTAACGAAATCAAACTTGCCCTTCAGGAAGAAGTTTTTCAAGCCAAAACAGTATTCAACATTCTCAACAAGAGCAATATACCTCAACCGTTATATCGTATTGAGCTTCAGTCTGAAACAAAACCCCTAAAAAAAGGTGAAGTACACCCCATATATAAAATTCGATATTTATTGCATCGCAAAATCACAATCGAAGAACCCCATAAGAGAACTGGACCTCCTCAGTGCAGTAACTGCCAAGAATATGGACATACTCAGACATATTGTACCCTGCCAGCTGTTTGTGTGATTTGTGGAGATCTCCATAAATCAAACATATGCCCAAAATCTAAAGGCGATGCTAGCATGAAAAAATGCAGCAATTGTGGAGGTAATCACACCGCAAATTATAGAGGTTGCCCAGTATATACAACCCTAAAGCTAAATTTCTCCGCTAGCAATCAACCTCTAAAACCAGTTGAGCAAACTCAGATAGCCAACTCAAGTAAGAGACAAAATATTGATGCAACACAATTCTTCTCTGCAATCCCAAACAAGAATCAAACCAATTCATACGCTAGCGTGTTAAAACAAAACCCACACCAACAAAGCAATGTAAATAATGAGCAGAAACACTCACTGCCCACCCAACAGCCAAGTACCCTTGAACATTTGCTTCAAACATTAATTTAGAATATGAACCAATTCATGAACTCAATGCAAACAATGATGCAAGAAATGATGAAAAATCAATCGATGTTACTCCAAACATTGCTATCCAGACCATGAGTTGTCTCAAGATATGCCACTGGAACGCCAACGGCTTAAGCCAGCACCGTTTGGAGCTAATTCAATTCCTTGAATCCAGCCAAATCGACATAATGATGATATCTGAGACCCATTTCACTGACAAAAATTGCTACCAAATACCATATTACAAACTGTACACCACAAATCATCCGCATGGTAAGGCACGCGGAGGAACTGCCATATTGATAAAAAGCAGAATAAAACATCATGTTCTCGAAGGTTTCAGTATCGTCTACTTGCAAGCAACATCTATATGTCTGGAAGAATACATCTCTAAGCTAGTAATATCTGCGATATACTGTCCCCCAAGATACAGTATTACCGAACAGCAATATAAAGAATTTTTCTCAACTCTTGGTAGCAAATTCTTGATTGCTGGCGATTTCAACGCCAAACACACTCACTGGGGCTCCCGATTAATAACTCCAAAAGGCAGAAGACTATGTTCAATCATCACTAACCACGGCTACGATGTTATTTCAAATGGTCAACCGACATATTGGCCGACGGACAAGAGGAAAATACCCGATCTCATAGACTTTGGAGTCGCCAAAGGTTTGCAGATGGAAAATATCTCCACAGAGTGTAATTATGATCTATCATCTGACCACTCACCCACGGTAATATCTATAAAATCACCAAGCCCCCAAAGCAATTGCGTTAGAAAGAAAATAGACTGGTTAAAATTCAAGAAATATATAAATTCCCATCTTCCTCTGAGTACTGTATTAAGAAATGGACACGATGTAGACTCAGCACTCGAAAAATTCAACCAGCTGCTCTCATTAGCTCTCAACTCAGCCACCTGCACAAAGGTATGCAAGCAATCAAACTATAGCCCATACACACCAGCCGATATTGAATTGCTAGTAAGACAGAAAAGAAGACTCCGAAGACAATGGAAAGAATTCAGATCACCGAATCTGAAAACACAGCTACAGCACTGCACTCGAAAGTTAAAGCAAGCCTTAAAAAATAAAAACAACAAAGAGTTAGAAGAGCACATAGCGAAATTAACACCTGGTGAAGCGTCAGACTACTCTTTGTGGAAATCAGCAAAAAATTCAAATCGGCCAATTCTCACTGATTCCCCCATCCGTTTGAGTGACGGTAATTGGGCTAGAAGCAACTGTGAGAAGGGTTTGGCTTTTGCAAACCACCTAAAAAGTGTGTTTACACCCAATCCACCCTCTTCACAGTCCTCATTACCAATATTAACTTCTCAACCTTGCTCAATAACGCTCAAAATTAAAAAAAAGGACATATTCAAAGCAATTTATAAAGACTTAAACCCAAAAAAATCACCTGGTCCAGATAAAATTACCGGTAAAATGATAAAAGAGCTACCTCCGGCTTCAGTAATTCATCTGATGCACATTTTCAATGCTATCCTTCGTATTAAACACTATCCCAAATGCTGGAAAACTTCAAAAATTATTATGATAGCAAAACCAGGAAAAGACCCTACAAAAGTTGCATCGTACAGACCTATCAGCCTCCTGCCTCTACTATCTAAAGTATTCGAAAAGCTACTTGTCATGAATATAACTCCATTTATTAATCTCAACCAACTGATTCCTCAACATCAGTTTGGATTTAGAAAACAGCACGGCACAATAGATCAAGTCCACCGCATTGTAACTCTGATAAGGAACACTTTTGAAGAAAAAAAGTATTGCTCAGCTGTCTTT
The DNA here is from genome assembly GCA_963854835.1 of Megamerina dolium. NCBI lineage: Eukaryota > Metazoa > Arthropoda > Insecta > Diptera > Megamerinidae > Megamerina > Megamerina dolium. The sequence continues at coordinate 30,285,066 of OY978528.1, read as the reverse complement.
CTTGATATCACTCAATCTTTCGATAAAGTATGGCACGATGGCCTTATTTACAACTCAAACTATTACTGCCTGCAAATGTCTCCTCATTGCTTAGTAGCTACCTCACGAAAAGACAATTTCTCGTACATCACAAGGATTACACAACAAATCCATTGGATATTCACGCTGGCGTTCCTCAGGGAAGCGTTTTGGGCCCCTTACTGCATCTCTTATACACTACAGATATGCCCAGCAATAACTATACATTTATATCGACCTTTGCAGATGATACGGCAATATTGTGCACTCGCTCTAACCCCATAGAAGCTACTGAACTCCTGCAGACTCATATCGATTCTCTCGAAATCTGGCTAGCAAAATGGCGTATAAAAGTCAATGAATCAAAGAGCGTACATGTAACCTTCACGCTAAGGCCAGATACATGTCCCCCACTTAAAATTAATGGCCAATCAGTTCCACAATGTTCCTCAACAAAGTACTTGGGTATTCACCTCGACAGAAGGCTGACCTGGAAAAATCACATAGAGGCAAAGAAAACTCAGATCAAGCTTAAAATTAATCAGTTATGGTGGCTGATACACAAAAGTTCAAAGTTGAATCTCGAATACAAAGTGCTATTATATAAAGCAATCCTGAAGCCAATCTGGACTTATGGTATTCAGTTTTGGGGCACCGCATCTCCCTCAAATATCGAAAAATTGCAGCGAATACAATCCAAGTGTCTGCGAATTATTGTAAACGCGCCTTGGTATATGAGGAACGTTAACATCCATCGAGATTTAAATGTACCCACAATTTCTGAGGAAGTTGCAATGTCTTGCAGAAGCTACATTCAAAAATTACACAGTCATCCGAATCCCCTTGCTAGGCAATTGTTGCTGAACACGGGGCATCGTCGATTAAAAAGAAAAGACACACTGAATATGCTGTGAAATTGCTATACCTCGTGACTCAACAAATTGTGATGGAACGTTGGGAATATCACATAATTTTATTTAGTTTGTAAGATTTGATTACTTATTGTTAGCTTCTAAGTAATTTTAGAAAGATCCAATAAAAAGGCTTGTAAAAAAAAAAAAAAAAAAAAATTTGAAGCTTTCTCATTTTCAATTGACGCTTTCTCATTTACAATTGACGCTTTCTCATTTACAAATATAATATGAAATACACTTTAAAATGGATTAAGAAGCAAAAGGACACTTATAAGATATGATTTCAAAGAATACACAAATAAGTTTAATTAAATATAAAACAGAAATTTTAGAAGATGTTAAGAAGTTAATTTATTTTTATTTTACACTAGAAACTTTCGGTATGACATCAATATTAGCGTATTTTATTATAATGAAAATAAAAAGCACTAAGTATGTACATACGTATGACATGTATATATGATATTTGATTACATCTTTTAAATGCTTTCTGTAAATCAATTTTAATCGCACCGACGCCAAATTAAAAAGCGCTTGTATTTCTCATATTCCGAATACATACATACATAGCATACATGCAGACAACCAACCGAACACAGTCAACTAATAATAAATGCGTTTTTCGTTTGCCTCAATTTGCTACCACATTTTTATTGCACACTTTTTTCTGCTTATAATTTCCTGTGGCTACAATTTCACATTTTTTCCTTGTAGTTGTTGAACTCTGTAAAAAAAAAACTGTCATTTTTGCATACATATAAGTGGGTACGCACAAAAATTTAAATGAATTATGAATTCTGATTTGGTATTCGTCGTAAAAAAAAACATTGAATTAAGACCTAATAAAATGTTATACGACAATGTGAACCCATTTATCGGATTGACCATATAAATTATTTGTAACGTATGTATTTTCCTTCACTTGCCTTGCCAATTTTCATCATACTGCACTACATATATTCGTATGTAGCAGTCAATTAAGCCACCATTTCCAAACTATCGGCAATTAAAGCTAAGTGAAGCGAGGAGCTTCTATTAATTCACTCCCCTCGAATAACTCCCACCAAATCGATGCAATTTAAATGTATACTTGCTTTACTCCATTACAATATATTTGCAACTCGGCATGAAAGAGTAGTTTAAAAAAGTTTCCGGAATTTAGTGGCAGCAGTTTTACTTCAATAGAAATAATAAATTTAACAGATTTTCTAAAACTTTCATAATAATCCACGTAATGGCATGACACGTTCGCTTTTTTTTCGATTATCCAATTCCATTTGGTATCTTTTGATTGTATCTCCCATTCACTGCACACACACACACTCATATGCACATAATCCTTCCAATAGTACATGCATATGTAGGAATCTTCAAAAAGCATCATTGCCGCCATTGCCGACTTTAATTTTATACATAAAATGCATGCGAATGAAGTCGCACATGCGCATTTAGCAACACCTACAATTCAACTAAGTAATATCATGGGGGGAACTAAAACCCCACGGTGAACGGAATGAGGCTGATGAGTGTGGAGTGAATGCATGTACGAGTAGAATGATATCAATGCAACTGCATCAATTGTTAAAGTGCTATAGAAAATTGTAAAATGTTGCAGTAACCACACAACAACAACAACAACAACAATTTAAATTTGAAATCAAAAAGCCGCCACTGTCTGGGCAATCGTTTTGAGATAAGCAAAAATTAAATAATTTTACACTTTACCGGCAAAAGTTCACATCAAGCAGGCGTAAAACGATTATCTACAGTCAGCAGATTGGTAGTTAACTGACACCAACACCAACACAAATACCATGATGATGATCATTATCATCATCATCATCATCATAATTATCAGTAAAAACAGCAGCAGCAGCAGTTAACTAACTAACAAGCTCTCAATCTGGCATACATAATTGGACAACATTCAGCAAGTGCAGTAGCAGAGTGGTGAGGTCGATTGGCGTCAACAGCAGCATTGGCATAACATTGGTGAGTACCAAAACTCGCACTCTTCACTTCATGAATGCATTGTTTGCATTCATCCTTTGAAATTTAGCGTGTGAAGATGAAGTTTTGAAAAGTCGGCAATGTTAAAGCTACAACTACCAATCACACCATGGTCATTTGTTCTTCCGAAGCAATCCAGATAATGACGATAGTCTTGACCATTATGATCTTACCGCATTACATTGTGTGCGTGTTCAAGTTCCCCACACACACCTCCATCGTGCTCTCATTGTCAGAAGTCTGTTCTCTTACTACAATATATTGTTGATAATGGAATTTCAATTGTGCGTGCGCCAAGTTAGTTTTTATCAACCACACATACTTACGAACCTACATTGATTGTCTTCCTGCTGCGACCTGCTGGCATTCACCTACGACTACGCGGAGGAGTCAAATAATTGACAAACAATTACTTTTTGTGATTGTGATTATGTATTTTACCGCCATTCTACTAATATCTTTATATGTATTATCTCATCGTCATCGTCATTTTGTACAAGAATTTCTGCGATAAGATCATTTCAATTTGTGTTCTTTTTTTTGTGAAGAATTCTTATGAAGAATACCGAATATTGTCACAAAAAGATTTATTATATTCTTGATATAGTTTTTCATTAAAAAATTACTAAGAAATTGTCTTGTTCTGAGGTTTTTATACAAATGAATCTCTTCTGCCATTGCAATGTATAAGATCACTCAAAGAGAAAAGCTAACCTCGAAATTGGACTCAGAGTATTGTACCGATGGAAAATCAATGACTCGTGGTGACCTGGCCGCTCATTTCGGCATTTTTGAAAGCTGAATTTAAATGAAAAAAAAGAACGATTCATAAAAGAACGATTCTCCGCGGATTTTTGTTACTAGATTCCCCTACATCGGGCAACGCTAAGCCGATTGAATCCAATTGACATGTGTTTGCAAGGTGACATTTCATGCTGTATTTTCTGTAAATACAGTTCTGTAATTTGTTGCTCGTGTAAAAAGTTATATTGATTTGAAAATGAGTGAAATATCTGAAGAAATACGACATGTGATGCTTCCTTACTATAAAAAAGGCAAAACCGCTGCAAAAACATGCCGAAAGTTTTGCGCGGTTTACGATGAGAATGTGGGTGCCGTAGCTCAGTGGTTAATGCGTTGTCTTTTTGATCTGTAGGTCGGCTGAAGCATAACAAAATTTGATACAGAAAAGATTTTTCTTTCGAACGGTACCCACCTGCCGGCAATAATTGGCAATTTTTCCGGCAGTAACAATTTGCCAAAAATGCTTCTTAAAAAGAGCTCTGTGACAAAACTAAGTTAAAGTGATGTCACAACAGTTCTGCCGTTCGGAACCGGTTAATATAAGTAGGTCCCTTCCAATGCTGTCCAAATTTAACACGCACTACAGAATTGGAAGAGAAGCTCAGTGGTATCACACTGGGCCTTTCTGTCCTAAGTGTGTCCTCTCAGAGAGAGAGGGCAGCCACATAACCTAACCAAACCTAAGATGAGAATGCTGTGAGTATATGCCGGACCCAGCAGTTATTTGCACGATTGCGTTCTAGAAATTTCGATGTCAAAGATGCACCTTGATTTGCTCGGCCGCTCACTGAAAAAGTCGATGAAATTTTGAAACTATTAGAACAAGACCGACACACATGTTGTCAGGAGATAGCGAAGGTACTAATAAACATCAACTACTTAACAATTTGAAATCATCTAAAAAGAGCAGGCTACGCAAAGTCGCTCAATATTTGGATATCACATGAATTAATGCAAAGAAATTTGATTGACCGAATTACCATCAGCCCAATTCTACTGAAATGCAGCGAAATCGAACCATTTTTTTCACATAACTTTACGGACGGAGAAAGATGGATTACATAGGAGAATTTCCAATGGAAACGATCATGGTCAATGACGGTGAACCTTCACAAACGAATTCAAAGCCTGGATTGACAGCAAACAAGATTATGTTGAGTATTTATGTATGTCTATTATGAGCTGCTACAACCTGGTGAAATGGTTAATTCTGATTTTTACTGATCACAACTCCACCTCTTGAATGAAGCAATCTAGGAAAAGCGACCAGAATTGGCCAACAAAAAAGGAGTTGTGTTGCATCATGACAATGCCACGCCACACACATACATTTTTGATGACTCGGAACACATTGACGTAACTTGATGTGGAAGTTATGATACATCCACAGTATAGCCCGAATCTTTCACCGTCTGACTATCATTTGTTTCGGTCTCTGCAAAACTAAGAAGCACATGGCCAAGTTTTTCGCCTCTAAACCACAGCAGTTCTACACCGATGGAATTATGAAGTTACTCAATACAAATAACAAAAGTTCATAGATAATAATGGCCAATATGTTTTTGATTAAAATTGATTTTCAATAAAGAGAATTTTTGTTCAAAAATGTACCAAAAAAACGCTGATACTTTTTAAATCACACAATATACTTAAAAAATCATACAACTCAATAGCAAGTTTAACAGATTCAAACCTCTTTTCAAACAATTACTGTAATCTTTGCAGAAAATCTGGATACGGAGACTGAAAGTATGTAGTGCAATTGACCATATTTTATTAGGCGCGTCAAAGTGCTTCGAAAGAGAAACTCCTCATTGGCACAGTTCCTGAGAGTCGATTAAATTTCACTTTTTAAAATATATTTGCGGAATTTTTCTAATGAAATTTCTCTGTTGTGCTGTTATTTTAGTTGAATTTCTTTATGAAATGAAAACAAGAAATTGTTATCGAGAAGATCTAAGTGAAAAATACACTTTAAATATTTTCCGAATATATTCCTACTGCGTGTAGCGAAATTTGATATGAAGCGAAGAGAATCCGAGTAGTATTGGACCAAATTGCTTTTATAGAGAAGAGGAAGAGCTAAAATAAGTTTCGTGGATATTCATATTCGGACTGAACATGCCCCTAGTAACATAGAGTCATCTTATTGAGAAATATCTTCCACTATGTAATTGTCACATTTGTCATGAAAATGACCAACCACTTCAAATATTTAAGTGTGGTTATAACACAAGCTAGTAATCCTCAATGACTTAAAACATATAAATTACATCAATGAAAATGTTTAATTAAAGAAAAATCATTAATAGTACAGATATTTGATTTTTAAATAATGTTTCAAATTGAATCAATCTCAATAGGGGCTACACATTCGTTTGTTTCTGCTCATTTTCAATGGAAGCAATTATCATGTACAAAAGTGAGAATGTATATGCTGCCAATTGTCTACATTTAACTTTCAGTCTTTAAAAGTGTGTCAATATACATTAAGTATGTATATGCAAAACAGAGATTTTTAAAATAGCACATATTCACGTTGCCTGTTACAACATTTCGCTAAACTCTTCTTTCATACAATTTTATCATCGATTCAGCTAATGAGATTTAGTAAATGTTTATTTTTGTTTTTGGCGAACAAATAAAATGTAAAGTACTAAATAAATAAACTATTTGAACAAAAAAAAGATACTATTATCAAAAGAGGGGGCAGACGAAGCAGAAAATGGAGACTGAAACGAAATATATGCTGAAAAACGACATCATTTAAATACCAATGCTGGACACATTGGAACTAAGAAAAGCCAACGATGTTGTGACCATTCAAGTTAAATAAGCGATGATTTGGTTAAAATTCCAGAACAACAACACCAACAACAATAATGAAATTGTTGTTATGCTAAAGGGACAATAATGCATTTGTTTTGTTCTCTTAAAGCTGAAGCATTGCAAATTGCCATTACAACCAGCTTATTTGTTTGCTTGTTAAAAACGGCCTTGTCTTACCTTTGCATGTTGTACATACAACACATACATTGGCATCTATGAAGGCGCTACGCTCAAAAAGTTACAAGTGTCAATTATAAAATGTTAAAGAAGAACGAAAAAATGTTTAGATTTTCTTCAAAGTTTACAACAAAACATGAAAAAAAAGTAATCATTTGGTATACAAAAAAAAATTTTTTGAAATTTACCAAATATTAGTACTTATCATGTTCTGACCACAGCAGCGCCTTCCTTATCCTTATACATGTATTCAAACAGGTCCATCCAGATAAATTCTGAATATCATCAATGGGGGCATCAACAATAACAACATTGATCATTCTCAATGGCATTTCACATTTCAATTCGTTGTGAAAATTGATTTCGACTTTAAGTGCTGTAAAATAGTGCAAATCCAAAGAATTTTCACTGACGGACTATGTTAACTGAAGAGTTGTACGAAGCGAAGGAGAGTAATGAAGCGCACACACCAAGCTACAGACAATATACGAATGTAATGTTTATTTTTTATTTATTTTGTTTTCTACACTAAAAATTCAAGTGTAGTGTGTATGTGTGTATGTGTGTGTGTATGTTTAGAACTACATTTGTATTATTAACTACAACAATAATGAAAAAGAATATTGTTCCAAAATGGGGAAAAGAAGATAAAAAAGAAATAGTTCCTCTTAAAAGAAAAACAAACAAAAAAATAACTAGAATTAAATGGAATGCTGAACGAATGAGACTCCATGATTATAGCTATTGTTGGTAACAAAACGATTTTGTTGTCACTCCAGCAAATGGTGATAATTGCAAATTGAAAATAAATTATATATCCACCATAATAACCACAGTCAACATGAGTTCTATCAGGCGAGAGGAAAGAATGTCGGGGGTGGTTTCTAGGACCTTTCAGAAATTAATGAGCACGGATTTTTCACCAACTTGGAAAAAACTTAATTTAAATGTGTATGTCTTTTAGGAACCATATCAGTTTTTTTCTGGTTTGAGATCTATTAAGGGGCACAACTAGTTTGAAAATTTACAAATTTCGATTTTGCATTTTTTGATAATTTATACCTTTCAAAATAACATATTAAAATCTTAAGTGAAAATCTCAAATAGTTTCTGAGTTACAGTTTTTTACAGAGCAGCTGCAATGAACAATGAAATCAGTACTTTTATCTTTAAACGCGTTTTTCTCAAAACTACATTTTTCAAATTTGGTGCAGCTGTAACTTGATAACAAATCATCCGGTCGACTTGGGTCTTCTTTTAGCTTATTTTGTATTTGTTTTTCCATACAATGACCCTCCAGTTTTATGATTGGATGAAAAATATAATTATGCCAGGCCAGAAACCATCAGATTTTTCAGCAAGATTTTAATTTTTTTTTCACAAATCCACCATCTCCTGAGTCTTCAAAAAAAAAAAGTTTTCCCACTGCTGCAGTGATTGTAGCCTTCGCAGTGCTTTCATTTGAAAAAATTCCTTTGTATTCATTATTTATGCACAAATATATCTGCATAGTTTTAAAACATTCGATGCAATACTTTTTTTTTACAATTCACAAAAATCACCTTTTTTAAGGCGGTCAAACTAGTTGTGCCCCTTAATTAGAAAATGAAATTTAATTATAGATAATTGTAACACTTGTAGATTTCAAAGAGCCCTTTGGTAGAACGTCTCTTTCAGTACTGTTGTGGGTGTTAGAATTTCTAAACAGCGTTAGAAAGGACCTACATATATTAGCCAATTCTGAATGGTAGAACGCGTTTTCATGACAAAACGTTTCTGCCGGGAGAATTGCCAGTTGCTTAGCGAACAGGTGGGTACTGTTCGAAAGATCTTTGCGATAATAAAGTTGCGCTTCAGCCAGGGATCAAACCCACAGATCACAAGGTTAACGCACCAAATGCTAAGTCACGGCACCCACTTTTGGAAGCTAAATTCGTAAAACTACTTTTATGGTTCTTTTGTAATTTTTTCCATAAATTACTATATTCGATCATGATTTATATATTATTTTAAAAGAAATGACTGCACCAGTTGGAACTTCCAAACGCTGGCAGGCTCTCCACTTGGTATTTCCATCGGAAGTTACGTCTTCCCCTCCGTTCATCTTCTCCAATGGGTTCGGAAGCGCATTCTTGACTGGAGCGCGATCTGCTAGATGCTTTTTTTATGATATATATATATATATATATATATATATATATATATATATATATATATATATATATGTATATATATATATATATATATATATATATATATATATATATATGTAAATATATATATATATATATATATATATATATATATATATATATATATATATATATATATATTTGAGAATTGCTTTGATACCGCGTCATCGAAAATGTCCATAAAATCATGGAAATGAAAAAAGTAGAGCCGCACTTTAACAGTGAAACCATCGCCCAAGAGCTATTTATTCATTACAATCGTTTTAAACCATCTGCACAAAGCTTGACTCAAAGAAAACGATATTTGGTTCTGTCGAAAATCGACACATTCTGAAACGAAACATAGCTTTCATACGACAATATTATGCTAAAATAATCGTAGTCAAAACCAGAACTAATGGTCGAACAGTTTTTCGTGTACGTCTGATGGAACGCACACAATAATAGACCGTTCATTGTTAGCGAGTCACCAAAAGTGGCCAGAAATAGCCAAAAGCGTTGTCTATTCCATCAAGACAACGCCAGCTCACATACACTTAAGAAACACTCGCCAGAAACTTCGGGACTTTGGATGAGACGTTTTGTCTGAATCGTGTACCAAACGCTTACTATTGTCAAAGCTTCAGAGTGATGAGAAATTGGCGTCAAGAGAGGATCAGGAGAAATTAACTAGGTCGAGTTTTTTGCCAATGAGAAGGGCTACAACAGAAGTATTATAAAGCTGTAGAGCAAAAGAGATGTATATTTACCCTAAAGCGGATAATACGAACCATCCAATAAAGTCTAAAAGAATAAGAAAAAATACTGTATTTTTTCTTCTTTCCAAACGCAATGTTTCAGCGGGGAGCGAGTGGGAATGCCGTTGGGCTTGCTGCGATGTGGTGCACTTGCCTAGAGTCGTTTGGGTGGTTGTTACTATAAATAACACGTCTTTCTTCACTTTGTCACAAATGAAATATCTCGCACTGTCCTTTAAATTATTTATTTATTAAATATATTTAAATAAAATATTTATTATTTAATAGAATACGGGAGGAAAATGTCGCGCACTGCTTTTATTAGGGAGTTGATCAACAATTTAAAAATATATAAAAATGGAAAGTGAAGAGTATAAAGTAAATGAAAATAGAGTATGGGAGTGAGAGATAGAGAGAATTAGAGAATTAGAAATTGCGGAACGAATAGAATTATATTAGGGTTGCTAACCCTTGGAAGCCTTATACGGGCAGTGCGCGACACACGTCTTCTGGCGTAGACACGCAATAATAATCAAACAAAAACATCAAAAAATAACACTCTATTTGTATTTATAAATAATATATGTGAAGAAGCGCTATGCACTACAATCAATTGACATGCAATTTTATCATATGAGTAAAGAATTCATTAAATAGCTGGTGAAGTGATAAATAACAACTACATCAAGAAATTTTTATACAAAATGTAATTTTACAAAAATGGTAAGCTCATCGGCGAACTAACCACTATACGAATCATAGTTATTATTTATCCACATATATTAGGGCGGATCAAATCGTTTTAAAATAAATCGCATAGCAAATAAAAAACGACCACTACTTATGGCGAAAATATTCTCGGTTAGAGGTTGTGCGTTGGGTTTGGGACCCGCCACATAAAAAATCCCCCCAGTAAATAAAAAAAAAATAAAAAAGGGCAATTTTTCTAAATACATTTGCCCAAAAAATAATGGTTCTGAAATCATTTTTGACAAATTAGTATTTCTCTTCATAGAAAAATATTTTTTTTCGATTTTTGTCAAAATGCCTGGGTTCAAAATTGATTCTAGCTCCATAATTTCTTGGCTGATTCTAATATACTTACAATCAATAGTAGTTTCTTACTTTGTTGTCAGATTTGTTACCTTTTTTTTCGTCATACTATTTGATTTGATTTATTAATCTCAACCAACTGATTCCTCAACATCAGTTTGGATTTAGAAAACAGCACGGCACAATAGAACAAGTCCACCGCATTGTAACTCTGATAAGGAACACTTTTGAAGAAAAAAAGTATTGCTCAGCTGTCTTTCTTGATATCATTCAAGCTTTCGATAAAGTATGGCACGATGGCCTTATTTACAAACTTAAACTATTACTGCCTGCAAATGTCTCCTCATTGCTTAGTAGCTACCTCACGAAAAGACAATTTCTCGTACATCACAAGGATTACACAACAAATCCATTGGATATTCACGCTGGCGTTCCTCAAGGAAGCGTTTTGGGTCCCTTACTGTATCTCTTATACACTTCAGATATGCCCAACAATAACTATACATTCATATCGACCTTTGCTGATGATACGGCAATATTGTGCTCTCGCTCTAATCCCATAGAAGCTACTAAACTCCTGCAGACTCATGTCGATTCTCTCGAAATCTGGCTAGCAAAATGGCGTATAAAAGTCAATGAATCAAAGAGCGTACATGTAACCTTCACGCTAAGGCTAGATACATGTCCCCCACTTAAAATTAATGGCCAATCAGTTCCACAATGTTCCTCAACAAAGTACTTGGGTATTCACCTCGACAGAAGGCTGACATGGAAAAATCACATAGAGGCAAAGAAAACTCAGATCAAGCTTAAAATGAATCAGTTATGGTGGCTGTTACACAAAAGATCAAAGTTGAATCTTGAATACAAAGTGCTATTATATAAAGCAATCCTGAAACCAATCTGGACTTATGGTATTCAGTTTTGGGGCACCGCATCTCCCTCTAATATCGAAAAATTGCAGCGAATACAATCCAAGTGTCTGCGAATTATTGTAAACGCGCCTTGGTATATGAGGAACGTTAACATCCATCGAGATTTAAATGTATCCACAATTTCTGAGGAAGTTGCAATGTCCTGCAGAAGCTACATTCAAAAATTACACAATCATCCGAATCCCCTTGCTAGGCAATTGTTGCTGAGCAAGGGGCATCGTCGATTAAAAAGAAAAGACACACTGAATATGCTGTAAAATTGCTACATCTCGCGACTCACCAAATTGTGATGGAACGTAGGGGATATCACATAGTTTTATTTAGTTTGTAAGATTTGAATACTTATTGTTAGTTTCTTGTATTTAAGAAAGATTCAATAAAAAAAAAATAAGTTAACAAAAAAAAAAAAAAAAAACTATTTGATCCGTTCTAATATACAAAAAGATATGAGTAAATGGTATAAATTAAACAACAGCTTTTAGCAGCTACTAAGATCAATTGCGGTCATACGTAGTAAAATGACAAGCAACAACAACAACAAGTAAATAAGCTCAAGCAAATCAGTTAATTATACGTTCAAGATATGCGCATTAAGTACCACTTACTTAATTTAAACAGATTTTTGATAGCACACAAACGAATATCGCGTATATTTGCGAGCATATTTATATATATTTATGGTCAACATTTACCTACCGACGGCAGGTATCATCTTCAGTATTAGCCATTTTTGGTAATCAACTCGCATAGCTAATGAAAACAACCATTATAGCGATGATGCAGATGCTGACTGACAAGATTATAGGAGTATCTACAACCAATAGCAACAACAACAACAACAACAACAACACCTTAATATTAGCATAATATGCGCATGCTGACTGTGATGGCGGTGTATTTATTGTTTTGTTAATTTCATTAAGGACGATTGCTGTAGTTATTGTAGTAAACTCACTTCGTATTGCTTTGTTCATACAGTTTACGCATGCGCACAATATGCGTGTAAATTTCGTGGACTTGTTCAGTTGTTGGTGCTGTTCGTGTTGCATTCTCAAATCATTGTGATCAAATCTTTAAAGTTCTGCTATGTCGCAATTCTGTCTTAATATTGCTACCGAAATGAAAGTTGCCACTAATTAATTTCGCCAATACATACAGTGGGTGTTGTACGAATAGCGAGAGGTTGGTGCGGTTAGCGTTATTGACAGCGGTTACGTTACTAGCAAATACAGCTTAAATGCACTAAAAATAGTGTTCTCGCATATACAAAATGCAATATGCCACATACAATACGCAATTATGCATATGTACTCACAAATAAAGGCTGTTTGAAAAATTTATGTAATAAATTATAATCCGGTGATCATAATTTAGAATGTAAATATGATATAAATGCTAAAAGTGACGGCTTTGATGAAACTATGCTGTTTTTTTTTTTTGTGAATCTAGAATCAGAGCTCCAAAATGGTCTGATTAGGTACTTGACAATGAATTAAAATTTTTAAAATTCACAAGTTTAATTTACGCTACGAAAATATCAATCGTGTTTGTCAATATTTGAAAATAGTAAAATTGGGCAAACAAATTGAAAGAAAACTTTAACACTTTGCTCTTTCAATAATGTAGTATTTGTGCTCGGTCTATGATAATAATTCAAGTGGCCTCCTGCAAAACTAAACTCAGCACGAGTCGTTTTCAATATCAACAAAGATATTGGCTATACCTCAATTTTCCGGCAGTAGCAATTTGCCATTAAAAATACTTCATAAAGAGCTCTCTGACGATGTTTAGAACAAATGATGTCACGCCGTTCGGAACCAGCTAATATAAGTAGGTCCCTTCTAATACTGTCCAAATTGTACTGGAAAAGAAGCTCAGTAGTATCACCATGGTCCTTTCTGTCCTAAGTGCGTCCTCTTTAGAGACAAAGACTGTTGATTGTTTCTTTTAAAATTTAAATCGCAGTCATTTCAAATATTTCCTATTTGTACAAAATTTATCAAAACACCTTTGTATCTACAAATTACTTTACGGTCATTCTGGCAATCAATACAATGCAATAAGGCGTTACCACACCATTGCTACTGCCAACATTCATTAATGCATTTGCTGTTTGCCTTTTATTTGTTGGTATTTTTTTTTTTTTTTTTGTTTTCATTCTTTTACTTCTTTTTGTTCTCTTAGTATTCATACATTTATGGGCAAATACTCGTACTCTAAGTAAGGTGTGCTATTATTGTTTCCCTCACCGTCTTCATAATCCTCTTGTTGTTAATACTCCCTCTTGCAATATTATTTCCTTTTCATGTTCAAGCATTGATTTTCAATCGCTCCAACACAATTACCTTGGCTCTTTGTCGATGTGCTCCTGTTGGTGCTGCCTAGGTGCTTGTTTGCCGTCATCTTATCGCGTTCGGTTTAATCTAAATTTTGTTCTAATGCGTATTATTAACTTGAAGCTGCAATTGCATTGCAACAGGCTTGGTATTAGCCGCCGCATCATCAACAAGTGATCGCTGTTCACCACCATCATGTTGTATGCGGCAAGCAAGTAAAAAGTACGTGTAACAGCAGGCAGGAAAATGTACACATATAAATTAATGAAGTGCAGAAATTACACTTGCCAACTGTGAGATTAGCCGTGCAATGAGTTGCATGTGTGTGTGTGTGTGTGTGCGCGCCTTGTTGTTGCAATAGAGGGGAGGAGAGCAAAAACGATGCTAATCTATAGCGAAATTAGGAAAAAGGCGTTACAACGCATTGCAATGGAATATGGCAAGTGTTTTATATCAATATTTTCGGTAAGGTGTTGCTAAATATTCACAATAATAAATTCTTTATTTGCATAATTATTTGGATCTCATATAAAATATATTCCTTGCAAATAAGTGTATTTTTGTAGTAAACAATTTGTTTGGATTGATATTTATTATGTGAAAAATATTTGCCAAACACATTGAATTATCTGAATGCAATTCAATGAGCTTACTCGCTTATACTGCACATCATCTTCAATACAATATACAATACATAGAGCGTTAAGAGGTAATCATACAATGCCAAACCGAATATCTATAAAATTTAATTGCAACATGATAATGATAAAATATTCAGAATTTTAACACAATTCCTTTTTAGAAATATAAAACCATACTTTAGATTGCGTACAAAATTTTTGCAACATTGCAACGTGCAACATTATCCAAGATATGTAATATGTATGTGCGCAGCTGTAAACTTGTAACTGCTCACAGCATGCTACCAATAACAACAATATTGGATATCAGTATCAACAACAACAACAGCAACACGCATGTATGTATGCACTCGTATAAACAGCAATCAACGAAAGCTACAGCAGTACAATAGTAGTACAATCTGTACGAATACGCTCAACGTACGGTTAGTATAGTATATACTCATAAAGTGTTTTGGAGAGAAACGAAATAATCGCGTGTGTAAACGCCCACAACATGTAAACAACCTACTTGCCTACTTGATCGTCTCGCCTGATGCTGCTGCTGCTGATGATGATGATGATGACCATGCAATTTCTTGCAGAGAATTTGCATATCGCGCACATCCTTTGAGATTTACTATGTATCATATAATATGTTGTTGCTTAACATATTGTAAATATATTGGCTTATATGCTCTACACTCTACATGTACGAACAACGAACAACAGCGGCTACAGCAGCCAGTGTGGGTTACATTATATGATATGCACACTCAGAAAAATGCAGAATCAAAGGAAACCTAGGTTAGGTTAGGTTAGGTTATTGTGGCTGCCCTCTCTCTGTGTGTTAAATTTGGACAACATTAGAAGGGACCTACTTATATTAGTCGGCTCCGAACGGCAGAACCCTTGTGACATCACTTTAACTTAGCTTTGTTACAGAGCTCTTTTAAGAACCATTTCTGGCAAATTGTTACTGCCGGAAAAATTGTCAATTACTTGCAGAAATTTGTGCTTCAGCCGGAGATTGAACCCACGACCTACGGATCAGAAGGCCAACGCTTAACCACTGGGCTACGGCACCCACTACCTAACACAGTCTGCTTTGTCGCCATATTCGATTTCTAGTATTCAAAAAATCTCCTCGGTTTTTTTGTTACTATATGGTGCTGATGCCCGAATATCGCCCATCCCATCGTCAATGGGACACGTGTTTGAGAGGTGACATCTCAGGCCACATTTTTTTCGTGAACACAGTTCTAAAATTCGTTGCTCGTGTAAAAGGTTATTTTGATTTGAAAATGAGTGTAATATCTGAATATATAAGCTGTGATTTTTTTTTTTTCTATACGTTTACGATGAGAACGCTGTGATTGAACCCCAGACTCAGGAGTAGTTTGCACGATTCCATTCCGGAAAACCACTAAAAAAGTCTATTAAATTTTTAAACAGGTGAAACAGCACCGTCACGTAAGCTGTCAGAAGAGAGCGGAGGCATTAAATATCGACTAGTTTGGAATCATCTCCAAAGAACAAGCTACGCAAAGACGCTCCATATTTCAATACCACATGAATTAACACAAGGAAATCCAATGACTACAGGCGATGAAAAATGGATTAAATACGACAATATTCAACTCAAAGGAAGAGAAGGGAA
This sequence comes from Megamerina dolium, assembly GCA_963854835.1. Classification (NCBI taxonomy): domain Eukaryota; kingdom Metazoa; phylum Arthropoda; class Insecta; order Diptera; family Megamerinidae; genus Megamerina; species Megamerina dolium. The sequence goes on along the minus strand of OY978528.1, from coordinate 30,268,781 downwards.
GGGAATTTTCTGTTACGAGGTACTACAACCTGGTGAAACGGTTAATTCTGATCTATACTACTCACAACTCGACCGCTTGAACAAAACAGTCAAGAAAAAGCGGCCAGAATTGGCCAACAGCATAGACGGAACTTGGTTTGGAAGTTTTGATGCATCCACCATATAGCCTGGACCTTGAACCATCTGACTACCATTTGTTTCGGTCTCCGAAAAATTCTCCTAATGGTAAAAAATTGGTCGATCGAAGAGCCGCTGTAAATCATTTGGCAAAGTTTTTCACCGATAAACCACCGATGGAAATATGAAGTTAGACAAAAAATGGCAAACGGCCATAGATAAGAATGGCCAATATGTACTTGATTAATATTGATTTTCAACAAAGAATATGTTTGTTCAAAAATATACCAAAAACCGCTTTTTTTTGTAGTTACCCAATATTTGTATCACGTATGTCGGGAAGTGGAAACTGGCAAAGTTAGTTGCATGGGAGCACGGTCCCATGCATTTTCTTCCGTCACGCATTCAATAGCTTCAATACCATCTCCGTAGAGTTCAACATCAAGAAGAAAAAAATGAATTGAAAGAAGCTATGAAGGATTTGCTTATAGATGCAGGTACTAATTCATCCTTCTACGATTGGTTGAAGACTTCTTAGCATTCCATCAAAACAGCGGCCAAAGAACATACATTTCGCACGTGCTCATAGAAAACCAAACCAAATCTCGAACAATGCGTATGACAATAACCCAAATGTGTTTTTAAGCTATTCATAAACATAAATCTAATGTCAAATGAAAATCTGTAAAGGAATATCATGCCCATGCATAAAAGGTTGCGAACCTACAGGCAACAATCCTCTATCAACAACAAGAGCAACAAGACTATGAAGATCCCAACAATAATACTATTTAGTGGTACTTCCAACAGAAAATAAATTTCAGTGATGACATTGTGCTAGATTTTGTATTCCGACTGTATTGAGCCCTGCTCTCTGGCTAAGAAAATCTAAGATGGCATTACACTTAATTAAAGTATTTCTTTATTTTATTATTATATTCTTTGAATGTACAAATATTAATTTTATACATTTTCACTCATTTGGTTAGGATATATACTAAACTTCCTTATGGATGCTGGACTTGGAGAAATACTCTAGTCCATGATGGTGTGCACAATAGACCTAGGGTCGCAGAGCAATACAACCCTCTAATAATAATAATAATAATAATAATAATAATAATAATAATAATAATTTAATTTTTAGCGCAATTAAAATCGAAACTTCACATTTCCTTTCACTTTACTTGCATAAATATTAAATATCACAACGTTTTAAGTACCCAGCCATATTAAAAAAATGAAATTTTTGTGAGTGTATAGGTATACACGCACTTAAGTTTTGCTACTTCCACTTCTACCTCTGTAGCGGTTATTCTCTCTGTGTCCACTCCGTGATCAGACCTCTTGTTGATTCTTCATTAAATCACCCACCTGCCGCAAAATTTGCTTCTGTTACATGAGTGTATTTATGTTGCATATGTATGATATGTATGTATATATGTATGCATATGCATATGCCATTGGTTGCTGCAAGGTGCTTATATGTAGCATATTCATTTGTATATTCATATACTTATGGACATAGTATGTATGTAGTTATATGGCAACGACAGCAACACTGGATAAAAGCCATAAATATGTCCAAATGATCCACGCACACGGAAAATCGATCGTTTTTAATGACACCTTATCACAGAACAGCAATCTTATGTCCATAATTTTCCACTTGAAACGTTGTTGTTGGAATTTTTTTTTTTTTATCAAGTAGTCGTTACGCGTTGGCGTGTACAATGTGCTGCAAATAAACATAATGCAAAATAAAAATCTCAAATTAATTTAATTAAAAATTTAATATTTTTTTTTCTCGGCAAAATAAAAAAAGATAAAATAATAATAAAATGACTACTTAGATTTATTATATTGTATTTATATGCATTTTTGTGTTAATATATGTGTGTGTGTATATGTGTGTGTTTGGACATGACTTGTATACGATATTATCTACTTGTGGCAATATTACCAGAGAGTCATTGTCATAAATATTGTTGCGTCCAGGCGCCAAAGGTTTATTCGTTACTGTTGACTGCGTAAAGTTCACATACACACACACACACTCACACAAACGCGCACACATTCGCATGCACATATGCAATGCGAAAAGACAATGCTTGTCGCCACCAACACCACACCATTACCGCTACTATCCATATGGGCTGTCATTGCAACCGCCTTGAGCAAACATTTAAATCCTTAAATATGAACGTTGCTTTGCCTGTCCGAATTTGTTTGATTTTTTTTTTTTTTTTCTTTTTACCATTTCACTTACACCCAACAATATCGTTAGCAATGCCAAAATTTTGTTTTTTCAACAATTTGTATGAGTTTTTTTCTCTCAATTTTAGCATTTTTTTATTCACATTGCTTATACGCCACTATGAACTTCATGAATTCAAATGAGTTTCATTTCATTTTTTTGGTTTGTTTTCAGTTTTATTTTTATTTCAGTTTAATATTGCTGATTATATGAGCAGCAAGTTTAGAGTAGTGTAAATTATAAAGTTTTTTATTTTGATATTGTAATAGTAACAATGATCCTTAAGAGGAGTTCAACCGAGTATGTTGATAAAAATTCAGAGCGATGTTCTCATGATTATATAGATTTTACAAAAAATATCTTATCAAGCCCGTTCATCCACTTTGGTCCGAAATTTCTGAAATTAATCACAGCTAGTTAATTTTTGCTCTTAAAGTAATTACCAATCAGTTGCCGATATATGGGCACAATACTCCCATGCACTATTGGCACTAGCAATTTTTCTGAACTTCCTCTAACAACGCTAAACACACAATCGATATCCTCTATGTAGACTTCATTCGTAAGCATTGATTTGCTTTTATTATGTATAAAAAAGCGCGTAATAGAAAAATTATACCTACTTCAATATGATGTTTTCAAAAAGTACTATGTATAGTATTACTTTTTTATCATGTAATCTGTCGACTCTACAACCACTTACATGTACTTGTATAATTTGTATTTGTATTAAATAAAACAACCCACTTAACTGATAAAAGAAATAAAAAACTAGAAACTCAAAACTGCTGCAATACATATTATACATGACAGGATATTGGCGGCGGATGTCCGACCATTTTTTCTTATGCGATTTTAATATGCAAAAGTATCATCAGCATATAATAACAGACAATGGTTTGTTCGCTGTTTTCCTCAACCTGCTTGCTACACTTTGCAACACTACTAGTAGTGGGTTACTGTTGCCTGCTGCATATACTTATACACTTGTACAATGTACTTATGTATATGTATGTAAATGGTTTACTTTTAATGGCAATCGTTGTCGTTTTGAATGGCAACATGTTGGATGATTTTTTTTTTTTTTTGCATTTTGCCAACAATGAACTACTGTTCAATAACTTGGCTATTGAGGCAAAAATAAAGTTTGAAAATTTGTCTCTTTTAGTAGTAGTACAAAATCAAGACAATTTTTTCGATGCCATCACCATTGTCAACATTATTGTTACCATTTTGGCAAAGGTCAAAAATTGCAAAAATTGGCTACACATTGGCTTTGAACTTTTTATTCATTTAATTTAATGGTCTTTTTTTTGACTCTTTATAGATTTTCATATATTTTTTTTAATGAATTCTAAGTAGCCTTTTAACAATTCCAAATGTTTGTAAATTATATGTACATATTAAAATTTTAATTGAATTTTAATTTAATTTTTATTACAATTTCACTTTGTCTTTGAATTTTTTTTTTTTTTTTCGTCTACATCTCAATGAATATTAAATGCAGCGCAAACCACCCAAATAGTATGCATATGCATTAGCTTTGCCAGACCCGGAATCCCAACTTCAGTATAGTGAAATGTCTTTTACCAAAGATTTGTTCACTAAATCGAACAATTTTAAACAATTTTAGTTTGCCACACCACAATGCCCATGAAGCAATAGTTGTTAGTGTTGGTCTTCATTCAAAAAATTCAAAATAATGCAATTTTCGAAAAATAATGACAACGATTTTTTCACTATACGTAGATTCAATTTTTAAAAATACACTTCAAGAGTTATCTGTACATAATGAAAACCATCTCAAAACGGCATTTACTTGTGGGTTTTTAAAAACGTTTTCTAACTTTTAAGTCCGACTTTTACAAATTTTCGGTTATTTCTACTTTCATATAGGGATTCAATGATTTCAATATGGATTTTAGTTTTTAATATCCAGGGCTCTTTTAGCGCTATTTAAAACTTTATTTTCAAAACTCGCTCGGAATTAATCACATGTTCGTTTAGGAGACTGGAGAAGTAAAAGACTGCCACCGACTAAAGCTATCGGCTAATTAAAAATTCAACCAAACCCCCTGTGAATACAGAAAATCATGGCACAGGAGATAAATGTCTCGCAAATGCACTTAAGTCGAATTATTAAAAAAGACTTGGGACTTGGGTCTTTCAAACGTTGTACCAGACATTTGTTGACTGCAGCTTTGAAAAAGAAATAGGATAGAAAAATATAAATGCCTTTTGGAGAAGATCTCTGACAACTTGCACAGAACAATCTTGTTTACTGATAAAAAAAGTTTGCCGTGCTGGAAAAATCTAACAAGCAAAATGACAGGGCTTATGCACGGTAATCTTAGAAAGCAGCTGAAGTAATTCCATAGGTCGAAAATGGTCATCTAAGCTAAAACGATCCAAACCTGCCTCCGAAACAATTTACCAGCAATCCTGATTTGAATCCGTTATGGCAAAAATATCCGGGTGCAACAAGAGGTTCGAAAGTTTTCACTCGTGGTATGTATGCAAGTGCAATGCAATGAATTGAACAAATTAACACCTAATAAATATTGCCATTGTCTTGTTTTACTTAATCAATGACTCAATCGATTGCCAAAACTAATTTGAAATATTTTTTATATTTTGTTTTTTTCCTATATCTATAATTTTTTTCTGAAATTCTGTAGGTGCGAATATGCGACATCATCATATTAACACATTTGAACGTGTGTAAATATAAAAAGTCAGTAATTCGTTGCAACAACATATCTCATTGCTGCCGCTATTTCACTTTGCAAAAGTGTTATGACATGTTTAGCAATTAAATTAATTTTCTGTTGGATGCTTAAGTTGCAAGTTCTTGCAATGGTATACTTACTACACACACACATTACACAAACACATACAGAGGTGGGGAATTTAGATTTCGAATATATTTTTATTTCTTTCTATTAATTATGATTGATTATTTGAAAATAGGAAAACTCAAGGCGCTCTCAACTTCTTGTTGAATGGATTAGCGCCCCTATTATTCTCAGGTCAATCCAGGGTTTCACGAGTAATTGATTATGAAATGATTTAGTGATTTCCCATCTCTGTACATACGTATATATATAATACGAGTATATACTTACATATATACATAAAGACATGTATGCACATTACCATCATCATTAAGACGCTAAAATGCTCTGATTTGTTGTTGCTGCTGTTGCTTCTTTTACTGCTGTTGTCAGCAATAATTGCAACTGATGATATTGCTATATGCTGTCTACCAGCCATATGTGTCTATATATCCGTATCCATGCATACATGCATAGTACATGCATTTGACGACGTGACAACAAGCAACATCTGTACTCATTCATAAATAGTTGCTGTTGTTCGCTGCCTTGGCTGTCTTGGCTGGCTGACTGGGTGGTTAATGGTGTTTTCATTTGTACGCTCGAACACCACCAGCGACATATTCAAGAACAACAACAACAACAACAACAACACCAACAATAGCAATAATATCATAAGTAAAAAAGGAGACAAGACCACAGAGAGAGAGAGAGAGAGACAGAGAGAGAGGGTAAAAAATATGAAATACTTTATGACTTGAATTTTCCTCGTAGTAGGTAATTGAAGTGTAATTAATTTGATGCTTTCGATCGCATATATGAACAAGTATATATAGATGTATACACACACATGCACAACTTGAAGAAAGAAGAACAGAAGAAAATACAAAAATCAAAAGATAAATACTTGGTGACGGTGTTGATATTAATAGTAATAATTATTATGATTATTATTAGTATTAATATATACAAGATTGTGATGCTAGCTGTTTTGTTAGGCAATTATCGTATATACATACACACATATGCTAGCCGATATAATACGTTCATATGTAAATACATTAGGTTGGTCCACGGAGGTCTAGTATATTTTGATTTTGTAGTTTCGACAAACTTACGTGTGTTCCTATCGTCAAAGAAGGTAAATATTTATATAAATCTTTAGTTATAAAGTGTTGTTGTTCTGCACGCAACATTCAAATAGTCCTATCCAAGCGTGAAGAGGACCAGTATACCATACTGAGGGCTTATACCATACTGAGGGTATTAATATATGCTTACTTGTAATATATATTAAAGAATCAATAATTGGAATGTCATTAAATTGTTTTGGAATAGGACACGTTTGCATTGATTTGACCGCGATGATGAGTTGATCATCAATGTTTTGCTTTGATTTTCCTTTAATTTTGAATAATTTTTTGTGACTCTAACGAATTCGAGTTGAACAATATTGCGAAGACTGAGATCTTGAATTATATCGTAAAACTATTCCATCTTCAATAGATAGTTACAATGGAATTAATGTTTTTGCAAACATATTTGCATGACCAACATTTTCATGGCTGTTCTCAAAATAATGTTCTTTGTATTTCGAATCCCTATTGCTACCATCGAATCCCTGATCTGAAATTGAATCAAATGCTTCTAAATTTGTTCTCAATCCTTTTGACGGCCTTGATTTTCATTTACCCTGTCTAATCTTATTGTAGGAAGGCCGTATATTCACTCCAGATGCTCCAGGGTCTCTAACCGCATATTAATAAATAAATGCCTAGGTATAGCAAATTTTAAAACTTCTTTAGATTTCTTTAATAACTTTATATGTTAGCATCAATTTAGTTTGGTTTATACTTTTATGTGACAAATTTTTAAGATTTAAGATTTTAAGGTACGATGGAAAATGGAAATTCAATCGATTTTTTGCTGTGTATAGACTCTTTATTTTTAATCGAAGTATAAGCCCATACTATCGGTACACATTTACCATTTCAGCGGTAGGTCATTTTTCCCTCTGCTGTAGAAGCCTGGTTCATGGGAGTCGTTGAAATGCTGGAAGGCGCTTTTGACAGCCTCTTCGGAATAAATTTTTTTCCTACCAGGTAGCTGTCCAAATTCCAAAAGAAGTTGCAGTCGGTGGGTGCAAAGTCGTTTGAATTTGGTGGGTGACGGAGAGTTTCCAAATTCTACTCCTGTAGCTTTGCCACAGTCATTCGTGCAGTGTTTGGTCGCGCGTTATCATGCAATTGGAATGGGGTTGATCGGTTGAACAATCTCGGTTATTTAATCGCATGATTCCGCATAATTTCGCTTAATTGCATACAGCAGACATTCGCCGTGATCGATTCGTTCAGTTTCATGAAGTTGTGGCGGATTGCACCGCCACCAGACCACCAAACAATTACCATCAGCTTCTGTTGGCGGACGTTTCGTTTCGGACAGTGTTTCGGTGTTTCATCTCGATCCAACCACTGCGATTAATGCTTGCGATTATCGTAAAGGATCCATTTCTAATCACAAGTAACCATTCGTTTCAAGCAAGCTTCGAGGCGAGAGTGTTTTTGGTCATCGTTCAATTCGCGTGGTACCCAGCTCGTCCAGCTTTTTCATCTTGCCGATTTAAGCCGAATAGGTTAATATTATTTTCATGGACACCTTTAATATCAACGATTAATCGTGTGCACTCTGGGCCGGATTTGAATCGATTGCGGCTTTCAGCACGTCGTTATCCACCTTTGTTCCAGGTCGTCCACGTGGTTCATATGATCAGATCGAAGTCAGGATACCGTCTGCTTTGGAGTGACATCAGTGCTAAACACAGCGTCAATATTCCGAGCTATTTCCGCCGCTTTAGTTCCTCGGTAGAACTCGTACTTCATCAAAACACGAATTTCGCTATTTTACATTGTCATACTGAAATCAAAAAAACAAAAAAATGTTTTCAATATTTCTATCAAAATTAAAATGACTCATAAACAGGATAATTGTACCTTTTAAACTAAAAAAATGGTTCAAAATAATTATTCAGAGTGAAAGTATATGGCATTAAAGTTGAGATTTTTACAATCCTACCATTTTTTACTAGACAATCCAATAATTTAATGTCACCATTTGCTTTGTAGCGTAATCACTCGCCATTATAACCTTTTTAGCTTTCTACCACCAAGCTTTTTTTTCAAATTTGGAAATAGAAAAAAAACCGAAGGAGCTAAATCTGGCGGTTAAGGTGCGTGCTGAAGCAATTCCAGCTTTAAATCATTTATTTTGGCCATCGCAAAAGCGGATGTGTGAACTGGTGCATTGCCTTGATGAAACAACACTTTATTTTTCCCCAAATGCGGCCTTTTTTCTTTAATTTCATCATTTAAACGCTGCAACAAATTAGCATAATACTCGCCGTTGATTGTTATTCCTTTCTGAAGATAATCAATAACAATTATCTCACGTACATCCCAAAAAACAGACGCCATAACCTTGCGTGCAGATGGAACTGTCTTCGCCTTCTTTGGACACGATTCTCCCCTTTCAGTCCACTGTTTTGACTACTCCTTTGCCTTGTGTGAAGTGGTGGACCCATGTCTCATCGATGGTTACGAATCGACGCGAAAACTCGGCTTTATTACTGTGAAACACTCTATAGAAACATCTTCACGACGTTGTTTTTGTTCTATTGTGAGCAAACGCGGCACCTTTTTCAGCTTTTTCATCTCCAAATTTTCGGTCAATATACGATGAATAGCACTTTTTGAAATGCCTGTAATTTCACCTAGCTCACGCACCTTCAGTTGGCGATCATCCGATACCATTATGTGGATTTTCTTAACCATTTCTGGCGTGGCCACCTAAATTGGACGACCACAACGATGTTCGTCTTGGTAGCTCGTACGACCTCGTTTAAACTCTGCCACCCAATATTTTATAGTCGTAAACGAAGAAGCAGACTCCCGCAGAGTAGATCTAGTTCGGCTTTAATATTCGTTGGACTGAGACCTTTCAAATGAAAGTATTGAATTACATAATGGTGACCAATTTTTTCCATGTTTACAAATACACTGAGGTCGTTAATTTTCGATGGCTCCAAAAAAAAATGCTAAACAACGTGGCGCCTTGAAACTTGAAACATATATTCTATAAGGTTTTTGCTTTTCACCAAAGTAATTTTTTTCAAACTACTGTCGCCATCTATATGTCACGCCGGGTATTTCTGGGACCACCTTAGAGTAAGTATTAACACCAGTTAACACTGTAGTACATGTAGGTCGTTAGTTCGAGACAACTTGAAAACATTTTTCTTTCGAACGATGCCTACCTGTCGGCAAGCAATTGGCAACTCTTCCGTCAGTAACAATTTGCCAGGGAAAAACCTTCTAAACGAGCTATGTGACAACGCTCCGAAAAAGTGATGCTACAAGTATGGTACTCCTCGGAGCCGGCAAATATAAGTAGGCCCCTTCTAATACTATTAGAAACTTTAATACGAGTACGCACGACAAGACTAGCAGTTCTGTTCCTGTACTTCATATTGTCCTACGAAGCTTTTAATTACATATTTGCAGTGTCGTCATTTGCTCCCTCGGCTGAGAGGAGGCTTGGAGATTTTTAAATCTACATATTTGCACTGGAGTGTGTGCCGAATAAAGACAATCATACATATTCCAACAACATCCTCTGCAACAAGTACTCAATCATATCATTAATAAAAGTTTCTCGATTTATCATTTATATTCGCATTGAAGTGTCGTTTAAAGTTTCTTTTTAAATTTAAATAAAATTTAATGGTAACTATTACACACTATAGAGATATGTACTATGTATATAATATGCTCCTCCCAAAAGTCATTTAAAAATCTGTACGAGTATAATAATACTTAGTAACTTTAAGTAATAATTTGGTCCCATATTGACGATAGTAACAATATAGTTAAAGTATAAAATCGTTTGTGTAATAGCACTAAGGAATACACTGCGAACACACAAACCATCCAAACATATAAAGAGAGAGAGAAAGTAGTATTTATACGACTCGTGACAACTTTAATAAAAGTCTAATTTCTTTTTGCACCTAATAATTCAGTTGACACGTTCAACAACTACTTTTATTTATTTTGACCAAAAACTACATTACGAAAAAAAAAAAACAGAAAGAGTTGATAAAGTAAAGAACTAAAGACACTACTAAATCTAGTATCATCTCAGAAAAACAAGAGAGACAAAACCAACAAAAAAGCACATATATATATATATATATATATATATATATATATATATATATATATATATATATATATATATATAGAAAAAACCTAAAATGCCAACGAGGTCGTCACTTGCCACACAAAAGTCGCGTAATAAAAATGAATTTTTTATAAAAGAATCTGGTTGCAATTTCTTCTGCTTCTGCCACATCCACATCACATAAAGAGTGTTTCAAATGATATACCTGAACACTGGTTGTTCTTATTTGTCTACGTTTCCATTGCAGTGAAAAAGAATATTATTTGGAACTACTGAATTTACTAGTTCTAAGAAATTAGTAACTAGTTCCACTTCTAACCGACATCCCTTTGTTACAAATGGTGAATCTAAAATGCCGATGTCATAGAAAGTGTCGATTGACCCGTTTTAAGCAAATAAAAAACAATTTTTTTTTCATTCATTGCATTATAATTGTCATTCATATATTCATTTAAATTATTTTATTGTACAATTTTCCAAATTATTTTTTCTTTGTTCACCGGGCTTCGAACCGTAGTATTTACCATCGTGCATTCTGTTATGTATGTTTTATCACCGTTACTCTGCCAAATACGCTAATCTATAATATATTATTACTGCGTTAAAAGCGAATTACTTGAAAATGTCTGTATATCATTCATTTTACAATAAATACATTTAGTGAATCTAAACATCCTAGTTTCTCTAGTTATTGGACTAGGTCATTTATTCCAGTCACAAAACTACAAGGTTGTATTCTGATTATTCAAAAATTGATAGCAAATGTTTAAATTTATTTTTCTATTTAAGGCAAATCACAGTATAACTACGGTCAGAGTGATTGTCCCAAAATCGAGGCAAAATCGATGTCAGTAAACGAACAGAGCATAAAGGAATGGAATGAATTTTCATACATAATAGAGATTTTCACCACACTTAACTATTGACATATGTAGCAATTGAGAAACCCTTTACTTGCTACACGCTTTTTTTTTCATATGTCCTTATTGGTTCGACCGACAGCAATGTCCCTTTTGTTGTGGTATGCATTGCACTGTCTCTCACGCCATCAATTGCTTATTTTTCGTTTTATTCGTTTGTTTGCTAGAAATCAACTTGCCAATGTTGTCGTTAGTGGCATCCGCAATATGCCATTTGGGGACAAGCATACAGCAAAGAAAAGAGCGCGTGTTACGTTTGCATTTGGGGTATTCCCCCAAAAGTGTACATTTTAGTCATCATCATTTTCTTGTTCATATTCACGTGGTTATCCTTTAGCGAAATGAAGTTTATGCACGTGTTGGTATGCTTGTTGTTGTATCTTGCTATGATATACATATCTTTCGAATATGCAACTTGCAAATACAAACTCTTGTGTGGCTGGATGTGTCGCGTGTGTGTGTGTGTGTGTGTGTGTGTGTGTGCGACTATGTAAACCACTTTAAGTGAATATTTGAATAGTTGGCTTTGGTTGGTTTGTTTGTTTTTGTTTTTTTCTCTCAATAGCTCACCTCCATTGTCTACGATTGTATGTTATTGCTCCTGCATTCGTTCCAGCCATTTGCTGACAACCACAAGCACTTGGTGGCGGCGGTGGCGCTGGTGGACCAAAGTTGACTCACAACAACAACAATAACAAAACTATGGTAAGAGCAAAATATAACAATGAACTTTTCACACTGAAACAACTATGGCAGGACAACTCTTTACTTGATCACTCCACTACTCGCCTGACGCTGCAATGCAGCACGTCACTACGTGGTTAGTAAATTTATTATGGAAACGGAAGCAAAATCCTTGGCGGCATATGAGCGCCAACAGCAACAACAACTATAATAATAAATGTATAATGTATGAACGTATATATGTGTATGCTCGGCTGGAAAAAATATAAGCAAGCATATAGATCCTTTGAAAATACAAAAAAAAAAGCAGCAGCAGAGAGAAGACAAAATTGTCATCGTCGTGGTCGTTTCACAATGAACTTTGCTGCAACATACTATACTATATTACATATTGTCCTGCCTCAACAATGCTACTACTAAGTACGTACATATTGCTATTGCAACTATTGCGAAAAAATGTCGAGCGCGCGCTCATTCACCATAATAAACCGCACCATGCCGCGCTGAGCCGCACATGCTCGTAAATCGCATAAATTGTATAATTTTGGACTGATTGTTGTTGTTGTTGTTTCAAAAAATTTCGTTGGCAATATCATATAGATGCATGTGAGTGTGAGAGTGCATTTGTAGGTGCCCGTTTGCTAAGGCAATAAGTTAGCTGCTACTGTATTTCCGTTTGCGCATATAAACATTGTTGTTATTGTAATATCTCTCTCTCTCTCTCTCTCTCTCTTTCTCTATCGTTTTCTCTCTATCAGATTCTTCTTTAATGAAACTTGTGTGCTGCTTCATGATGCTTCATTTCAACATTCATTCGCAAAGACTCTCAAGGCTTGCCTACCTACCTAAAAACAATAATATATACAATATAAATGTTGAACATATAGCACATATGAAAATTACGGCTATGAGCAACAAAAAAAAATGCGAAAAGATTTAGAACTAAGGAAACAACAACAACAACAACAACCGACGATACGGAAATATAACAATATGCCACATATGCATGCGACACATATTGTTGTACAGCACATACAAAATATTCCTGAAGCAATTTATTGTTGAGAGGTATGTGAACCAGTCAGGCGAGTGGGCTGAACGACATGACTGCACGGCTGGTGGTAAGCCACTGAGAGGCCAAAAAGGTAAAGGCAAAGTAAGTAAGAATGGAATTCCTTTTTGTGGTTTAAAATTTGTCCAATCGCACAGTCAGATGGAGACAAATGACAACCACACAAGGATTCAATGCATAACTTTCCAGTTAAAGTCCATGAAATAGTGAACATTTATGGGCACGTGTGGTCGCACACATAAGTTCATAAATTAAAATGAATTTAATGCTGAAGTAGTAGAGATGCATTTAAAGTGAGTAGATTTTGTGGATATGTAATTTTTGAGGAATTGAAAATAATTTCAATTTCATACAGCGAGTAAATGGTGCCAACGACTACCGACCAATATGGGATATGAGTACGAGTACGAGCGCATTTCAACTATGTGTGAAATGTATTCACAAACAATGATAATGCCCCAATGAATATGCGATGTGAATTGAGTGAAGACGTGCCTAAGAAGTAAGCATATTCGTTGTTCCTTCATTTGTTTGTGGCGCAATCTTTGCCGCATATGTAGCACTATGCATATCTATGTGTATGTGGTTGTGTGCAGCAATACAATTTGTATTCATTCCAAACTAAAATTTAAGTGAAATGTACGTGCGCCAAAAATTTGCTACTTTCTTTTCTCTTTCTTGATGATGTGTACCAAGGAAGGCAATTGGGCAAATTCGAAGGCGTTTATATTTGGCATTAGTTGGCATCTTGGCTGGCTGGCTGGCTGTCATCTCAAGGGGGTGTTCGCGGGCGAATTATCCTTTCAATTTAACTTGGCATGTGCACATATGCACATATGTAATGCAACACATATCTATGTGTACATATGTGTGTTGCATTTCATTTCGATTCTATTTCTTTGACTTGGATTCTTTTTTGTTCAATTGATATGCTCAATGTGAATATTTTCGTCTTGAGATTTGCTTCCTATTACAATATGCTTGTGTTGTAAAAATCTATATGCTTACTTCGTACACTAACATATAGTATGTATGAGACAATATGAATGGTTACATATTGCTGCTACTGTTTTACTGTTTTCGTATGCAGCATCAACAGCCGCCGCAGCAGCAGCAACAGCGAAAATTTCACTTTACAAGTCGGAATTGATTTATAACGTATATTGAAAATTGATATATTCCTATATGCACATCTACTAATGTAGATATACATATATGTAGGTGCAATATGTATGTGTATTGGGTCAGTTATGAACCATGAAATGCAGTAACACAGATGAAGAGAAAATACTTAACAGCACTGAGCGTAGTACTGGTAGCAATACTATTACATACTTGTACTTATATATACAATATATTTAGTTATTGAAAGAAAAAAAAAAGCTTTACATGTCTTTAGCTGACATTACTTTATTCTTGGTTAAATTTTAAATAAGCCTCTTTAGAAAAGATACTTAAAAATTCTTTCAAAGGAATTGATATTTTTATAATATCTCTTTTTCTATTTTGACTCAAGTTCCATATGCATATATTATGCATGTATTTTTATTGTACAAATTTCATTCGAATGCTTTTAAAATGTCCATAAAGAATTTTGCACAAAATTGTTAAATTGCACATTAGAAAGTGAGTCATCAATCTACCTCACAGCAACCTAATAACAAGACCTTCTATGTGACTGAAATTCATGTCATCATTACTGTCATTGATTTTTCAAACGGTCGTGTTCAAATGGAATGTGCAATTTCATATTGAACTTTAAACGTGAAAATATAAAATTCACGAACCAAAAATTAGTATAGGGTGATTTTTTAAGAGCCTTCAAAACTATCTATATAATTCAATGTTTAAAGATGATTTCATGTAAATGTTACCGCGACTGTGCCTCAAATGGTTCATACACTGGGTCGAATTTTGGCAAGCTCTCTCAAACATATAGGCCGGTATCTCACGAATAAATTCTTCAATGTTGGGTTCCTGTGCGTCAGTTATTGCGGGCTTATCGCTATAGACATTAGACTTAACATTGCCCCACAAAAAATAGTCTAAAGGCGTTAAAAGGCACGATCTAGGCGGCCAATTGACCGGTCCCAAACGTGAAATAAACTGTTCACCGAACTCGCCTCTCTATTAGGCCATTGTTTCGCATGCTGTGTGGCATGTGGCACCATCTTGTTGAACCCCATGTCAGCCAAGTTCAGCTCTTTCATTTTGGCCCAAAAAAGTTTGTAATCATCGCATGGTAACGCTCACCATTCACAGTAACGTTCCTGCCTTCGTCGTCGGTACGGTCCAATGATGCCAACGGCCCACAATCGACACCAAACAGTGCATTTTTCGGGATGCATTGGCAGTTCTTGCAATGTTTCTGGCTGCTCTTCACACCAAATACGGCAATTTTGGTTGTTCACGTATCCATTCAACCAAAAATGAGCTTAGTCGCTGAATGGAAGAAGCGCACGATGCACTTCCCTAACCGAGCATAAATTGCTCACAATTGACAACAAATTCAATCGTGTGACCACTTTAAGAGTATATTTGATGTTGTTCCACCGCAATTCGAACGAGTTTTTGTACTGTCTTATAACCGGGGACTAAATATGGGTCAATCCGAACACAACAGAGATCAAACAACAGTCAACACAGTAGACTTCTATGGATGCACGTCAAGGTGGGTTTGTCAGTTTCCAAAACCTGACATAATGACTCGACGCTAAGAGATTTGGGTCGAATGAAAAGGTCCGATCGAAGGAACAATCGCTTATTTTGAGAACCTCGAGAAAACCTATTATTTGGAAGAAATAGAAAAATTTGAAAAATTGTGTACTAATTGTATCGAACTAAAGCAAAACTTAGTTTAAAAATAAATCGCCTCCTGTTGAAAAAACATATTTTATATTTATAGACTTGGGCCTTAATTCGAAAATTGCATTAAAAATGGTTTACAATTTTAATATTGACTTCAATTTTGTAGGGTAGCCCGATCAGTCGTAGAAATAGAAAATTTGTGCTTATATATTTTACTTATTTATGTGGCTATTACAACCGAAATTTGATTTAGACCGAATTTAGGCCAGTACTTAGTTTGTGGTATATACCAAAGAATTTTTAGCGCTGACTAATTAATGAGCGTCGATCATACATTTCATGGCACTTGTGGCCGCTACATTATTTGTTGGATTTTAGAGGTGTTTTTAGGTACCATTTATAAGAGGACCCCTAAGTGGTGGAAATAGGAAGTTCGTGTGTACGAAAAAAACGTCGAATAGCAAATATAAATCGAGGTCAGTTTAATATTTTACTCTTCTAGAGGCGGGTGCTGTAGCTCAGTGGTTAGTGTGTTGGCTTTCTGATCTGTAGGTCGTGGTTCAATCCACGGCTGATGCATAACAAATTTAATATCGAAAAGATTTTTCTTTCGAACGGTACCCAATTGGCAATTTTTCCGACAGTAACAGCTTGCCATGAAAAAGCTTCTGAAAGAACTCTGTGACAAAGCTCAGTGATGTCGAAAGGGATCTGCCATTCGGAACCGGCTAAAATAAGTGGATCCCTTCCAATACTGTCCAAAATTTAACACGCACAACAGTAATGGAAGAGAAGTTCGGCCAATGAACCCTTCGGGGCTTTAAGTGCCACATATTTATTTTTATTTTTTTAGAGGCACTCTTGGAAGGCAATCTTGTAAAATTGTCAATTTTTTAGGTGACCTGAGGGATGAAGGTGTGTTCCAAAAAAATTTTATACAGAAAAAATTAATGGAGACGATTGCTAAAAATAAAAATAAAAAATTGGTAAAAATAATTACCGATTTTATGCCTTTTTTTTGACTTTCACCTCGATGTGCCACCTTTTGTGGTTCACGTTGCGAAAAAGAAAAATTAATAAAAATCTCATTAAAAATGTATATCTCCAAAATCATTTTATATAAAAAATGATATTTCTTGCTAATGAAATTATAAATTAATTGTCAAACGAATGCAAAATTGACATAAGAATATGTCAATTTTCTGATTCCGACATTAAATGAACCGCTAAATATTATTTAATTTTTCGAAAACTTTGCACAGGTGGATTTTGACATTAAAATATACGATTCAGGGACGAACACACTAAAAATACGGTCACGAGAAGAATATGACATACTCTAAGACATTTATATCAGATATGTAGTATATACATAGGTATTCCATGCACAAGCAGTGTCATAATTTTCGTAGCGATAAATGAGTCGAGATATCACCGACAGCATTAAGTTAAGTTAAACATACGCACACATACATATGCTCACACATGGGAATATATCGTATACATTATTTTATTGTTGCTATTGTTGTTGCTACTTCTCGTACAATCATTGCCGTCGTCGACATTCTCAACGTAATTAAATGTCGTCAATTAATCAAATACCATACAAAGTATACAAGCTCACACACATACCCGCACACACATAAACAATACAATAAAATACAGAGAGTGGCACAGTCAAGGCAGTGAATTTGAAGTGATGGCAAGTGAAATAAAATCGAGAAATTAATATGCGTTAAAAATGTAAAATGGTCAACAACAATGACCATGTTAGTTGGTTCGTTGGCAGCAGCATACGTACATTCATTTGGTGTGTTTTGATTTGTTTAATGGGAAGAAGAAGGTAGTATGAACTTACCATCAGCAACATCAACGTCACCATTAAACCAGCATCAGCATTAACAATCATCAACAGAAAATCTCATTATAATGTACCAGCAAGTGTTTTTGTGTGTGTCTGTGTGTGTGTGTGTGTGTTTGCTATTGCTTGTGTTGACCACAACATGATGTTGCGCCACATTGGTTGCCAACAACATTCTTGGAATAACAAATACAACAACAACAAGTTGTTTCATTACAATAAAGTCGTGGGAGCAATTATAAATATTTTTAACTCTCATCGCACACACACACACGCACACACGCTTGCACAGAAACACTCATACACAAACATCGATGCTTCAGCATGAACATAAAAGGATTTTTATGGGCATATGTTCAACTGCTGCTGTTGGTACATATAGTTGCTGCTGCGATTTTTATCTGTAAAACATATAATAACAATAACTCTTCCACAACATGAGGGAGTAGAAGGCGAAGCAAAATCAGAAGCTATACATACATACTCATACGTATATGGTCATTCGAGCACTTTCAGTAATAAAGCTTAACATTCCTACAGCAACAACATCAGCAACAATTATAATAATAATAATAACAAATAAAGCATATAGGTACATAAACATAAGTAGAACATAAACTCATCGACAACATTAATTGTCACTGCTGTTGTCTGCCAGTTTGCGTGCTGCGCATGTGCTCTTATCTGTTTTCGCATACATTCAATGTGGTGGAAGAGGAGTTAGTGTGTATATTTGCAATTCGGTATGCATACAAATGAAATTAAACATTTTCATTGCTGTCGCTTAACCAGTAAAGGGACAAACCAACAACAGATCGGCCAACCGATAGTTTGACTAACCAATCGAGATGCATACATACAACATACGCCTATGGATGTTTATAGACATAAATATGTATATGCCAGCTGTAAAATGATATCATAATATACGCCATCAATGGGTTACAAAAATTTATAATTCATTTCGCGACACAACCCGCTTCATAAGACCACAATGATAATAATGCTGATAAAGATAATGATGATGATGCTGATGATGATGAGAACCACGGCGACGATATAAGATGGCATGCGACAAGCTGCATATATTATCAACAGTATCAACACAGTGTGATGGTCTCCTTATGGCATTATGATTTTCTTTAAAATTGTTTTTTTTTTTTTGTTTTTTCTAAGCGGCGCCATAGTTGATTCTGTGAATTGCTTACTTGCTGCGACTGGCATCAGCTTATGATATTAAAGTTTGCATCGGTATTGATACTAACCGTTTTTGGTAGACCCCCTACAGGCGTTGCAATGAGCTGATAATGTCTGCTTAAAAGGATTTTTTTTCTGTTTTCTTTTTTACATGTGAATATTGCTCTACATCTACTTACATACTGTTCTTCATCTTCATTGATTTTTCTTGGAATTGCAATTTTTCGATTAAAATACAAATTGAAACCAAAATGATATTATTAATAACAATACCAAAGTGATGATAGCTATAATGACCGTGTGGTGTACATAGGCCATAATTTGAATTTCCTTTAATAAGAACTTCTTATAATTAAGCCTTGTTGTCAACGCTGAAAGTTTGAATAATACCTTGTAAATACGAATGTCAGGGTTAAAATAATTTGAATTTTGTATTCTTTTACCAGGTGTACAAGTTTAGTTAGTGAGCATATTGAGCTATTATCGACTGTACATCCTTTTTTTTATGAGTTCGACACCTGTTTACATCAATTAGTAAACATCATCAATGATTTCCTACAACAACATACATTTTTCCTCGTATAATCATGTCTAGTTTCGTGCCAGAAAAAGAGCATATGCGGGAAACTCTACTTTTTTGCTTCAATTTGAAGAAATCTGGTGCTCAGTCGCATCGAATGCTCGTGGAGGCCTATGGTGACAGTGCGCTATCGGAAACCACTTGCCATTTTGACTTGAGTGACAAGAAGCGTGAAAATAGGCCCAGAAAAGTTGAGGACCATGATTTGCAGGCTCTTTTGGATAAGGACGACACCCAATCGCAAAAAATGCTTGCCGAACAATTAGGTTAGGCAAATACTATAAATTAATTTTTGGCTTTCTATGAAAAAAAGTGTTCTTTTTTACCGAAAAACAGCGGATTTAAGCTTGTACACTTGGTATACCTACAATTTTTTCGGATTGCAAGGCAAAGCCTTAGCTCAAAACCTTTATGACGTAATTTTTTCAGAAGGGAGTTTCCTTAGATGGTGTAACTTATACATTTGCTATCGCACCTTATTGTAACTATATTCGTTTTAAAGCGCCAATATTAGGCTTTCTTTTTCAGTGTCTGTCATTACGTAATAGTATAAACATCCAATTATTATTGAGCTTCAAACATGAGCATCTTTGAGCCAACAAAACAACATTTGCGGGGATTTTTGCTTTTCATGTTTAATTAAAAAAAAAGTGCCGCTGAAAGACATCCATTGCTGTTGGAAACTTAACAAGGAACATTCTAAATATATCGATTAAAATGTGTGAGTATTGGATTCGTCGTTTGAAAAGTGGTGATATTGACATTGAAGACAAAAACCAACCAAATAAGTTTACAGGATGAAGAATTGACGGCTACATTGGACGAACATTCATATCAAATGTCTAAAAAATTGGTAACATCATTAGTGGTTGACCGTTTCCAAGCGTTTAAAAGCTATGGGAATGATTCAAAAGTAAGAAACCGAGAGATGTTGAACGCCGGTTTTTCACGTGCAAACAATTGCTGCTACGGCAAACAAGAATGGGTGTTTGGATCGTATCATCACTGGTGATGAAAAATGAAACCACTATTATAACCCGGAGTAAAAAAAAAGCACAGGTTATGCCCAGCCATCCACCAACATCAACGGCAAATTCATGGTGACTTATTCTTATGCACTGTATTTGGTGGAACCAGCTCGGTATTGTTTATTATGAGCTTCTAAAACTGAATGGAACCACCACTGGTGGCCTTTATGGCACACAATTCATGCATCTGGGTCGAGCATTGAAGAAAGCACAGCCACAATACCTCGAACCATACAACAAAGTAATTTTGCATCATGAAAATGCTTGTCCAATTTTTACTGAAGTCGTTCAAACGTTGAAATGGGAAATCCTACCCCACCCGCCGCATAGCGGTGAAGCGCACTAACAGCCAAAATTAGCAGTAAAAATTTATTTAGTACAAACCATATTATTCATATGAAATAAATTATACAAAATTAATAAAGCGAGCAAATAAATAATGTAACTTTGCGGACATCCACTACACAGTAACAATATTGGAAAAATGCAAAAATTCATTAAATTGCAGCTTTGCTTTCTAAATGCATTATACAAGTACATTCTTTTTTTCTCCCACAAAATATAAGAAAAACAAATACAATAAAATCACCTGAACTCATTAAAATAGAGCTTAGCTGGCTTAAAGTACCAATATCTAAAGTTTCAAGATAAAGTTTCAATATCTCTTGTACATACATACATACTTATTAACTATCATCATCATCATTCTCTATAATCGGCGATTCGCCAGTAAGCAAGTGTGCATTTTGATATACCGCCATACAAAACATGTCATCCACACGTCGACACTTTTACACATTCACAAATGCCATAATAACAAGTTGTCGACTTTAATCGACACCCGAACGCTTGTAATTGCATACCACATGACAACTAATAATGGCGAGCTGACTAGCATGCCTGCCTTGCTTGCGATTGATCAATTTAAATTGGTTACTTTTAGTAGATGAGTTTGCAATATTTATTTGAATTCGTTTTTTTTTTTTTCTTACATGATACTCATATCTCGTTGTGAGTATATAATTAATTTGATTACAAGCAATATGTAATTGATGATTGTTAGGGGTGTTGAAATGAAGAGAAGAAGGTAGTGGGAGACAGTTGTACGCTGTATTTGTATGAATTTTTTAATTGTAGTGCTTCAATTATATTGTATATTCTAGTATAGTATATAGCGTTATTATATTGTTGTTGATAATTTTAATCTAATATGTCGATTTTTGTAACAATTTTTGTTTTGCATGCTCCATCGATTTCAACTTGTGAGCACTGGTTCAAATGCTTTAGAAGTGACGATTACGACAGACAAGACAAGGAGAGGCCAGATCAGCCAAGAAAATTTGAAGATTAAGAATTGGAAGCATTACTCAATCAAGATTGTTGTCAAACGCAAAAAGATCTCACGAAATCTTTGGAAGAGACTCAATCCACCATTTCCGCACATTTAAAAGCAGCAGGATTCATTCAAAAGTAAAGGAAATTGGGTTTCACATGAATTGAAAAAATGCGATTTTCCATCAGATTGTTAATGGTGAAAAGAATGGATTTATTACGACAACCCGAAGCGCAAGAAATCGTATGGGAAGAACGTCAACCACCGAAATCAACGATAAAGCAGAATATTCATAGCACGAAGGTAATGCTCTGCATTTGGTGGAATCAGAAAAGTGTGTTGTATTATGAGCTGCTGAAATTAGATCAGACGATCACAGGGAACATGTACCGAACACAATTGATTAGTTTGAAGAGAGCAATCGCCGAAAAACGACCAGAATATGTGACTAGAAACGAGTCTATAATATTCCCCCCCTATAGCCCACACATTGCTCCGTCTGAGTACCATTTGTTTCAATCGATGCGTAATGCCCTTAATGGAAAAGGTTTCACTTCAGGACATGGTATCCGAAATTGACTTGATTCATTTTTAGCCTAAAAAATGAGCAGTTCTTTTGGGACTTTTGGGACGGAATCCGTATGCTACCAGAAAGATGGGGAAACATCATAGCTAATGATGACAAATACTTTGAGTAATGTTTTTACAGATTTTTTTAAATTAAAATAAAGATATATTTTTGCTAAAAAATCCTTTAAAATTAGTCGATAGTCCCAAGGCCATAAAAGCCAAAATGATTGACAAAATGTGTAGAAACTGTGTGATGAGCATTATTGAATTGCGTAAAATAACAGCTCAATTATGGGAATACTTTTTGGTCTGCCATCTATGGCAATCAATCATCTTTTTATTGCGGAAATGTTAATTAAGGATCAGCAACAATTGAGCGGCACTCATACATACGAGTATGCTCTTGTATACATACTATCTCATATCAAAATGAGTTTATGCCTTTTTCCCATCGCTCTGATAAGTAATATTAACTAACTGCCCACATGTTTATGTACAAATGTCTCGTCTTGCTACAGCTTCCTTTTTTTCTCTTTGCTCGCGATACGCATATCAACCATGCCATCTTGTAATAGCATTGGAAAAGCAACAATCACATCGGAAATTGTTGCATCATATTTTTTATTACTGTTGCCTTTCATCTTACTCTTACTAAATACCCTTGAATATTTTTTTTAATGCCATACGATTTGATAGCAAAAAGGAAAAAAGAAATAAATAAATAATCAAACCTGATCTGAAATATGAAAAGCATGGAGGAGGAGGATGGCAACTAGGCAATCAGACATCAGAAAGAGGGCGAAAAAGACAGAGAGTGTTGTTGTTGCTGATGGAAAAAAATATGTTCACAGACATAATAAAAATGCCAAAAGGGACATTTACGAAGGAGTTAGTCGAGACATTGGCCAGGCCATTGCTGTTGGTGTTGCTGCTGATGCTGCTGCAGCAACTGCTTAGTAGCCACTCATAGTTTATGTCAACAAAACATCATCCGGTTGAAATATGTTTCTTGTTGTTGCCGCTATTATTATTATTATTATTTTTATTGTTGTTGCTTTATCTGCTTAAACATAAAGGAAGTATGCAGCTAGCACATGTATTATATTCATAGATCATCGGGTGCTGTTGCTACTACTACTGCTGCTGCTGCTGAATGTGTGAATTCAACGCACTTGAGCTTGCTTTAGGCCATTTAGTTATTACTTACTAGCCATATTGTTGCTGTAGTTGGCGGTAATATTGGCTATTTTGTCGCTGTTGTTGCTACTCGCTCGATGAATATGCTCTGTCTGTTGTTATGTGTTTGTTTGTTGATGGTTGTCTGTTGTTGACTGTTGCAAACACACATTGTTATATGTTACTACTGCATTATGGGCGTATTTTTTGCCTTCTTTCTATAAATATCATAATACTATACATACATATGAGTGTGTGTGTGGGTTTGTAGTTCTTTTCTTCTGTTGCTGCTTCTATTTCTTATACTTACGTTTTTTTTTTCTTTTCTATGTTGGCCAGCAGCAATTGGCTACTGCATACATAGACCATGTACTATTAATTCATGCAGTGCAATTTATCACTTTTGGTTGTTTAACACATTAACAGTGTTTGCAAGCGAAATGAAACGATTGTGTCATGTCAGGCTATGAGAAGGTTGGCGGCAAAAAAAATAAATAAATAAATAAAAGAGCAATAATAGAAATACCATTGAGAAGGGGAATACTGGATAAATATTCTTCCATTTCGCTAAAATTTGATCGAATTCTCTGAAGATGCAAGTTTATATAGACAAAAATGCAATTTTCAACCAAAGAGATTAGCAAGGATTCCAGTACATTATTTCAAATATAATGGATGTGATACAAAACCATTCTCAAGATAATAAATACTACAAATTTTTAAAAAATCCTATAGAGCATCACTCCTCTGATAATGGTTTACATAGTTCTGGGCAAGTTATGGAAAACTTCAAGGCAAGACCTGAAAACAGATATTTCAATGGACAATATAGTTCATGATCTCGCTAGACTGTGTGATTCACTGAGGTTCACGAAGTCTGCTTAATCTGTTTTCATAAAATGTATTATTATTCCAATGGCTAATGTACAACAACATCAATACTTTATCCACTATCCTTGATTCTCTATAACTCTGGCGCAACGACTGGGTATACTTTGGCTCAAATTTTTCGCATAATTCGGTGGAAAAGTCCCCATTGGCACTGATTGAAAGCAACGACCTACTATAAATTTCTGAATGTTTTTCTCCGGAGCCTATCCCTGATTATGGCCCAAACGTTTTCAATTGGATTGCAGTCTTGTGACTGCAATTATTTGATGAATCTCATGTCTCATGTCTTTTTTTCCGACTTTTATGTTTTAGAGCACTGTTTTCCAACAGATGACAATCGCGGTTTTCTGCGCCGTAAAATTTATTCGCGGTGATTAAAAGTTGCACATTAGTACAAATAGCACATACGTTCGGCAGTCGGTATTCTTACGAATAGGATCAATATACCAAAACCACGCTCACAAAAGGCACCGTAAACATAAGCTTCTGTGGGTGTTTTACTGTGCACACCACCGTTTTGTTTGCTGCTGTACATTAAGCAGAAGTCAATGGTAGATGTAAATAGTTAGTTTGGTAGGTTGAGGCGGTTGAGACGGATGAGGCCCATTGTGATGCCGCAGGTGGGCAACCCCATTTTCCTTGGGAACCAACCCGAGCTTCGGTTAGAGCGTTATATGTTTCCCAGCTGAGAGTAAGCCAGCTCGGCGAGATTGTGCATAAAGTGACTGCCCAAATGAATAATTCTCCGACGAGCTAGTGCCGGACACTCACACATAAGGTGAGTTATGGACTCCAGTTCTTCTTCGTCGCCGCAGCTCCGGCACTAGTCAGGCGTAGTGATGCGTAGCCTATTTGCATGCCTACCTATAAGGTAATGCCCCGTAATAATTCCAATCAGCATACTAACTGCGAGTAGATTCTTTGTTCGTTTTATGTTCAGTGCCTGCCAGATTGATCGGTGCAAATCACTTTGCTGTAATCGATATGTAAATTTTCAAGTGGCCAATGCATGCGTTTTTGATGTGAATATATATCAATAAGTGTTTTTGTATAGTGGAACCCTATCTTAACTGATGTTGCAATAATTTTCTTCGTATTGTTGACTGATATGACAAATGACTTCGGATTCTTCATTACTACTTTGACAACCACGATGGCGACAAACTAAAAATACTGTTTCAAAACGTTCTTCCAAATACTCGGAACTCGTGTTTTCACTTCACAAATCATAAACAAAGACTGACAGCACTGTCAAAATCAGTTTGTGTAACAGGCAAGGGTTGCATTTGGTCTTTAAATGGAATCTGCCAGTCTTTTACGATTCTGACCGTATAAATGTAGTTATCAATGATCTCGATTTCATGTTCGTTTATGTAGATGATATGCTTATTACTATTAAAAATGAGGATTAACATTTGCAATATTGCCCTCTGAGATACACATTCGGTTAGGGAGAAGCAGCTTCCTCGGCTATAATATATAACAGGAGGGTATTCCACCTTTGGAAGAGAAAGATACATCGGTTTTAGAATAAAATAGTAAATAATTTATTTTATTTAATTCAAAAATACAATATTATATCATATGTATAAAATCATCTTTCTAAGACATTTTATGAGGAATTCAGATCCAACTAGATAATTAACAATTCTAAGCACAAGCATGCATTAACATTTTTTACGACAAGTTGTAGTCTAAGTAGACTTGAAGAATTTATTCAATAAAAACCAATTTCTTAATGTGTACAGGCGTGCGTACATACATAATTTATATTTATGAATGAGGCTAGAAACAAAAAAAAGAAAATAAGAAAATGACTTTGGTTGTTATAAAAAACGATTACTTATGAAGAAATGCACGACTATGTTTTGTTTTAAAAGCTCAATGAAAATAATTTCAAATAGTCAAAGAAGAAGAAGAAGAAATTAACAAAGAAGAACAAAACATCGCTAACAACATATGCACCTACGTAAGAGCATATCAATGAATAGAGTCTGTAGATTGCAATAATAAAACATCATTATTGAAGAACGCGTTAATACAACAACAGTGACTTTGGCAGCAACGCAGCCAAATTCATTATGCACGCACTTGAATGCCTGCATGTGACATACGGCGTGCTGCTACTGCTGCTGCTGCTTCTATCCCCATACATTGATCGAAGCAGAAGTGGAGCACCTGTCACTTGACAATTGTCAAGAAACAAAAAAAAAAAAGACAAAAACAGTGGCAAACATCTACCCCACCAACTGGAAACCAACGCAAAATTACACTGATGCTGTTGACAAACTTGTTTTGCGTCAACATCAGCACCACCACCACCACCGCCACCAACAACAACAGTAACACTATTGTTAGCCAATTCGTGGAATTAAAATTTTTGTGCGTCTTCAAAACGCCTTAAGAATAAAGAGAGACACACGCACACTCTTACACGATTACAATCCAACAAAAAACAACAACAGGAAGACGAAGCAACAGGAATTTTCATTATCATTATCATTCCAAAGCACCTTTCTGCCAACGGCAACATCATGATGATGATGATGTTGATCATCATCATCATGATCAGCGTCACTGCAAAGTGCCACTGGCTGGCCAGTCATCAACTCCAAAGCGTTAGCTCCCCACGCATACGCGTAAATGTTGCCTTTGTACATATTGTTGTTGCTGCTACCTTATGGCTTGCTTTACTTTATTATTATTAATTTGTTGTTGTTGTTCTTACTGTTTAAATCATGGAATGCCTGGTAATTGCACTTGTTGCTCCAAAAACAAGCTTCAACAAAATCTCTCAAGCAAAAAGCAAAGAAGAGTTGTGGAAGAAGAGAAGTTGAACTTCAACAACAACAACAAGAGCAACTGAATAAAGCATACCACCATCATCTGTAAATATGTTTGTACGATTGGACTACGCATCGTATGATGTGCTTGAAATTGTAGCATCGACGATGATGACGATTGTTGAATGCTGCAGGTGCAAGTCTACGCATTTACAAAAACAAAAACAACATCAACTGTGATTTTTTCTTTATTTTAGTAATTCTTCGGTATTACTTCTGTATGCTGCTGGGCTTCTTCTTATGAATAAAAAGCGAAACAAACCAACGATGAGGTCCCATGTATCTTCTTCAGACGGGCTCGGTTGTTGTTGTTGTCGCTGCTGCGTATGCGAGATAAATTATGTCGCTAATGTAAAGTGGTGTTTTCCTCTTATTTTCCAACCAGCCTTGTTTCTGTTTCTGCTATCTTGTATACGAGTACCTACTTACATTTCTTATTCAACTATTCTGATATTTGCTGCTGTTGTTGTTGTTGTTTTTGTTGTTGCTAGTTGGTCGGACGTCATTAGGCACAGAGTAGGCGTACATATTAGCGGTACAAGTTGCTCTGGGGACGACACAAATACTTTGTCAGAAACTTGTGTAAATGTATAAATCTACTCATTGTTATTGGTTTATATGAATAACAATTTTCTGTATGCACTGGCAGATCTACGTAGAAATTAGCAAGAGGGTGTGAAGCTGCATAGTGTCGATAGTTCTTTCAGGGAATACTCATTTTTTTCTTCGTTTTAAAAGTCGACTTTTTACTATTTCAAACGGTGACATCTCTTGCGTTAAAACTTCAAAAAGTGAGTTGGTTCTAAATTTACTACAGAAATTACAGAATACTTAATGAAAATGTTATATTTTCCTTAGAATTTTGGTTGAGCAGTTGTGTGGGCATACGATTTTCTGATACGATTTTGCCATAGAGCTCTTTTGCAAGTTTACTATGGCATATTGTTATTATTATCGTTGGGGGCTGTAGCATTGCGACCTATAAGATCTATTGTGCCCCCTTCGTGGACCTTCGTGTATACCTAACATATTGTTACTTCCGTAAGAATTGCCAATTGTTTGCCCGCTGAAATGAGTATGCCGGAGGCTACACTCTAACGTTTTGTTTTGCAATATTCAGAAGAAACGTGCCATCTTGAATACAGAGGTCGCGACAGAATAAGACATTCCTGCCGAAATCAGTTCGAAACAAGCCCACTCCCCTATGTTTTGAAAAAGTCCTCGGTTCAACAACGAAGAATGAGATGATTCGATAAAGGCACCTTTGAAAATTGGGTGAAAGCTTAGTAACTCCCATGCCTCCACGCCTTGGCAGCACTAAAATTCTAAGTGGCGACAATTACTCATCTCATATATGATTGGAAATCGTTCGACCTTGCATTTTTACCGTTAAATTCCAGGCATCTACTGCAGCAACTAGACGTTGCTGTGTAGTGGCCATAAAATCATTGTCGGTGTAAAATACTCACCGATCAGGGAGCTGATGGACAAAGCGATCCTAACATTAACGACATTTGTTAGTAATTGATTTCCAAATCGGCATTCGCAAATTCTGCAGGCATTCCTGTCGAAATCATTCCAATTATAATAAAAAAGCGATGCTCCCGGTTCCATAAAGCTTTGTGCAAATGAAAGGCAAAATACATAAAACAAATATGGAACTGTGCGAAACCCGCCCACTTCCTTATGTTTTGCGAAAGTCCCCATTTCAACTAACCGAAAAACGCGATGATTCGATAAAGTCACCTTCGAAGATTGGGTGAAAACGATAATAGCTCCTATGCTTCGACGCCTTGCAGCACTAAAATTCGAAGTGGCGACAATTACTAATCTCATATGTAATTGGAAATCATTCGACCTTGCATTTTTATCGTTGAATTTCACTCATTTACTGCAGCAACTGGATGTTGGTCAATTTACAAAATCATTTTTCTATCGCTTTTCAAGGAGCGGGTGGACAAAGTGATCCCAACATTAGCGATTAGGATCCGCAAATGCAGACCAGCGTTGCTGCGAGCAAAAAACGTTTCTGCTCGAGATCTGTTGAATCCAGAAGTAATAGCCAAATTTCTGAAACTACATCCATCACCCGCTAACACTCAATAGAAATAACTTTCGAAGCGCGACTGGAGAAAAATAACAAAAAAATAAACTCCAATCAAAGGCTCAATATTGAATTCCATATGTTTTGAAATTACTGCTTTTTTCTTCAATAAATGCTCCAGAAAGTAAATTTATTTCGTAAGCAAAAAGAGTACAAAAACTACTCCTTGCATATGTTTTAGGTACTTGGACATTTATAAAATTCTCCATAAAGTGAAGACGCACTTTTGTGGAAATCGTAACAGTTTTTCATACAATTATAAAATAATTACTTACTTCTGAGTAAATTAAATGAACAGCAGCAATAGTAATGATAGTTTTTGACAGTAGCAATTTTGTAAGCGCTAGGTTCCATTTATGGCAGCAGCAACTGTACTCTGAGCATAAAATAATATTTTACAGAATAGAAAATGTGCAGAAAAAAAGAAAAAAAAATTAATTGATTATTAATTAACATGTCCCACGCTATTATTAATACCCAAAGTCAATTTAAATTCCTCATATTCTTTTAGTAGATGGGTTTTGTATATGCAAACATATACCAAATGCATATGCTTAGTCGTCTATATAACAGACGTTTACCTATTTGCTGGATGACTTGCTGGATGGCGGTTTGATTGCTAATCATGCTGCGTTTTAAAAATGCGCAGGTGGTTAAAATCTGTGCAATAAATTATGGCCAGTGCACTAAGCGAAAAAGAGAAAAATCTCGTGAAAGACATATAGAGAAAACAGTTAAATTTATTTTGCAACAGCGATTAGCCAGCCACCAACAACATTTTTATACGGTTGTCTATTACACTATATAACTATTTGCTGCAACTTAAACTACACTTAACGGCGATGCTACGCAAAGTTGCCTTTTGTATAGCGTAGCATGCAACAAGCACATTTGTATGCATGTGTGTGAATACGCACATTGCAGTTTTGTTGGGGAATACTGTGTTCACGTCTGCGTAACCAGTTCAATTTATGCCACTTCATACGCATCTTCCATATCTCGTATTTATTACGCATACTAGCTTAGCCTCATCGCACCACCCGCGCTCACAAGTGCCACTTAAGGCGACATGCTTCGTAGATGTAGTTAAGGCATATAATAATTTTGATAGGCAGTCGTATGAATAGAAGAAGCAGAGACGTCAGAAGGCGTTTTGGAAGTTTGGCGGAGCAATGTGGATGAAATGTGTGACTGGTTTGATGGTTGGTTGTTTAGTTGGCTGTCTGGCTAGCTGACTGTGGCATGCGCACATATTTCATGTTCATCACTACAGCATGACAAATTAGGAAATTGCGTTCGCAATTTTCAAGCATACGCAACAAGATATGGTGGCTGATATCTGCTGTCTGTCTGTCTGTTTGTCATCCAATTTGACTGATGTGCGTTCGATGGGGCGTTCATTGCTAGGTGCACTAGCAGCAGTGGGAAATCTGCAATTATTTCTTAACTAGTAATGTTATTGTTCAAATTATATTCCTTGCATATGTAAACAAATTTTCCCAATATCGTGAAATCCTTAGTGAACATTTTCTACCTCCCCCCGTAACAACGCCATTTCATGCAGTAAATATATGCATGTAATTTTAACTTGCTTCCATATTTTGCTAAACGTTTTTCATATAAAAATTTTTAATTAAAAATGTTTCTTCAATTTAACTCATACATATGAGTACATATAGGTGTATACATAGTAGATGGAGTATCCTTTTTAATTTTATTTTCATTTGTCGTCATCTTGTCTTATTTGTACGACGAGGTTATGAAAACAGGCATGTGTGTAAATGTCGTACAAATGTAGTAGACAAAATAAAAAATAAAAAATTGGAAAAAATAAACATAGGCAACATTTTGCGACAAATAATAAAAATTTAACACTTTATTCACAGCTGCTGCCAAGCCATCTAATTCAACTGCACTATGTGTTACACATTATCAGGGTGACAACAGTGGGAAAGAGAGAAAGAATGTGACCTGTTTCAATTTCTATCTGTGGACATGCGAGTATGCGTGTATATATATGTACATAAAAATTTCTTACGTCCCATACAAAGAGAAACTGGAATTGTTCCGATTAACATGATTTATATAATGATAATTTCCCAAATATTTCGTAGTGATCTAGACCATTTTCAAAATACCTCCTTTAATAGTCGAGAGATCTCTGGTGACGATTGGAAAAGGTTTGAACAAAATTTAGATTATTTAGTTAGTAGTGTTGCGAAGTAAACTTTAATAAAGTTGATAGAAAATATTTATTTTTTTCTCGTTTTCTAAAATCGAATACACAAGCACATAATACCCCTTATGTATATACGTAGATTTTCAACAGAAACGATACAAACTACTGCTATCGATTTTGAAAATATCATGTTGGGTACAAAATATTGGGTGTTCGAAAAAGTTCAGTTACAAATTGTCGATAGACGGCTCAAAAATGTAACATCTGTGGTAAAATTAATTGCATCTGGCTATACTGTGGCTTGTGAAAGGTGACATTCTAAGCTTGATTTTGTTAGAAGACATGATTGAAATCACATTATTCTGTGAGTTAAGTTATCTACGTTTAAAAATGAGTGAAAATTTCAAATATTATCGTTTTGCTTTTCTATTATAGAAAAGGTAAGAATGCGTCGCAGGTTGCTGAAAAAATTTGTCAAGTTTACAGAGACGATGCTGTAACTCGAAAAATAGCAGCAAAGTAATAATTGTGACCTCGCTCTGGTCGACCAATCACTGAAAAAGTCGATGAAATCGTGGAAAAAATTGAACAAGACCAGCACATAAGCAACGTGGACGTTGCTAGGGAACTAGGCATTCATCAGGCTACACAAAAAAGCTTGATGTCTGGGTGCCACATGAATGAACAGTGAAAAATTTAATGGACCGAATTTCCATTTACGATTCACTGCCAAAACGGAACGAAATCGAAACATTTCTGAATCGGATGATGAAAAGTGAATCACATATGAAGCGAGGTGAACGGTGTCAAGGCCATGATTGACACCAAGAAAGGGAATGCTGTGTGTCTGGTGGGATTCATTCAGGATAACCTTCTACAACCTGTTCAACTTTCTACTGTCAACAATTAACGAGGTTGAAGGAAGCAACTCAATCAAAACGGCCAGAAGTGACCAACAAAAAAGGTTTTGTGTTACAGCATGACAACGCCAGACCACACACATCTTTGATGACCCGACCGAAACTGAGAGAACTTGGCTGGGAAGTTTTAATGAATCCTTCATATAGCCCGGAACTTGTACCTTCAGATTATCATATGTTTCGATCTCTGCAGAACTCTCTTAGCGGAGTAAATATTGAGCTATTTCGCAGAGGCCTGCTAAACGCACTTTGTAACACGTGCCTTTTGTTTCCCAGCTGGGGTATTACTCAGTGAGGCAGGGTCAAATAAGAGGGCAGCGTAAAAACTCTTGTTGTAGAAGAAGGACCGCACGATTGCCTATTGGCAATGAATTCACCGACACTAGAAGAGTGTTCGACTCGTTACTAATGGAACTACTACTACTTTGTTGTATTTTTTTTAATTTTCCTTTCTTTCTTTCTTTTTACAATTATTCAATACAATTTCAATTTCTTACTCTACACGTAAATGGAATACCTAACCTTACTTATACAATGAGGATTTATAGGATTGACACGTGCCACCTCGTCTCACCTAATGAATCAGTCGTCTGGCAGATCCGCCTCAGCAGAAGTCTCCAAGCGACTGAAAGTTGTGTAGGGTAACCTGATACAAGGATCTACTGTATCCAGCACCTAGACCTCAAACTTAGAAGAGGGAGACCTTTATAGCAATATATGGGAACAACCAACGGGGTGGCGGATGGTTGCTCCTGGTATATGCGGTTGGTCAAAATGGCCCCGTGCAGAGCTGATGGCTCGCAGGCGTCTACTTTATGCAAGCGATCGAATACAGACAGCCTAGCTTAAAGCAAGAACTTCGTATAGCCGCCTGGCGAATTACTGCTAGCGCGACTGCAAGAGCGCTCGTACGAGTAGCAAGATACTCGAACGGGCCGATTCAAAAAATTCAGCAAGATCGTTTGAAATAGTATATCGGGTTACTCGATCAAGCATCGATTGGTTTTTATTACCTTTCTTATCATGCCTTATGTCGGCAAGTCATGCACGTTTAATACATATTCATGTATAAAGCATTTAGGAATTATCCTATGATGCCACATTTTACGTTCAGTGAAAATTCATTTGATTGTTTCTTCTTTCTCTGTCGTCATAGTGATTGACTACACGAGTATGTATATGTATGTATACATCTACTGATATTCCTGTATGACGACAATACGGAGAAGAAGAAGAATCAAATGATCTTTTCTATGATACACATATTTGCTACGGTTTGTTTATTGTTGGTACGTTGAATATTTTAATGATTTATGGAATGTTCGTAGGTAAGTATGTAAAAGGTTGTAACAGGCTTAGTTTTAGCCTGTTACAACTTGGATCAGTGTTTCTCCCAGAGACCCCAGAAATTCTACACAGATGGAATAATGGCTTTACCCCAAAAATGGCAAGAGGTTTCAAATATAAGAAAAAAGTGTTTCATTTGTGGTCAAATTTGTCACTGAACTTTTCCGAATACCCAATAAGTGTACGCTTGAGCGTAATCATTTATTATTACTGCAACACAGTGTAATCAGTTGTCTGCAATGCCAGCCAGCGAAATCAAAATTTTTGAATTTGTGTCTTTTTCACAAAAAGCATTGACGTGTACGAGAGAGATTTACCAAAAAGCATATTAAATCATAAATTTAAAGTTGTCTTAATTTTATTGAATTCAAGTATTTAAATTCTCATACATTTTCATATTGCATAAAAACTGTTCACACCAACTATAAAAAGAACAGCAACATAATCAATTCAATTAAAATTTAATTTCTTTTAAACCACCCACTGATTCCCTTTCACAGCACCCAGTAAGAAATATATATGTATAATATACAATAAGATATAAAAAGCATTAAATGGTTTAACACTTCTACTTGAATAAACGCTTTTTTTTTAAATATTTGCTACTTTTTCTTTCTTGCTTCTATCGCCATGGTTTCTTAAAATTTTCTTAACGCCGCCAACAATGCAAAAGAAATTATTTCATAATTCATTCATTATAATGTACATTTATATGTACGAGTATCACTATATCTAGATATCTATGGCATTGCGTGTATTAGAGTAGCCACTATTATTTTGTTTATTATAATTTCTTTTTAATTATTTTATTTTATTTAACTACTTTGCATTTAGCCAATAATATTACTTAAGTGTTTAGCAAATACGCCTACTTTACATTCTAATCAATATTTTATACTCTAGACATAAAGGGACAATTTTATTTCTCCTTTATCACTCCTAATTGGAGCATAGGGCCTCCACAATGCTTCTCCATCGCACACGATTCTGGGCTGTTGCTCTAGCGCCATCCCATGTGATGTTGACATCAGCTAGTTCCCTTCTCCAAGTGTTTTTTGGCCATCCGCGGCTTCTACTGCCTTGTGGGTTCCATTCGAGCGACATTCTCATTATGATTTCGTGCGTCTGGAGAGGACAATATTAAAAAGTACAAAATACATCTATACAAATAAGGACCAGTCTAGCGCGTTCGTACACAGAATTCAATAGTTTTAAAGACGAATGCGCACACAAAGCAAAAAAACGTCAAATTGTGCATTAAGAAATAAGCGATTTTCTTACTTGATTCTGGTTATATGTACGAGCATATAAAAAGCGCCATAAATGCTGGCTAGTCATACACTGTATATACACACTCATTCACACGCATAGTTGTAAAGAAAGCCAAAATTGTAGTGACGTGTCGCGACGCCAACAACTAACATACATAACTATCGTTTACATAGAAGGCAATAAGAATGGCTTGTGCTTGTAAGTAACAATAAATTGTAAATGTGAAACAAATGCGTGTTAGTCTTTAAAAGCAAAAAGTCACACAAACCGACTGGAGTAAGGATGAGGGAGTTTTTAGAACAAACGGACAAGGACATCACACATTAAGTAGTTGCATTAAAAACGCCAAACAAGTTAGTTAGAAATGTTACAAATGGTATATATCATATGTACATATGAAAATTTTATCTACACATAATATAAACTAGAGAAGTACCATTGATATTGGCATTATACCAAATAATGTTTTATACTAAACATCATAACTTTTTTGAGTGAAGAGGCAAGGAGAAGGAGCCTTGATACTAGCGTTAGGTAGAAAGAGTACCCAAATTTGCCAAACCACCATCATTCTGCTACACATTTTTGCAGTCGTATCCATTAAGGGTGTTAGGTTTTTAAAATGTATTGTATGGGTATAGTTTTAATGTACATAATGTATGTACTTTAGAAACTTTAAGGTAGAAATTGAAGAAATCATATTCTGGCATCTGCCTATTACTATCCAAGATGCAGTGTTTTTCATTAAGTTTTTCATTGTATGCTTAAAATCTTGTACTTGCCAACATGCATTGCACGGCAAAAGGTCCATCAAATCTGGCAAGCCAGGTGTGATTTATACTCAGTAAGTAAGTAATTCGTAAATTGTGCTTTTATTGTCAAAACTCAAAACGTCGAAATTTTTGACGTACTGAAAAACAAAGCTGTGCACTTTATCATACAAGAGGGATTTAAATAAAACTTAATATTTTTATATTCATCATACTTTATAGTGCCATTTTAAATAATTCTTAACTAAACTTTGCAACTGCTGAGTCAAATACTACAGGTTCAAAATAGTACAGGGTTAACAGTCCAGGGATCCCGGGATCCCGGCCTTTCTTACGTTCCAAAAATCCCTGGATTAATCAAGAGATTGCTGAAAACAATTTTAATAGCCAATTTAATTTTTCAAACGTTAATCACAAAAGTCTCCCTTTTAAGTGCAAAACAAGCATTATTTGTGACACTAATTGCCCTTACCATTGTGTTTGCACCATCTTTTTCATAAAACAGCAACCAACCAAATTTTTCGACTGGAAGGAAATATTATAGCCAAAATGACTGACACACCACAGTTCAGGTAAAATATTGATTGGGTGTATATCGTAAAAATATCGTTTTTTTGGATATAAATCGAAAATTTTGGATCATCGATTTTGATGAATATGATATCAGTCTACAGAGAATAGTAGAACTGAATAAAAAACAGAAAAAAAATTTCAGAAAATCTCCCCATAGTCGTAGCACAGTTCATCAAAGTCGACCAAATTTCATAAAAAATACAAGTGCGTGATTATCATTTTAAGGAATGGAAAATGAAAAATCACTATAATTCTGTCTTTAAATATATTGTGTTTTATATAATACCATATTTGACAAATCCGTTACAACTTTCAATCAAGAGTGATTTAAAATTACCACTTTAAAGTTTGAAAAAATAGAAATGTTAAACTTTAGACGAGCGGGAATAAATTCCCTGCGTTTTCCGCTTTATTTCTTTTTGTATGCTAAAGTATGAATCTTTAAATTCGGTGCATCAGAACTTTCTTCCCTTTTCGACCCTTCTTGGACAAAAATGTGATTTCAAAATTCAGCAGCATTGTTCATTAAAATAGAGCATACTTTCAGGATCACATGTAATAATAATAATAATTCACGTAAACGGGATTAAAATTTAAACTCTTGCTTGCACAGAAAATATGTACTGGGCAGAGCTGTAAAAGTGTGAGCTCATTTTCACTTGTAATTCTTTTATTTGAATTTTGAAATGCTGCAATCTTTTTTTTCTAGCATTCAGTGTGTGAAATCTTTAGGCTGATAAAAATGAATGAGTTCTATTCATTTTCAATTCATGAATTGAAAATCCTAAAGAATTCACAAAAACTAAAAATAGGTGGCACTTAAAACCCCAAAGGGCTCATTGGCCGAGCTTCTCTTCCATTACTGTTGTGCGTCTTAAATTTGGACATTTTTAGAAGGGACCTACTTATTTTAGCCGGTTCCGAACGGCAGAACACTTGTGACATCACTTTTTCTGAGCTTTGTCACAGAGTTCTTTTAGAAGCTTTTTCATGGCAATTGGTTACTGTCGGAAGAATTGCCAATTGCTTGCCGACAGTTGTGTACCATTCGAAAGAAAAATCTTATCGATATTAAATTTGTTATGCATCAGCCGGAGATTGAACCACGACCTACAGATCAGAAGGCGAACACACTAACCACTGAGCTACTGCACCAAAGAATTCACACAGAATTGAAATTTTGATAAATGCAGCCGCAGATGGCTGCAGCCTAAAAAGAATGGGAGTGCGAAATCCATTCAGTAGAAAGCTGACAGCCTTTCTTCTTCTTCCCGTTTTGTTGTTTACAAAATAACTGTATGGTTGTTGGATCTTTCATTTCTGGGTTGCCATTGGCTTATATTAAATATAAAGAAAGTATTATATGCAGAAATTATAAAAGTTTTATTTTGTATTACAAATTTTTTGTGTGTTTTTACGTAATCTTTTTAATAAATTGAGAAGTAACGACTAGCATGTTTGTTCCTGGTAGTTTGACCTCCTTGAAGAATTTTACGTATAAATACGCATATTTACGTATAATGCGTAGATATGTAATGATCCATTAATTCCTTTTCAAACATGAATTTCTTCAAAGTGAATCTTGTGAGATAAATTAAAAATTGTGTTCAATAGAAAATGAAAATTTAATTGATTGTGAGAATTCTTCATCACAAAGTCAACACATCGTTAAAGAATGGGAAGAACTATCCGATATTTAGTTTGATAGTCCTCTTTCAGAAAAGTCTGCGTTAGAGGCATCAATGTTCAAGTCGTCACCAGAAGTACAGTACGAGCTTCAACAAGCTGTTGTAAACGCTATTTTATATGACAAATTTTTTTCTATCATATTTGTATTAATTTGTTTATAAATTGAGCAGCTCGATTCAACAGACTACTTCAAGAAAAGAGGGGAATTATTGTGCGTTGTTGCATATGCAATACAAAACTCCAGGGTACTGTGGGAGTTACATCAAATTTATTTATGTGAATAATAACAGCTGATTGGTTTTGTCATGCTATAATATCTCAAGGTAGAGCCGTTGGGGAAAGTTCTCATGAATGAAGGAGAAAAAGTAAATAAAACAACAACAAACACATGGGAAAAGAAGAAGAAGAAGTTGAAAAAAACACACTTGCTTAACACTATAAAAACCAGTTTCTGACATATGACGCATCCAAGAGGAATTTTTTGTACTTTCTCTACCTTCATAATAACACCATGGGTTTTGTTCAAAAGCAGCTATGCTTTTCATGGTAATAAATAATATCATATTTAGAGTATTTCAGAGTTTAATAGAATTATAATATTGAATGAATTCATCATATTTTTAAGCCTTTGAAGAATTGGATTGATATTTTTCAATTCACACTCTTTACTGAATGGGAAAGTGTAATAATTTTAAGCTTTTGAGAATGATGAATGGTTCGTCTGTCATTCTTTAATGAATTCGAAGCAAAAGAGTGCAGCCTTGTTGATGCAACTTTTAAATGAATTAAGGGTGTGTGAATTCCGTAATGATTCAATTCTTTTACAGCTCTGACTCAGATATTGTGCAAGCAAGAAAATATGTACTGGGATACAAGAACAGACAGCTGTACAGCTCATATATTAAATTTAGTTTAATCCAACTAGATTGTGCGTTTAAACCTAGTTTAAACTATGTTAAAATTTCACTGAAGAACTGTAAATTGAGTTTAAACTTAGTTTAAACGACAAAAAAAAAATAAATAAATATGTGGCACTTAAAGCCCCAAAGGGCTCATTGGCCGAGCTTCTCTTCCATTACTGTTGTGCGTCTTAAATTACTTATTTTAGCCGGTTCCGAACGGCAGAACACTTGTGACATCACTTTTTCTGGGCTTTGTCACAGAGTTCTTTTAAGAAGCTTTTTCATGGCAAGTTGTTACTGTCGGAAGAATTGCCAATTGCTTGCCGACAGGTGGGTACCGTTCGAAAGAAAAATCTTTTCGATATTAAATTTGTTATGCATCAGCCGGGGATTGAACCACGACCTACAGATCAGAAGGCGAACACACGACAAGTTGAGTTAAAATCGCACTTTTAATTCTTTTATTTAAAATTTGAAAAGATGCAATCTTTTTTTCTACCATTCAGTGTGTGAAATCTTTAGGCTGATAAAAATGAATGAGTTCTATTCGTTTTCAATTCATGAATTGAAAATGCTAAAGAATTCACACTGAATTTAAATTTTAATGAATGCAGCCGCAGATGGCTGCAGCCTAAAAAGAATGGCAGTGGCGATATCCATTCAGTAGCAAACTGACAGCCTTTTTTCTTCTTCCCGTTTTGTTGTTTACAAAATATCTGTATGGTTGTTGGATTTTTCATTTCTGGGTTGCCATTGGCTTATATTAAATATAAAGGAAGTATTAAATGCAAAAAATCAAAATTGATCAAATACTATTATTATATATTCAAATATGCTCACATGTTTGCGTTTCGAAACCAATTTAAGAAACGCAACAAGCCAATTAAATACCTCAAACAACCAACCTTATAAACGTTTCAAAGCCAAAAATTTATAAACTACAATTCGCTTATTTATGTGAATAATGACAGCTGATTGGTTTTGTCATGGTATAAAAACTCAAGGTAGAGCCATTGGGGAGAGTTCTTATCAATAAAGGAGAAATAGTAAATAAAACAACAACAAACATATGGGAAAAGAAGAAGAAGAAATTGAAAAGGAAACAAGAAACACACTAGCTTGATACTATAAGAAGCCAGTTTTTGACATTATACCGCGCAGCCAATAGGAATTTTTTGTAGTTGCTCTACCTTCATAATAATACCATGGGCTTTGTTCCAAAGCAGCTATGCTTTTCATGGTAATAAATAATATCATATTTCCAGTATTTCAGAGTTTAAGGGGGTCTTCTACCTTGTGGCTTCATTTTATACACTGTTTTTTGAATATTAGTTATAGGAAAATTAAAAACGCAATCGAGGTGCGGTTTGTTGCATTCAACTTGTTTATTTAAATACATTTAACACTAATTTTACTGAAAATTTTCTGTCTTCGATTTGACCGTGACTTGACCTTGAAGTGTCCCTTGCAAAAAATGCATACACAAATGGTTGACACGATTTAGCTCATGAAAATCGTCGGAAACAAAAAAACCAAAATGATTTAATTTTTTTATCACCTTGGCTATCGTTTGACAGATGGTATTTTCAAAATTTGAAAATTTCGCAGAACAGGCAACTTTAAAAAAAAATTTTTTTTTTAATGTTTTCGGGGTTAAAAACATCTGTAAAAATTGTTTAAATAAAAAAAATCTAAAAAGTATCTGTCAGACGATAGCCACATGTTTTTCACAAATTTTGATATATAATTTCAATCAATCAATCAATTAGTTTTCGAGATATCATGTCAACCAGTTACAAAAACGCAACTTTTGGGAAATCGCATTTAAAGATATTCATGTATATAACAAGCGGGATGTTTCCGACGTTAAATTTTCTTTCAAACTGAATGGACCGAAAATTTTATCATGCATAACAGAGATTACATAGATACAGATACATCAGGTATTCGATAGAACGTTAGATAACTTTAGAAAAACGCGATGGGCCAGCTTTTAGGTGGTCGCGAAGAGCGCTGCGATAAGAGCACGCGTAACTGTCTTCGACGGCTCGGAAAAACTCGAAATAATAAGATTTCAGTTATATCCTTTTAAGGGTATATTCCTAACACCTTCTGGGTTGGAAAATTGAAAAAAAAAAATCGAATTTTTTGAACCACCAAGGTAGAAGACCCCCTTAATAGAATTATAATATTGAATGAATTCATCATATTTTTAAGCCTTTGAAGAATGGGATCGATATTTTTCAATTCCCACTCTTTACTGAATTGGAAAGTGTGATAATTTTAAGCTTTTGAGAATGATGAAAGGTTCGTCTGTCATTCTTTAATGAATTCGAAGCAAAAGAGTGCAGCCTCGTTGATGTAGCTTTTAAATGAATTAAGGGTGAGTGAATTCCGTAATGATTCAATTCTTTTACAGCTCTGACTTAGATATTGTGCAAGCAAGAAAATATGTACTGGGGTGCAAGAACACACAGCTGAACAGCTCATATCTTAAATTTAGTTTAATCCAGCTAGATTGTGCGTTTAAACTTAATTTAAACTATGTTGAAATTTGTCTAAAAAATTGCAAGTCAAGTTTAAATTTAGTTTAAACGATAAGTTGAGTTAATATCGCACTGAAAAACTGGCTCTTACGTACATCATAATTCTAATCATTATCAAAGCAAATGCCTAAAAGTATGTCACATTTTTCTGCAAACTATTATTTTTATCATTTTTGTTTAGAGATTGTAATGGGAATTTTAATAATAGTATATGCGGAAAAGTTAATGAGGGGTAGTCATGTAGCTTGCTCTGCTTACTCTGTGATGGCGCTTTCATTATTATTAATGGGGGCCCTCCATGTGGCGACCACCGGGCAACGTCTTCCTGGCACCCGCTGGGAGGCGGCTGAAGTGAGTGGCGAAAATCTCCTCGGTTAGAGGTTGTGCGTTGGGTTTGGGAACCGCCACATAAAAAAACCCCCCAAT
This sequence comes from Megamerina dolium, assembly GCA_963854835.1. NCBI lineage: Eukaryota > Metazoa > Arthropoda > Insecta > Diptera > Megamerinidae > Megamerina > Megamerina dolium. The sequence goes on along the minus strand of OY978528.1, from coordinate 30,226,647 downwards.
GAAAAAAACAAATATGCCTCGGATAAGGACTACCGCTTTTATTGATGACCCCCGCAAACGAAAAAAGGACAACGATTTACGGATATGCACCTGGAATGTCCGATCCCTTTATAGGGAGGGTGCCTCTATCCAGCTGGTTGATGTCCTCGAAAAATACACAGCTGACATCACCGCTCTCCAGGAAATGCGATGGACAGGACAGGGCTGCTCCAAAAGAGCGTCCTGTGACATCTACTACAGTTGGCATGCTGAAAGGCACGAATTAGGATGTGGATTTTTGGTCAGCAAGAGACTACGACATCTTGTCTCACAGTTCACGCCTGTGAACGAACGGCTGGCCACAATCCGCGTCAAGGCTAAATTTTTCAACATCAGCCTTATATGTGCCCACGCTCCGACGGATGAGAAGGACAATGTGACCAAGGAGAGCTTCTTTCAGCGCCTTGAAGAAGCTTATGACCGCTGCCCCCGCCACGATATCAAAATCGTGCTTGGCGACTTTAATGCCAGGGTGGGCAAGGAAGGTACCTTTGGTCCAACTGTCTGAAAATTCAGCTTCCACCAGAACACCTCCGATAACGTAATGAGGCTGATCGACTTCGCCGCAGCACGAAACATGATAATTGGTGGTACCAGATTCCAGCATCTCGACATCCACAAAGCGACATGGCTGTCTCCAGATCAACGTACAAGAAACCAAATTGATCATGTGGTGATTGACGGAAGGCATGCTTCCAGTGTGATGGACGTGAAATCGATCCGTGGTGCCAACATCGACTCGGATCACTACCTTGTTGCAGCTAAGGTGCGCACACGCTTATGTGTCGCGAATAACAAGAGAAGTCCCACACAGAGAAAGCTCGACGTCAGTAAGCTGCAATCACCAGAGACAGCAAGTGCATTTTCCAGGAGATAGAGATGTGTACCGACAAGACAAGACCCCACAATTTGCGCCAACTACCGTGGAATAAGTCTCCTGAGCATCGCATACAAGGTTCTATCGAGCGTACTGTGTGAAAGGTTGAAGCCTATGCTCAGCAACCTGATTGGACCGTATCAGTGTGGCTTCAGACCTGGTAAATCCACCATCGATCAGATTTTCACACTGCGCCAAATCCTGGAGAAGACCCAAGAAAAACAGATCGACGCACACCACCTATTTGTTGATTATATAGCCGCTTTCGACAGTCCGGTAAGGGATTACCACTACGCAACAATGTCTGAGTTCGGTATTCCTGCAAAGCTCATTCGACTTTGTAGAATGACACTGCATAACTCCCGTTGTGCAGTGAAAATTGGGAAGGACCTCTCCGCACCGTTTAATACCGAACGGGGTTTCAGACAAGGTGATTCGTTATCGTGCGACTTCTTCAATTTTATTATGGAGAAAATAATACGAGCTGCTGATCTACGACATAATGGCACTATCTTCAACAAAAGTGTCATGCTGTTAGCGTATGCCGACGATATTGACATAATCGGCATGAGCACGCGAGCAGTCAGTGCAGCATTCTCAGAGTTGGAAAGAGAGTCGCGTCGGATGGGTCTCACGGTGAACGAGGGCAAGACGAAGTATCTAGTGTCAACAAACAAAGAGTCCCGGCGTCTTGGACAGCACGTCACTGTTGACAACTACGCTTTTGAAATAGTAAGGGACTTTGTCTATCTTTGAACCAGCATTAACAGCAGTAATGACGTCAGCTTGGAGATCATGCGTAGGATAACTCTTGCTAACAGGTGTTACTTTGGGCTGAGTAAGCAATTGAGAAGTCGAGCCCTCTCTCGAAGAACGAAAACTACACTCTACAAGTCTCTCATCATGCCTGTCCTAACATATGGCGCTGAATCCTGGACAATTTCCACCTCGGATGAGCGAATGCTTGGAGTTTTCGAGAGAAAAGTCCTACGCAAGATCTTTGGACCTATTTGCGTTGGTGGCGAGTACCGAATAAGGTACAACCATGAGCTGTACGAGCTGTATGCCGATATTGACATAGTAAAGCGCATCAAAATCCAGCGACTGCGCTGGCTAGGTCATGTCGAGCGAATGGAAGAACACGCTCCAGCTAAGAAGGTGTTATATTCGGAACCCGTTGGAGTACGGCGCAGAAGAGGAAGACCAAACCTCCGGTGGAAAGACCAAGTACTGGAGAACCTGACGGCGCTTGGAATTTCTAACTGGCGCCAGCTAGCGAAGAACAGAGATGGCTGGCGAAGCATGTTATTTTCGGCCTAAACCGATATTCGGTTGTTATGGCCACATAAGTAAGTAAGTAAGTAAGAATATGCGGAAAAGTACCTGCCATTTTTGAGTTATAAACCTCACAATGTTCGAAGTACTAAATACCTGTCATTTATTAAAAATAATAATAAAATCCAATAATTCCAACCGCTATCAAAAACTTCAAAAATTAAGTTATTAAAGCTGGTTTATGACAATAGTATAAGGCCTAAATAAAGATTTGAGATTAATAATCTGAAATTTACTAATTTTCCAAGTTTCATTGAAATCGAACTACTTCTTCGACTACTGCACAACAGTAGTATCTCCTTCCCACAGGTACTCCGCCTGCCTTTAAACACAGGTACTTTTTGATCTACCCTCTCAAGTATATAGACAGTAGTGGTAATAATAGTAATATATAATATATATTGTGAGTTGTGCGTGTGAAATTTGTTCTTATACGGAAGTGAAATTTTTTCAGGAGAAAAAAATCTGTAAGGAGAAAATTGAATGTGCAGAAAATTGACAACATCCATTTATATATGTAACTATAGAACAATTATATACACAAAGAAGTAGGAATAAACGGAGAAGCGATTAAATTTAATAAATCACCGCAATGACAATAAATCGCTCAGAATTATGACAGAAGTAAAAGTTTGCGTTAAATTCAACAACTAACAATAACACCAAGTGTAATAACAATTCAATTTCTTTGGGAAATGAAATGAACTTTCCCGTTCAGTGGCAGAATTATTTAAAGAACAATACTCGCAGGATTCAATATTATTGTTGTTGTTGCGTTTACATTGTTCACTGTATCAGGAGCGGCATTCTACATTTCAAATAAACTGACCATTTATGGTATGCATAGGATGGGTATAACAACGACAACAATGAATACTTATAGGGTATACACTTCCAATATATATATTACGTACAAATGTATGCATTATATTTGCTCTCAATACAAAAGCGATTTTCACTGCGGAGCATAATATAGTAAAAGGAGCCAGCACAACCAAATAAATCACCTTCAAGTTATTGCTAACATGATAATGACGACGATGATGATGTTAACGATTAAATTATTATTTATGAACCTTTGAAACAGTTCAATAACAGTTCGCTGGCATCAACAGAAGGTAATATTCTTAACGGTGATCATGATGATAATGATGGTTGTGGTGGTGGTGGTAATAACACTATCATGGATATCACATATTATTTTCAACAACAGCAATAAGTAAGCTTTTATTGGTTTGCCAAAAGCTACATATGTATATGCAAGGCAAACGCTAACACCAAACAGATATCGAGAAAGAACAGGAAAGCAAACCAAGCAAGCGGCAGTAGCAGTCACTGAAGGTGCTGAAGCATCATAAAGAATAGCACTTTCGATTTGACTTTTGTAGCTGCCGATGGTCGCCGTTGGCGTCGTCATCATCGTTGCATCGTCACAACGGCGGTCGAGCACGCGTCAATGACGATGATGAAGATGCTGATGTTGTTGATGAAGAAGCAACAATAAGAACAACAACAACAACGACAACAACAACAATTCAATGTGAAAAAGTAAACGACACTTGTTGCATTGCCTCTTGTAGTTACATACATGCATTGTTTTCGCTGTTGTTGTTTGTTCATAAATATGTTATGTATATGATGGTGGGTGCCGTAGCTCAGTGGTTAGAGTGTTCGCCTTCTGATCTGTAGGTCGTGGTTCAATACCCGGCTGATGCATAACAAATTTAATATCGAAAAGATTTTTCTTTCGAACGGTACCCACCTGTCGGCAAGCAATTGGCAATTCTTCCGACAGTAACAACTTGCCATGAAAAAGCTTCTAAAAAGAACTCTGTGACAAAGCTCAGAAAAAGTGATGTCACAAGTGTTCTGCCGTTCGGAACCGGCTAAAATAAGTAGGTCCATTCTAATACTGTCCAAAATTTAAGACGCACAACAGTAATGGAAGAGAAGCTCGGCCAATGAGCCCTTTGGGGTTTTAAGTGCCACATATTTATTTATTTTTTTTTATATGATGGCGCTGGCTACGCAAACGATAACATCACTTGAGGTATGAATGCAAGCAACCATCTATACATGTACACATACAATTGAACTTGTATTTATCTTCTTTCTTTTGCAAGCATAAACAACAAACATGGACCAATGAAAAACTGAATTTTGAATTGCAACTATTCAACATGGTCAATTGATAGTGGTGGCAACGGTTGCTGTCTGTTGGCTGCTGACGATGTGATGATACTCTGATTCACATTAAGAATTTAATAAATTATGAAGTATTTATGTGCTGTCATTTCTAGTGACAGAACGACAGACACATACAAAGTGATAAAAATTAGCATAAAATATTATCGATACACACTAAGGATGCCTGTTTAGGTATTGTTCCCGGGATTTTCGATTTTTGAATAACAATTCACGGGATTCAGCCCGAAATGAGAGAAATTAACAAATTTAAACTTCCTCATTTATGAGGCATTCGATGTTGCACATGCTTTTGATAAGGTATGACATAAAGGCCTATTATATAAAATAATGAAATCACTCCCAGAAAACGTCCAGAAAGCTCCTCAAATCCTACCTAACTCTTCGCAAATTTCAAATCAAATACAATACATTTATCTCAGAGAAATTTAAGATAAATGCAGGCGTCCCGAAGGGTAGCGTACTTGGCCAGTTTCTATTGCTCCATTGACATGAAAAAAATTATTTCACATATTTTTGAGATCATAGGTGTGAAATATAATTTTATGGCGAAAAGCATTAAGCATTATATTGCTAAAAACAGACGAGAAATGTAAAAGCTTGGAGGTATTAAGTGAAGATAGGGAATTCAATTTTAGATAGAAACTTGTTTGTCTATGCAATATAAGTACATAAATATAAAGCTATCGAACTGACATTTAATACATAAGGTTGGTTTTAGTAGGAAACTACGCCTACCTCCCATATAAAAGCATGCTTCGATATATAAGATCTAGTAAAATGAAATCCATTATTATACCCTGCATAATGTAATATGCAAGGTATATTCATTTCGGTCAGATGTTTGTAACCACTTGAAGTAATCTCCGGAGATATAGACATAGATATATATTCGTGATCAGCGTCGCTTAAATTTTTGATTTAACGATGTCCGTCCGTCCGTCCGTCCGTCTGTCTGTCACCTGGCTGGTTCGCACGATAACGTGAGCAAATATTGAGCTATTTTGACGAAATTTGGAACAAGTAACCTTTGCTCCAAGGGTACGGAGGGAATTGATATTGGGCATGATCGGTCAATAGCCACGCCCACACCAAGCATTCAAAGCGACTAACCTCAGAATTTTCAAAATCTTTAATTTGCTATAATTCACTTAATATACCATCTGGGACAATATTTGGTACATAGAGTTTCATTATACTACTACATAATCCTGCTAAAAATGAGCAAGCCACGCCTACTTTTTATTGTAGCTCCCATACAAAGTGTCTGTACTTCTTTAAAATTGAAACAGCTGTAACTTCTGCAATCTTCTGGCTAGATTAACTACAATTGACACTTAGATTAATATGGTAGTCGGAAATAATCTGACAAGAAATCAGTGTACCACGCCCACTTCTTATTGGGGCTCCCATACAAAGTTGCGGAAATTACAAAAAGATGTTAAACGTCATAACTCGCAAACTATTCAGCGTAGAACAACCAGATTTGAGGTGTGGATTAATATTTATTATATTTGCGCCCACTTTTTATATAGCTCGCATACTAAGCCTCGGAATTATCTAAAAAAAATCCTTTAAATTATCCCTTTTAAAACCCCCATAACTTACAAAGTACTTCGTCAAAGTCAACTATATTTCGGGTGTAGATTAGAATTATATGCAAAAATCGTTTCTCAAAAAACTGGTGAACCACGCCTACTTCTTAATGTAGCTCTCATACAAAGTAGTGGAAATAAAAGAAAAAGATGGAATTCGAGCAAACTTTTTATGTATATATCTACATATGCAGGATATTATTTGGTCGGCCCCAGCCGACTGTAAGGCCATTATTTTTGCATTAAATTGAAGGTTTTATTTAGCATAGTTAGAATGATCCGATTTAGGTCAAATATATACCGTTTTGCTCAATAGCTTGTTGCCATTATGAGAACAATTTCATTATGTCACTCTCATACAAACCCTCGTCCCTATTGGCAAAAAACTGGGAACGGTCGATTTTCACAAGCTTCTCTTGAGCAGCAAAATCATTCGCCATAGACAGGAACAGATAGTAATCACTTGGTGCCAGGTCCGGACTATAAGGTGGATGCATAAGAGCATCCCAACTAAACTCTCGGAGCTTCTGGCGAGTCACTATCGATATGTGTGGCCTAGCGTTGTCCTGATGGAACACAATTCCTCTCGTATTGCCCAAAGCTGGCCGATTCTGGGCGATTGCTTCCCTCAGACGGTCCAATTGTTAACAATACAGGTCCGAATTAAGAGTTTGACCGTAGGAAAGCAGCTCATAGTAGATGATTCCCTGCCAATCCCATTAAACACATAGCAAAACTTTCCTGACCGTCAATCCTGGCTTGGCCACCGTTTGCGCCGGCTCACCGCGATTCGACCACGACCGTAAACACTATTCACATTTTCAGCCGTCTGGCTTGCGTTTTCGCCTTTATCGAAAAAACCGTAAAATATGGCGTATTTTCTCTTTACTGCTCAAACAATACTGAGTCAAGCAATCACAAAACTGCCTGAATAGTTTATTTAGTACGAAATTCGATCTTTCTAACGTCATCTAGCATAATCCGATCGCACTTATACAACGCGATATACAGATTACTAAAGCCATCTATTGGAAAAATAATGGATTTCTTTTTACTACACCTGATATATGTCTTTAACTTTGCGCAGGAAAACATGGAGACATCGACCTGAAACACAACAGGTAAGGTGGATGAAAATAAATCTATATGGAAAAACGAGTCTACCTCTTATACAAGAATATTTTATCGATTACATGTTTTCACATTTTAAACCCGAAAGTATGAAATTATGAAGCAGAAACGTAATTTGTGTACACGATTAAATCTGTCAATAAATAAGCGGGCTCGAAAATAGGCAGGATCGGTTGAAAACTAAATCATACTTTTGTGAAAAACAAACCTTTGCTAAAACAAACCTTATGTACTAAGTCTCAGTTCGATAGCTTTATAGCACTGACAGACGGCAGCATTAATTCGGATTAACCATTTAATTCGAATTAACTCGGGCATTAACTGCAGCTAATCCGCATTAGCTATACGAGTTAATTCTCAAAATTAAAGAGGATTAGGTCAATTTGCGATGGCAACACTGCTGAAAATTTTCTATTGTGAATTTTTCTCTATCCAATTCGCTTATAAAAAACTTTCAACAATTGTTAACAGTTTTCGACATGAAAAGCGTTGGCGAAAAAATAAATACAGCTGTCAATTACGAACTGTGAATGTCAATTTAAAAGTTTCTGATAGTTTTCAATTCACGTACTTCTTGTAGATTTTCTCATATCGAGAGTGACAGATGACAGAAATTGATAGTGATAGTAATGTAAGTGAGCAGACCTAATAAAACAGCAATCAGCCGTTTAGATAATCCACATTACTGCCGTTTGTAAGGTTAATATCTTATTCGGATTATAGCCTAGACAGACGGCAGCCTAATTCCGAATTACCGGCGCACTTAATCCGAATAAAATAATAACAGACGGCAGTATTGCGGATTAACTAAACGGCTGATTGCTGTTTTATTAGGTCTGTCCACTTACATTACTATCACTATCAATTTCTGTCATCTATCACTCTCGATAAGAGAAAATCTACAAGAAGTACGTGAACTGAAAACTATCAAAAACTTGTAATTTGACATTCACCATTCGTAATTGACAGATGGATTTATTTGTTCGCCAAGACTTTTCATGTTGAAAAATGTAAGCAATTGTTGAAAGTTTTTTGTTAGCGAACACACCTAATATTTTGTAAAATTGATGGAGAAAAATTCACAATAGACAATTTTCAGCAGTGTTGCCATCGCAAATTGCCCTAATCCCCTTTTATTTTGAGAATTAACTCATAGAGTTTATGCGGATTAGCTGCAGTTAATGCCCGAGTTAATTCGAATTATCTCGGTAATCCGGAATTAGGCTGCCGTCTGTCTAGGTTATTAGGTGCGCCGCTAATCCGGATTAACGCTTCCGTCTGTCTAGGCTATTATATTTATATGCATTTATATTGAATGCATATACGAACGAGTTTGTGTCTAAAATCTAATTTGACTATCGTCACTTAATACTTCCTACCTTTTACATTTTACGTCTCATTTAAACAAAGTTACACCTAAAATGTTGACCTTTAAAAAAGGTCAAAATACCACTATTTTCGAATTTTATCGCCTATAACTCAGTCAAATTTAATCTGATCGACACGAATAGGTTATTATCGGAAGGAAGAAGACCACAGCTTTCACATTATATGGATAAAATTTGTATCAAGTGATGCCCAATCACTCCGTGTCCTTCAACGCAAAGTATAAAAGATGGCCAACTTTAATCTTTAGCGTACGTGAGGCAAACAGGGTTGCATTTTAACAATAATAATTATTGTAAAATTTAAAAAATATTAAATATTGCATTAAATGGATGTTTAAATAGTTATTAATAAAAGAGCTATACACATATTTCATTTAAATAAAATACATAAATAAATACCAAATAGTAAATTTGCATATGAACTACTAGAAGTGTATCCGTTGTGAAACGTATTGATTGGGCCAGCTTACACCGTTTTTTCCGTCGCTGTCAGTTATACGCTTTAACGCAAAGGAATAAAGTATTCTATGGGCTTCGGCTATTAGCCTAAAAAATATACTTTTTTTGCGTCGAGTAGTGTAATAAAGAAATATAGGAAACTCGTTGCACATACTAGATTTCTTAATATTCACAATACGGAATATTCTATACCCTGTGTATAGCGAATACACAAACCATACAACCATAGCTGTGTTTTATTGTTTTGCTTTATGAATATAAACAAAATAAAATTGTGGAGTTATCAATTGAGACAAGTAAGTACTTTACAATATTAATGAATATCGATTCCCTCACTTTTAATTTCTTTCATAATACAGGCAAATTGATTGACGTAATTAGGGAAGAGAAGCCTAATAGCCTAGACAGACGGCAGCCTAATTCCGGATTACCGGCGCACTTAATCCGAATAAAATAATAACCTGACAGACGGCAGTATTGCGGATTAACTAAACGGCTGATTGCTGTTTTATTAGGTCTGTCCACTTACATTACTATCACTATCAATTTCTGTCATCTATCACTCTCGATATGAGAAAATCTACAAGAAGTACGTGAACTGAAAACTATCAGAGACTTGTAATTTGACATTCACCATTCGTAATTGACAGCTGGATTTATTTGTTCGCCAATACTTTTCATGTTGAAAACTGTTAACAATTGTTGAAAGTTTTTTGTTAGCGAACACACCTAATATTTTGTAAAATGGATGGAGAAAAATTCACAATAGACAATTTTCAGCAGTGTTGCCATCGCAAATTGCCCTAATCCTCTTTTATTTTGAGAATTAACTCATAGAGTTTATCAGGATTAGCTGCAGTTAATGCCCGAGTTAATTCGAATTAACTCGGTAATCCGGAATTAGGCTGCCGTCTGTCTAGGCTATAAGGAATGTCTACACTACGCAATATAAAAACCGAATAATACGGTCTATCAGTTGTGGACTAACTATTTGTCCACATTGCAAACTTTCTTACAATATTGTAATCCATAGTACTCCATAATGGTAATCCATAGTACTCTTGCATTCTAGTACGTTGGGGCCAGAGCTTGCATTCTCAAATATGTGAACCCAACGGCCCATAGTATGGGTTTCTGCATTCAAGTAATTCAAACGTAAATTATGTAAATGCAATTACCAAAGAAATTTGGTATAAATTTTGATCAGATTATATTATACGTAAGTAAGTATCCATGCCGTTAATACTACAGTACTAATCTAATAGCAAAAAATTATTATGTGAATAGTTAATCATAATAGTTATTGTATTTATAATTAGCAATAATTATACCCGAAATGCCAACACAAAAAATGACTTTATATATACAAATTCATCGCATTAGTGGTTTGACGGGAGGGACAAAGTAATAATATATTTGAAAAAATACCCACGTAATTATAGTATAGTATAGTGATTTCAAAATTACACTGAGTACATTTCAGATCGTATTTAGTTGTGCATTAAGAGTAATCGTAATGTTCAAATTATTTGCATATTTTATAACATTTGGATTTCTTTTAGTACATGTAAATGTCAAAAAAAATTTACAATATTAATGTATAATTACTGTATGAGTCCTTTGTAATCTACTCGTCATAGGTTAATGGAATCTTTAAAATGACAAATGTCTTTTGTGAATCATACAATAAAACATGGGTCGTATTTAAAACCTGCAGATTACGTGCAATTAAACGAGATGTCACTACGTTTGATATGGTTTGTAAATTATTGCATCCAGCACATGTAATTCATGTAAGTATATCCATTGTGTCAACAACCGTAAAACTCTTTATTCGAAGACACATTTTCGCCTTAGTGAAAATGACACTCCAGAAGTGGTAGCGAGTATCTCTTATTTCATTTTGCTTAATTAATTTCAGTTAAATGGTTTGATTCTTAAACGTGCTAATGGCTACAAGCCAACTGTATTAAATTACACTGTAGATTGCTGTGATTATGTGAAGAAATTAAATAATCCCATTGCAAATGTTGTTTACAGATTATTTAAGAGATTCTCAAATATAAATCATTCATGTCCTTATGAGGTAAATTTTCATTAATTAATAATCGAGTTCCATATATATTTGACAATTTATACATATTACAGGGTGATCAAATACTAAAAGGATTCTATCTAAAACGTGATTTAATTACATTACCTATGCCCGAAGGTGAATACGTCTTAAAAATGTCTTGGTTTTTAAATAACACCAAGACGTTTGTCACCAATGTTTACTTTGTATTTGAATAGAATTTGTATATGTCAAATGCTTGACAAATCTCGTATCAATAAAACATATGTACGTATATTTATTATTGTTTGAAAAAAAAAAATTTTTTAATTTGTGTAGTATATTTTATTTCTTAAAATCGACTTTTACAGAGCATATCTAGAGGTAATAGTTTTTATTTTGATAATGTTATCAGACAATAAATTACCAATGGGGACAGCATATTGCCCATGGAAAGCAATCAATATTGAAACTGTTATCTTGATAAATATTGCCCACCATGAACTGTCAGTTTACTAATTTGACAACCAGTTCTTCACTTCTGCTAAAAATTCCTTGTGGCAATATCTTCAAATTGAACACAAAGTATTTGCATCAATTTTTTCCGCTCTTTTTAAGTTTTTAATAGCTTCAAAAAAAATTATGTTGTAAAAAATATTGGAAAACCTGTTGCTGGGTATTCGCTTTTAATCGTATGAGAATCCGCAGAGTTCCATAGGGAACGAATACCTCGTTGACCAGTACCCATAAAGTTGTATTCATTTCTATTATCCTTGAAGAGCGCCGTAGAGCTGATTCTGTTATTCTCACGAGTATTTCAATATAATTTGAAAAAAAGTAATCTAATTAAAGTTGCATAGTAGTTAAGTTATGATGGCAGCTCCATGGCGGCAATTTTTCTGTATTAATTTTTATAATCTATTGAATTATGATTTATTGGATGATTGAACAAAAATTAATCAACATTGTAAACAAAGCACATTAAAATTCAAATTTCGTTAAAAAGTGTTGATTATTTAAACACTAGATCTTGATTGATTTTGTAAATACTAAAATACATAAAACATTAAAAGTTAATTGTGAACAATCAAACAAACATTAAAAACGTATTATATTGAATATTGGAAAAAGTGTTGACAGATATATTTAGTTATTATATACAAATATGTACCACATATTATAACAACTATTGTGAAGAAAGAACATATTAAAATCACATTATTATTAAAATATGAAAGTGTTTAATTATTGATTTAATTATGGTCCTTCGAAATGACCTTGAGGCAGCCTATGTACAGATACGGTACAATGAACAAAGTCGAGTTCGATTAGACGACTCACACTGGGGCCCCATATTATAAGGTTATGCTCAAACCTCAAAATCCAGAAGCAACCATCTCGAGTGCTGGTTCCTCCTACATTTCATTCCTTGTCTCCCTCTTGCAAAAAGAAAAAGAGTTCATTGTGAACCTTATGTCGTTAACTCGCCAACATCCACGAATAAAACAACAATGTCATTTAGATAGGGGTTACGAGGGCTTAAGACCCGAATACCGTCTGTATATCAAACGAAACGAATTTGGTAATATAGACTCACTGATGGCATTCGCAGACGAATATGAAAACATACGTGAAGATTAGCACGTATGAATCGACCGCACCCTAGAGCGAGCACGAGCGAAAGAGCAACCCCATTACGAACCAAGATAATTTACGAATCGCCAAAAAGAACAGAAGGAGACGACCCGTACGAAAGACCATACATTAACATCACTTGTCAGGGGAAGCCAGTGACAGCACTCGTTGATACGAATGCATCACAAACGTTCGTAGGGAAGGCTATGCGCGATCGTATACGTCATCATCAAAATCCCATGAAACATAGCCAACAAACCGTGTTAGCCAACGGTGAAGAAACGCATATAGGGGAATGTTACATAGCGACATTCCACATATATGACGAGCGTATTCAACATCAGGTATGTTACTTGCCAGGTACGAGTAAACCATGCATACTCGGTGTTGACATATTAAAACGAATTGGCCCTTGCGTTAAAGGCGGGGGGCAATTGCAATCCACCCTAACCAAAAATCAACTGTTGTCTCCCTCAGATGAGGTAAATCAAATTAACCTTTTCTCTCTGAAAGACAAAACAAACAAATCTCTCAACTGATCAAAAATTGATTGCATCGTATCACATTGTCAACAACAATTCCTTTCAAGCAAAGATATTACCCACGCAACCCAACCATGCAAGCTATAATCGATAAAGAAATCGAAACATTGGTAAAAGAGGGAAAGATAGAGAAGTCGAAGAGCGCGTACAGCTCACCCGTTGTTTTAGTGAAAAATGCGTGTGTTACCGTCAACTCAACAAAATTTCAGTTAAAGACGCTTACCCTTTACCTCAAATATAGTCCATACTCGACAAACTTGAGAGGCTAAATATAGAAATACTATTGAAAAATGGTTACTGGCAAATTGCGTTGGAAGAAAACTCTCGCAAATACACAGCGTTCACTGTACCCGGAATAGGGTTATACCAATGGAAGGTATTGCCATTTGGCTTACACTCGGCACAGGCCATATTTCAAAAGGTATTAGACCAAGTGATTGGGCCAGAATTAGAGCCATACGCGTTCGCTTATCTAGATGACATCGTTGTCATAAGCCGAACATACGAACAACACTTGCGTCATTTGCAGACAGTCTTCTAACGGTTACGCGAGGCGAATCTAAGGGTGACTTACGATAAATCGAAGTTTTGCACTTATTTCGGACATATGGTAACTCCTGAAGGTATACATACCGACCCAGCAAAAATTTCGGCCATTAAAGAATTACCAGCACCCACTAATGTAAGGGAACAGCGTAGAATTCTGTGTATTGCATCATGGTATAAACGTTTCGTTCCAGTATTTGCTACCATTGTCGCACCCATGAATACTTTATTGAAAAAGGTCGTACGATGGTGCTTTCAATCATATAAAAACTACACTAACAACGGCCCCCGTATTATGCTGCCCCGACTTCACTCACCCTTTCATCTTACAAACAGATGCCAGTGACATAGGCCTCAGTTCAGTCTGGTACAACGCTATGAGGAACAAGAAAAGGTGATAGCATACGCAAGACGTTCGATGACAGCACTCGAACGCAAGTACTCTACGACAGAGAAAAAGTGCTTAGCAGTTTTGTGGGGAGTGCGCAAGCTACGACCATATCTAGAAGAGTACCATTTTAGTACTCATTTTGGTATCTGTCACAGTCGTGACAGTTCACCATTCACTGCGTTGGCTACACTCAATGCAAATTCCGTATGGTCGATTAGCACGCTGGGCATTAGAATTACAACAACACAATTTCGATATTGAATACCGTAAAGGCGCACTAAATATCGTCGCCGATGCACTGTCGAGAGACGCCCGGCACACCGCCTCTGCCGCCCAAAGAGTAGATCGATGGTATGGCATAAGGCAACAAATGACAAATCAGACACAAATCAGTATAAAATCGAACATTGAAAATTGTACTTTTACATGAAAGGGAAAGAAAACAATATACAAAAGATTCTATGCGTCCCCTCTGAACTACGTCAGAAAATATTATAAGAGAACCACGATGCATTAATCGCCGGCCATTTTGGAGTTGCAAAAACAGTTCGCAGGAGAAAAGAGCGATACTATTGGCCGACAATATTTACTGATGTTACTCGACACATCACAGTGTGCCAAATATGTGCAGCATTTAAAGCCTCAACATCAGCGCCAATGGGACAAATGACCACATTAACAGCCACACGACCGTGGCAAATCATATGTTCTGACTTTATGGTACTATTTCCTCGCTCACGTAGAGGCAACACCATGCTACTCGTGTTTACTGATAACTTCATCAAATGGGTCAAAGTCCTGCCATTGCGCAAAGCCATCAGTAGCCGTCGTACAAAAATTGCGACAACGAATGGCTGTCCGGAAATACTACTGACTGATAACGGTACCCAATATACGAGCAAACGTTGAATAGTTCGTAAGTTATAGCGGTTTAAATTTTTTTAAATTTTCGCAACTTTGTATGGTAGCCCCATTAAGAAGTGGGCGTGGCATGTTGATTTTTTGCCAGATTATGTACAACTACCATATTAACCTAAGTATTAATTATGATTGTTCCAGAGAGAAGATTGCAGAAGCTGCAGCTATATCAATTAACATTAACATTTAACATTAACATTAACATTTTTATTTAATTTCCTCAACTTTGTGTGGGAGCCCCAATAAGAAGTAGGCGTGGCACACTGATTTTCTGCCAGATTATTTTCGACTACGATATTAATCTAAGTGTCAATTATGGTTATTCTAGACAGAAGATTGCCGAAGTGACGGCTGTTTCAATTTAAAAGAATTTCAGTCATTTTGTATGGGGGCTACAATAAACAGTGGGCATGGAGCGCCCATTTCCTATGACCCTAGTTGCTCGTACAATACTAATCCATACCTGAAATCTCGTTGTCCTACGCTAAATGGTTTGTAAGTTATGGAGATTAAAAGTTTTAGTTCAATTCCCTTGACTTTGTATGGGAGACCCATAAAGGAGTGGGCGTGGCACACTGATTTTCTGTCAGATTATTTCCGACTACGATATTAATTTAAGTGTCAATTATGGTTTTTCTAGACAGAAGATTGCCGAAGTTACAACTGTTTCAATTTAAAATTTGTATGGGGGCTACAATAAACAGTGGGCATGGTGCGCCCATTTCCTATGAGCCTAGTTGCTCGTACAATACTAATCCATACCTTAAATCTCGTTGTCCTATGCTAAATGGTTTGTAAGTTATGGAGATTAAAAGTTTTAGTTTAATTCCCTCGACTTTGGATGGGAGACCCATGAAGGTGTGGACGTGGCACACTGATTTTCTGCCAGATTATTTCCGACTACGATATTAATTTAAGTGTCAATTATGGTTATTCTAGACAGAAGATTGCCGAAGTGACGGCTGTTTCAATTTAAAAGAATTTCAGTCATTTTGTATGGGGGCTACAATAAACAGTGGGCATGGCGCGCCCATTTCCTATGACCCTAGTTGCTCGTACAATACTAATCCATACCTGAAATCTCGTTGTCCTACGCTAAATGGTTTGTAAGTTATGGAGATTAAAAGTTTTAGTTCAATTCCCTTGACTTTGTATGGGAGACCCATAAAGGAGTGGGCGTGGCACACTCATTTTCTGTCAGATTATTTCCGACTACGATATTAATTTAAGTGTCAATTATGGTTTTTCTAGACAGAAGATTGCCGAAGTTACAACTGTTTCAATTTAAAATTTGTATGGGGGCTACAATAAACAGTGGGCATGGCGCGCCCATTTCCTGTGAGCTTAGTTGCTCGTACAAGACTAATCCACACCTTAAATCTCGTTATTCTACGCTGAATAGTTTGCAAGTTATAACCGGTAACATTTTTTTAATTTCCGCAACTTTGTATGGCAGACCCAAAAAGGAGTGGGCGTGGCACACTGATTTTCTGCCATATTATTTCGGACTACCATGTTAATCTAAGTGCCAATTATGGTTATTCTGGACAGAAGATTGTAGAAGTTACAGCTGTTTCAATTTAAAAGAAGTACAGACACTTTGTATGGGAGCTACGCTAAAAAGTAGGCGTGGCACACCCATTTTTGGCGAGGTTATATAGTAGTATAATATAACTCTATGTGCCAAATATTGTTTTCCCAAGTGGTATATTATGTGAGTTATAGCAAGTTAAAGATTTTGAAAATTCCGAGGTTAGTCGCTTTGAATGCTTGGTGTGGGCGTGGCTATTGACCGATCATGCCCAATATCAATCCCCTCCGTACCCTTGGATCATTTCGTCGAAATAGCTCAATATTTACTCAAGTTATCGTGCGAACCAACCAGGTGACAGACAGACGGACGGACGGACATCGTTAAATCGAAAATTTAAGTGACGCTGATCACGAATATATATCTATGTCTTTATCTCCGGAGATTCCTTCTAGTGGACACAAACATCTGACCGAAATGAAATACCTTGCATATTGCATTATATACTAAAAATAATTATAAAATAAAATAATAAAAAAATTCATGTCGCTATCCGGTGTCGAACCCGTACACGTAGGCAAAGTCAGGTGGTAGGACGAACCCACGGAACACTTGTGCCAAAGTACATCAAAACTTTGATGTGTATAATTAAGTTTGTATATTTGCTTGTGAGAAAATTAATTGAATGACAGTAAAAGCACAGCAAATAAGACAAACGCATGG
The DNA here is from genome assembly GCA_963854835.1 of Megamerina dolium. Taxonomy (NCBI): domain Eukaryota; kingdom Metazoa; phylum Arthropoda; class Insecta; order Diptera; family Megamerinidae; genus Megamerina; species Megamerina dolium. The sequence goes on along the minus strand of OY978528.1, from coordinate 30,209,279 downwards.
AGCAATATGAGAATTCTTGTTTGGTTTAGCATGCGGCTAATAGATAAAGATCATGCTAAACCAACGAGAATCGAGAAAAGCGACTTCCGTACATTATCGGACAAGCTAACTAACATAAAATAAATAGATCGAAGTATAGAAATATTTTGAACCAAACCACTGTTCAGACTCTTTGTTTGTTGATACTAGGTACTTCGTCTTGCCCTCGTTCACCGTGAGACCCATTCGACGCGACTCTCTTTCCAACTCTGAGAATGCTGCACTGACTGCTCGCTTGTTCATGCCACTTATGTCAATATCATCGGCATACGCCAACAGTATGCCACTTTTGTTGAAGATAGTGCCATTATATCGTAGTTTTTTTTTCGACTAGACATGGCCTCTCTGACCCCGTCATGGTTGGGTGGTGGAACATCTTCACCATGATTGGAGATTTCGGGAGATCTCCTCCATGGGCGAAATTGTCAGAAGCTTCGCTATTCAATAACGTGGAGAAGTGTTCCACTTAAACCGTCACTCAGGCGCTTAATCTTCTCAAAGATTTTCGAGTCTCATTCCTGTCTCTACTTATTTCTATCTCCTTACATTCGCGTCTTTCTTACTATCTTCTAGCGGCGTCATTCCGCACTCCTCTTCTCTCTGTAACGCTCCTTAACAGCTCGCGTAGCTCCTGAATGCAGGGTTTTTCTGCAGGTAGCGTCGCTACACTTCTGATCATATCACTCATTCCTCAGAGGTAGGTAATAACAAATTACCTCCTCGGTATCAGTAGTCATGGAATGGGATATATGTGTCCACTGTGCGGATGTATCATCAAGAGAGGAGTGTTCTGCATAAGCGTATCCGATAGTCGAGTGTTAAAAGCATTTGCTGTCTATTGTGATTGCAGCTTATTGACGTCAAGCTTTCTCTTTGTGGAACTTCGTTTGTTTTTTGCGACATATAAACGTGTTAGCACCTTAGCTGCAACAAGGTAGTGATCCGAATTGATGTTGACACCACGGCTCGATTTAATGTCCATCAAACGGGAAGCATGCCTTCCGTCGATCTTCACGTTATCAATTTGGATATTCATTCGTTGATCTGGAGACAGCCACATCGCTTTATGGATGTCAAGATTTTGAAATTTGGTACTGCTAATTACCATATTTCGTGCTGCGGCAAAGTCGATCAGCATTATTCTATCATCGGAAGTGTTCTGGTGTAGGCTGAATTTTCCAAAAGTTGAACCCTCTCTGGCATTAAAGTCGCCACGCACGATTTTGATGTCGTGGCGGGCGGCAGCTATCATAAACTTCTTCGAGGTGCTGAAAGAAGGCCTTTATGTGAATTGTTGCTAGCCGCTCGTTCACAGGCGCGAACCATTAGACAAGATGTCATACTCTCTTACTGACAACAAATCCACATCCGAGTTTGGGCCTCTCCGCACGGCAACTGATATATATATATATATATCATCCTTGAATTTTCGAGTACACCAACCATCAATTTGACTTGCCTACACTACACCATCAAACCTTAACTCTTTCTTCCAGTGCTAGATACTTGGGTGTTATTTTGGACTCCAAGCTTTACTGGAGGTTAAATACTGAAAATCGGGTAAAGAAGGCTTGCATTGCCCTCTATACCTGCAAAAGGGTAATTAGAAGGAAATTGTGTCTCCAACCAAAACTTACTTTGTGGATGTACAAAGAGGTTATACGTCCAATTTTATCGTATAGCTCGATTGTTTGGTGGAAAGCTTTGGATAAGGCCTACACCATTAATAATCTTGGCAGTATACAAAGGTCAGTATGTACAGCGGCAGTCGGAGCTATAAAGCCGTGTCCCGAGGGTGTTTTTAATGTTCTGATACACATGCTTCCTATTGATCTATACATTAAGAAAACGACAACCATGACCGCAGTGAGGCTAAAGGAAGCGGGTCACTGGAAGGAGAGAAACTACGGCCATGGATGCATACTTTCAAGAGAAACCCAATATGCATCTGACAAGACCAATTACATCATCCCGAAGATGAATTTCAATAGGAACTTCACAGTAGTTTTTCTTTCGAGGAAGGACTGGACTAAGGAATTTTTGTTAAAGAGCTTCAACACCACAATCTACACGGACGGCTCCAAAATAGATTGTGGTGTCGGGGCAGGTATACATTTCGAGAGATTGAAAGTAGACAAATTTGTACGCCTCCCTATCCTGTCTAGCGTATTCCAGGCGGAAGTGTTTGCAATTGGCTCAAACTCAATATAGCTATACTATCGGACAGCCAAGCTGCAATTCAGACTTGAATTCAGCAGTCATATCCTCCTTCCTAGTGGAACAAAGCAGAAGGAGTCTCAATACACTCAGCGAACGACACAACATTTCACTGATCTGGGTTCCGGGACACCGGAACGTAGAAGGAAAAATCCGACGAACTGGCAAAAGACGCGGATCTGTCATGCAAGAGGCTCTGGCAGAACCGGTGTTTATACCGCTGAGTGTACCTAAAAGAGCTATCAATATAAAATAGCGGATTGCAGGTGGAAAAGTCTCACAAAGTGTAAGACTAGTAGGTCACAATGGTCAAGATACAATCCTAAACACACAACATTACTGTTAAACAGGAACCGGAAAGACGTCTCTAGACTGACGGCAGTCATTACTGGCTTCTGGCTCGTCGGAGAATAGGCGGCCAAAATGGGGTTGTGCCACAACGATTTCTGTTGTTACAAGTACAGTTGTAACCAAGTGGAAGAAAAGGAAATAGTCTTCCACTTTCTTTGTAAATGCCCTGCCCTTTGGGAGCGGAGAATGCACACCCTAGGTAAACCATTCTTCAATAACATCGAGAAGTTGGAGGAAATAAGCATCAGCGACCTCCTAAGGTTTCTAAACAGTACGAACTGGATCTAACTCTGCTGCCAACTCAAACAAACTAACGATCAGTTGGAAGCGAGGATGTGGTAACAAAACGATGCATAAGAGCTATTTGGACTTATGGATGAGTCACCACTTGAACCAACCAACCAACTAACATCAACCATCTGGATAGAGGCACCTTCCCTATAGAAAGACCTGACATTCCAGGTCCATATCCGTAAATCGTGGTATTTATTTCGTTTGCGGGGGTCGTCAACGAAAGGGGTAATCGTTATCCAAGACCGGTTTAATTTTTCATTGGGGGAAGTTTTTATGTGGTGGGTCCCAAGCCCAACGCACAACCTCTAACCAAGTACGTCTTCACCACCCACTTAAGCTGCCTCCCAGTGGGTGCCAGGAACACGTTGCCCGGTGCTTGCACTAGCCCCACCAGATTGAGGAAGCTAGTCACATTACCTTGCGAAACACCACCAGACCACCTTACACGAAAGCGACCAATGGACTACGACCAAGGGAACGTTAAACCCGGGATTTGCTGGAAGCGACAGTGAAGATTTTGGACGGGCTCCGAAAGGTTTTTAATGTTGCACTCGTCCAAAGGGCACAGATGTTTAGGTCACCTGCTTTATATTTTCATCAGATGGCACTGCGATCAGATTCCTGCACTTACATATATCCTTATCTCCATGAAATTACCTACTTCTTCGACGACGAATCGTGCTACATGGGGGAATTTTTTTCTATATTTATTTTTATAATTTATTGAATTCTCGTACATACATATATAAATTTCTTGAATGAATGATTGAACTAAAATTAATTAAAACTGAATAAAACCCTCGTACCAACATTGTAAACAAAACATATTAAAATTCAAATTTCGTTAAAAAGTGTTGATTATTTAAACACTCAATCTTGATTGATTTTGTGAATACAAACATACATAAAACATTAAAAGTTAATCGTGAACAATCAAGCAAACATTAAAATCGTATTATATTGAATATTGGAAAACGTGATAACATATTGTATATATTTAGTTAGTATATATAAATATGTACTACATATTATAAAAACTATTGAGTAGAAACAACATAAATATACATTAAAATCACATTACTATCAAAATATTGTATTAAAGCGTTTAATTATTGATTTAATTAAGATCAATCAATGTTTTCAAAAATTCTGAATATTCGTAATCTGCATCGTTACTTTTTTTTCCCAGGAGCGGAACTACTTCATCAGTAAAAATGACCGGAATCGAAGTACTGAAGCATTTCGATGTGGAATGTCCCTCATCTAGTGAAAATATTGATTGTTGTTCTGTAAGAATTTACTCTCTGTGTTGTAACGAATCTTTAAGTAATTCCACCTGCTCGCTTAATTCATACGCCTTCTTCTCCACTTGCGCCTGCCTACTGGACATTTTTTCCTTTCTTAAGCTATTTGCCCTACTGATCTCTTAGCGCTTTTCATGCAGTTTTGCAAAAACACTAGTTATTTTTTGTAAAACTACTCTAGTCTTGCGCTTATAAACCGGTCGCAATTTCTTTCCAAATTATATCTTTTATCTCATTGTTTCGATAGTCTAATTTTTGCATTTCGTTTTTTTTTTTTTTTAATTTTGCTATTGAAAATGGAACTTAGTGCTGCTTTTCCGCTTCATATTCACCGATGTCGATATTAAGTTGTTCATTTTTTTTTATGGAAGCAAATTGTCTCATCCGCCGACTCCACAACAAGCCTCTTGGTAAGTACTCGGTACATTGTCTGATGGCCTTGTGAATGCGTCGAGACGTCGAGGTCCGACAGCTGGACGCTGTGTGCAAGAGATATCATATCCTGTGAAAACCCAGCTACTACGTGAGCCTTAGCACTTTTGTTTTCACATCACATCATCATCTCTTGCATTCTAGTAATGTACATTTTGGGGCCCAGGGATTACATTCACAAGTATTGCAATTGCAAATTATTGTGTGAATAGTTAGTCTAAGGTATATCGTAATAATAATAATTGTATTTAGAATTTGCAATATAATTATACCCAAAATACCAATTACAAAAATAGCTATATATACATACACATTTATTTGTGTATACACACATACAATGCATTAGTGGTTGATGGGGGAAAAAGTTATAATCCAATAGACCATGTGATAAGCGAACTGCAATACTATTTAGGAACAAGCTTATACAATATCAACAGTGGATTTAAACTTTTCACAATATCACTTATAATGAGTTTATTTTATAATAGCTACGTTCTTTTGCACGCGTGTTGCAAAAGAACACTCGCTTATTTATCGAATTGCATGCAAAGCAACAACAAAAATAAGCGACGTCGCTTATTTTAAGCGACCTGAGTTATAGGGGTGCATAGTAAAAAAAACAGCACTATTGTGAATAGGCTACTGGAATGTGCTTGGGAAATTTCAACAACACGTCAAATTATTGTAAATATAAACAAAACTAAGCAAAATAATGCAAGTGCAAATAAAAATTTATTTAAATAAACGAATAGGTTTACCGCAGATTCCGCAGAATTGCTTCTTTTTTGTTTTTATTTCGTTTACAAATTTCACGAACAACAATATACCACCAGCGTTGCTAAATAACTAAAGCGAAATTATATGCAAGTAAAAGGGAAATTATATGCGAATTGGTGTTCTTTTGCAACTCGCTTACAAAAGAATGCAGCTTATATTGTTTTCAAGTCGTTTGGTTCAGTGGGAATAGATTTGAAAAAAATACTTAAGTAATTATAAATGTAAGAGTGCGTATGTAGTCGTATAGTGATTCAAAAATCACAATGAGTTTACATTTCAGATCGTATTTAGTTGTGTTTTAAGAGTAATCTTAATGCTCAAATTATATGCATATTTTATAACACTTGGATTTCTTTTAGTATATGTAAATGTAAAATAAAATTTACAATATTAATGTATAATTACTGTATAAGCCCTCTATAATCTACTCGTCATAGGTTAATGGACTCTTTAAAATGACAAATGTCGATTGTGAATCGTACAATAAATCGTGGGTCGTATTTAAAAATTGCAGATTACGTGCAATTAAACGAGATGTCACTACTTTTGATATGGTTTGTAAATTATTGTATGCAGCACATGTAATTCATGTAAGTAATGTGGTATTTCCATTGTGTCAACAACCGAAAAACTGTTCATTTGAAGACATATATTTGCTCTAGTGAAAATTTCACACAAGAAGTGGTCTCGAGTATCTCTTATTTCACTTTGCTTAATTAATTTCAGTTAAATGGCTTGTTTCTTAAGCGTGCTAACGGATATAAGCCAACTGTATTAAATTTCACTGTAGATTGCTGTGATTATGTGAAGAAATTAAATAATCCCATTGCAAATGTTGTTTATAGATTATTTAAAAAATCCTCGAATATAAATCATACATGTCCTTATGAGGTAAATTTTAATTTAAAAAAATTGTAGAGTATTTTTTACAAGTTATACATATTACAGGGTGAACAAATACTAAAAGGATTCTATCTAAAACAAGATTTATTTTTATTACCTATACCTGAAGGTGAATACGTCTTAAAATTGACTTGGTTTTTAAATAACACCAAAACATTTGTCACCAATGTTTACTTTGTATATCAATAAAATTTTATATTTATTATTGTTCAAGCAAATTTGAAAAAAAAAATGCTTTTTTATTAATTTTACGCGGTATCACACAGGCAATAATTATCAGAGCAATTAGCTTGATGAATATTGCATGCCATGAACAGTCAATTTCCTAATTTTCTTCATCTCTATTAAAAGTTCGTTGTGGCAAAAAATTTTTTTTTTCCTTTTGCCTTTTTCAGTTTTTAAGCGCTTTAAACAGCAATATATTGCCATATGACAGCTTATGACAGGCAAAATTTGTCAAGATAATTGTTCTGATAATTATTCCTTGCTATGAGCACTATACGTTCTTCATTGGCAATATATTGCCTGATAACATTATCAAGATTAAAACGTTTGTCTGTGAAGACGCCCTGTTATACCTTCACTGCTATATAAGCATTACTCGGTCTTATGTAGTAAACAGATTGACTGCGGCTGCAACATTGCAACAACCGTCAACATTTAGATAACATAGTTTTCTTATGTAAACGCACGAATTGTATGCAACACTGCGGCATTGTCTTCAATCTATTTCTATTTTGACATTGAAGAAAATGATGGGCCCGTTCGCGTACGTAATTGGTTTTACAAATTATTCTGCGAACGCAGAACGTAGTAACACTCAAATAAATACTTTTAACTTCTTTTGTGTTTTTTTTTTCTGCTCGAAGTACTAAAAATGAAACGATTTGTGGAACGTTTTATGAAAGTTTTTGTATCATTTTTGAAAAATGTGTTAATGAAATTTTAATTTTGTCGTAGTGTTGCAATAATACAACCGCAGTCAATCTGTTTACAACTTTGAGTCTAATGCCGTGGTTATAAGGCCAATTCAGGATATATTATTAAAGGTAGAGTATTTGAAAAAGATTTTCTCTTGGCTTTCCTTTATATTGTCAGAACCTTCCGCCTTATAATGTCAAACTCTATGTTCATTGCATTCGTCTTTTCTCCTTTCCGTATCCGATTATTTAAATTTTTTTTTTTTTGCTATTTCTTCTTCTTCACCTCCTTGAGAATTCTATTTTATTGCTCTACCTTTATAATGAAACCCTGAAGCATCTTGGCTGCGACATATAATGTCAGAAACTGGCTGATTATAGTGTCAAACTAATGTGTTTGTTTTTTTTCTTTCCTGCTTCTGTTGTTTCTTTTTATTTCTTCTTTCCTTATCCCATATGTTTGTTGTTGTTTTTTACTTTTTCTCCTTCATTCGTCAAAACTCTCCCTGATCGCCCTAATTCGAAAAATGAGCATATGCGTGCCATCAGTACTGATGGCTGTTTGTCAATTTCATCAGTGTTGCATGTTCGAATACAATTCGAGAAAAGGGAAATATGTGTCAAAATATTTCTAAATAATACAACATGGCTATATTTATATATTTGATTATGTTTACAAAAGTGATGAAGAATTGTTTGGTTTACAAAGTATTAAATTATTATGTGATAATCTCAAAGAAAATTATATTTCTACCTTTAGCAACAACATTCATTTAAAGAGCTTGATGTAGTTATGTAAAAGACAAAGTATCAGAACTGTGTCTATCATGTTTAATGTTTTTTACTATCTCGTCAATGTTTTAAGTGATACTGTATTCGACGATAAAATTTTTGCTGACAAAAAAAAAAAAGAAACAAAGATATATGAAATTATTGTGTTCATTTCCTTTTTTCATCATTTCATTAGCTTGACAGTAAACATTGATGGTGGAATATTGTTATAACATGAAATATTACTCGTGAATACTCTCTCTCTCTCTCTCTCTCTTTCCTGTCTTTGAAGCAAAATCTCAAAAGTGTTTTATCGGTTTTCCATCTGTCAATTCATGTTGCACCAATTTTTCACTCTTTTTGATCTTTCCTATAGCTTTTAAACGGTTGGGAATTGTTTTTGTGTAACATTTAACATTTCAGTCATTTGTTGTTGACTTAAAATGTCATTCGTCCAACAATGCCTTCAATTCGGTGTCTTCCAGCTTTTTCTGTGGTCTTCCACGTTCTTCATTTCTCAAATCAAAATCATCACTTTTTAATCGTTGAAACCAATTTCTGCGTGTTCCTTTTGAAAGAGCATGACTACCATAAGTATCTATAAGCATTCGATGCGTTTCAGCTGCCTTTTTCTTAAAAAAAATATGCAATAAAATTTCCCTCAAATGATGATTATCTGGTAGAAAATATTCCGTTTTTAAAATACAATGTTGTTTGCAAAATGCCTTGCTGTATACTAAATATGCTTGACTGATGTCATAACAAAAGAAAAAATTAAAAAACTTTAACTGTAGAGCCAAATCTGTGTTACTGATAATTTCGTATTTCTACACCTGGTAAATATACCGGCATCGAGTAAATATGTCGGCGACACTTGTTCGACATTCATGACAATCGGGCGTTTTCTTCATTAGACCATAGTGTAATTGACAAAGTGAAAATGAAATTGACGACTATACAAGGTAATATTGGATTATTAGTCGGATACCTATTATCAAGAATTAATCAATGATAAACAATAGAAATAATTGCGATTAAAATGGCCACAGGCCTCAGTCAAAAGAAAGTCGACCTTGAAACTAGTGTCTATTTTCCGACTAATTTATATATGAGAAATTATTAAAAAAGTCGATAATGTAATACAGAACAGAAGCGTGTTCAACAGAGTTACATTTCAAACCGTATATTTTTATTTGTGATCATCGCGTAAACTTTTATGAGGTTCGTAAAATCTTTTTAATACAATTTTATACTGTATACGCGATTTACGTGGCTTTTTCACGATTATGTAAATACCACTATAGTATCAATATTTGGATTCATGCAATCATATAACCATACAAACCTTGTAATTTTACCACGAGTAAACAAGTCATGGTGTAAAAGCCATTCAGCATATTAACATATCAGCATATTATTCAGCATATTAACAAGAACGAAATAAAAATGCCGTAAATTAGTAGAAAGGGAAAATCACAAATTAATGATTGGGCTCTTTGAGAAAAATTGATATAATTATCCTGAATCTAATTTAAAAAAATCACCTATAATTTAACGTATCACAGAACAAACAGAGTTGCATTTCATACCATATGAGCAACGAAATTTTAGAGAGTAAGAAAGAATTTCCTCTCAAAGGGAAAAAGTAAACAAACAGCAATTTGATTGTGAATATCCATTTCAATATCAAAAGGAAGCGATTCCAACCAAGTTGCCTGAAAAATACATAGTTTTTTTTTGCTGAATGCTATATCAAACGACTTCAATTAATTAATAAAACCTAATTCTAAAACCTAATTCATTGGTAATTTGTTACCTTCTTAAATTGCACGAATTTGTACGAATTTTCTGTAAACAAACATCTGGTCTTTTACACGATGAAATCATTGCGTAAACTCTTACCAGTAATAAAAACGTTGACGACGGTGTAAAAACAGAAAACATTAAAAGTGTAATATGTGCATATGAGTACGCTCGAATATCCTTTGCTATGTTGACTCAGCTGAAGAATTAATGCCAATCTAGCAATCACCTTATTCATTACAGTGCTGTCTGCGAAATTTTTGATAAAATGAGGGATCGAAAAGAGAATGAGCAAAGTCAGTAAAGAATAGTAAAAAGAAGCAGCAAAAAAGTTAAATCGCATTTTTTCACAACGTCTGTGGAAAAATTGTGCTGCGGCACAAAGGAAATTTGCATAACACATCTTTCTGGTAAACGCAGACTTGATGGTGAAATAAAAAAATTTGCTAAAAACGTGTGCTGAAATTATCATCACCGGGTATCCAGTATTCTTCAACATCGATATAGAATTGAATGAAGTTGAAACATAAAAAGAACTTAGTAAAGAATAGAAAAGAGTAAACCGCAAAATATTGGTGTGACAGTGGTGTTGCGGCAAGAAAAAAAAATCAAAAATAATTTATACGTGAAGACATACAAAGAAAATTGGCATACGTGAAGCAAAGAAGTCGATAATAATTTATTGTGCTAGTCTGACCATTCACCCATCATTTACCACGGCTAGTGTGGGGTCAACAGCGGTCTCAACGATTGCAGTGAAATTTTATTACTTTTTGTCTTTTTGTCGCGGCAAACGCATACACATTCACGTGCAGACATACTGCTGGAAGTGTTTGTCGCAGAACACAAAAAGATATAAAATGGAAAGTGTACAATTGTCTCGGTATTGATTAGCACCAATGTACTGCCGTCTGGGAAGCAATACAACAATATACATTACTTTAAATAGACAAAGATAAAATAGCAGCAAACAAAATAAGGAACCTCTATTCCATATTCATATTGTTAACGTAATCACATCCAAGTCAACTACAAACACAGCTATTGTCGCTACCAACGTCAGAGGCAAAACCAATCCAAACAAACAACAAAACAAAAATGCTCAGATTTCAGTACAGTTGAATTTTCTTCCTTTTCGTTTCTTTCGACTACCATCCTTTTTAGAGTCTTCGTCAAGCCGATTTCCATAGAAATTATTATTTATGTAATTTTTGTTCGTTTATTTTATTGTATATACATAAATATATGTTTTTTTAATTCTCCGAAAAAGCAGTAAATTCAGGGTTTACTTCTTCGAGCGTTGTCATCACGTGCAAAGAAGCGAAAATATTATTCTTCATCGCATTCGATTGTTCCAAACGTTCGTTTTTGAAAACAGCGAGCGTACTTACTGTAAGCGAATATTCTTTGATTCTTTGCACATACACACATATGTAATTACGTATTTGTAATCATCCGCACATTTGTTTATTTACTTGTACCTACATTTATTTTCCCTATTGTTGTAGCTTTGCTACGAAGAAGATAGATACAAATCAATTTGGTTTTTTATATACCTACCTGCGTACATTTTTTTTTTTCATTTTAACAACATCCACTAGGTATTTTATGATATTTAGTTGACCTTGTGGATGCTTTGTGTAATCATATATTTATAATACATATATGTACATATATTTATTTATTTTGTAATAAATTATCAATGTTCTTTTCCTTTCTTTATTAGTAACAGCACTTGCATCTGCATTCAGCGTTCTTACATATACACACACAAATACTAAACATTATCCTTTGGAAAATTTAATTTTAAATTAGCGTTTTGTAAATCTGCCTACCTGCCAAATTGCTTACTGTAGCCCGCCGACACGAATTATATTTTATATTTGCAATTATCAAACAACTGCAGCATAACAGAACAACAACTTGTAACAATTGAACACAGCAACAGAACATAAACGGTGTCGACTATGTGTACCTTGATGAATATTTCAAATTGAACATCATTTTAAAAACGTTAGAATTTGCCAATCAGTCGAAGTCCAGATCACTGTGAGAACTAGTACAGTCGCTATACATAGCTAAACAGAAGAAAACGTGCTTTTCATATAAATTTCTTAATAAATTTCCAAAAGTAAGTTGAATCGAGCATTTTTTTATGATATTTAAACTTATTTGTAGCATTATTATTAAATTATCTTTATTTTAATTTATTTACATAATCACGGTGACAATTCAATCTGAAAATTAAATGCAGAGTATATTTCATCTATTTTTTTTATATTTCATCTGTGCTTTTTACCATGAGAAAGTTATTACATTAGAAAGTGTTGAAAAGGGCTAAATTTTGATTTGCAAAGCAAAAATAAAGGCATTAGCTATTCTTTTTGTGTGTGAATAATTCGATATTTTCGCAAATATATATATATTTTTTTTTACAAAGTTTTAACTTCAACTAAGGATTTTGCAATAGCGTGTACACATAGTAAGAATTGTGAAATAATATGAAAGGAATATGGACATCTGTTATTCTACTCATACTTTGATACTCTATATAGAAGTATTCCATTTTATATAGGGCTATTGGTTATTAATGACACATTTTCGCAAACATGGAAAGAGAGTCACGACAAAACGAAGTGCCCGGTCTCAACTAACAAAGAGTCTCATCATCTTGCACCTATTTGCGCTGATTAGCGAGTACCGAATAAGGGAAACCATGAACTGTACGAGCTGTATGTCGATATTGACATTGGCTGGTCATGTCTAGCCGAAGAGGAACATCTTAATGTGCAGTTTTCTGTGAATCAATTTAACCATTCGTTTTATGTGTGCGAATCTTTCGTGAAGACCAGCTTACTGTAAAAGACACGCCACTGTTCTACTTGATATGTTGACGCCGCTTCCATTTGTAATTTCATGGTAATTTTAGCAGTCTTTCTGTGTCTATATTTAGACTATATTTGATCAATATATTCTATGGTCTTCCGCGGTCGCTTTTGAGGTGGGACATTTTCTGTAAAACAAAACTGTGTCTTGGAACTTACGGTTTAAAAACCGGGTTTGCCCTTTTTTCTTCACTTATGCGGCTATAACCCAGCCAATTAATAACTGATTTTTATTTTGCAAAGAAACACAGATCTTTCGAACTATATATATATATATATATAGTTTATGACATTTCAAATGCTAGCTGTGTCTATTATCAAGGCAAAGTCATTTTAGTTGCTATTTTTGACCGAATTTCGTACACAGTGCACCGAAAATCGAATATCAAAAAAGATATATTCTTTCATGTGTCGGCTAGTAAGGTATGGTAAAATATATTTTGCTGCAAGACTGAAATGTTTCCACAGATTCACCACCTGCCTGCCGCACCTTTAGGAACCGATCAAAATTAATTTTTGCTCGAACATGACTATTGCAAAATACATGTTACTAATGTGTACTTATGTATGTAAAGCTATTTTTAATGTGATTTAAATACCTGATCTGAATTAGGTATTAAATAACAATTAAGTGCTTGTGAATAATGCGGGGATATATGTACTAAGTAGATTAATCAATTAAAAAATAAAAACTTGGCACCGATTTTCTCTAGTTAGTAATGAGTTGAGTTATCAGCACCATCATACCTAATGAGTTTATTGTTGTTAACACATTCACGCTGACCGGCAATGTGCAAAGAGAGCTTATTTATTTTCTTTTGCCACATTCATTGTAGCTGATTGATTATTAAAATTAATACCAAATATGTTTAGGAGCCAAAAATGTAATTGATAAGAAGTATGGTAGTATATACCTCCAAATCTACATATATGGCAAGCAAAATCACGTTTCTGTCAATTGGAAAATAAATTATAAATGATAAATAAATTATAATTATTATTGTAGGGTGTCGTAGCTAGTAGTAACAATTTGCCATGGAAAAGCTTGTAAAAGAACTCTGTGACAAAGCTCAGAAAAAGTGATGTCGCAAGGTTTCTGCCGTTCGGAACCGGCTAAAATAAGTAGGTCGCTTCTAATATTGTCCAAAATTTACCAAGCTAGGCCAAAGAACCCTTCGGGGCTTATAAATGCTACATAATTATTATTATTACATTTGTATTACTAAAGAATATTTGTAATTAAGTTTTTTTTTATATACTTTCATTTTATACATGTGAATATTCTAAAGACATTATTAAATGTAATTTTATGTAAAAATGATGTTTCCAGATGGTTAAAGAAAAGCCAAATTCAATACGTATTTACGATAAGGATGGATTTCGTCGACGAGCTGCTTGCATTTGTGTACGCTCCGAAGCTGAGGCGGAGGTGAGTTTGCATTGGATTAGATTTAAAATGAAAAGTAAATGGTATTTGTTTCCATTGAAAATTGCAGGTGCTTTTGGTGACGTCATCACGTCGTCCCGAACTCTGGATAGTACCAGGTGGGGGTGTTGAACCCGAAGAGGAACCCTCTGTTACGGCTGTGCGTGAAGTGCTAGAGGAGGCTGGTGTTATTGGTAAACTTGGTCGATGTTTAGGTGTTTTTGAGGTAATTTGATTATGTGGTACAGAGATGGTCAATATCAGTGATATGGTTTGTTAGGGTAATCAAAGTAAATTATTAAAAATTTGCAAGCAACTAAAGAAAATATTTAAAAATGGATTGAATACGATTAACGAAACCACAAAAATTAATTAATTTTATTTAAAGTATTCAAAATGACTTTTTACGGTCAGTGAGATAATCTATTAATTCATAAAATTTATTGAATCATAAATTTTGCTTTTATCGCCAATTCGATTAATTTAAGCGATTGTTTTTCTTTTTCGGCCTAAAAAGCAATATTTTTGGTGTTATCATTTGCATGTTTAATATGGCGAATTATATCGCGATTAATATTAAAGGGCCAATTTGCATACAACCTAAATTAATATTGATATTGTTCCGATGACCTGCATACGTTTTCACGCTTCATATGGATTGGTTTTTAATAAATTTTCATTTTTAGAATCGTGAACACATGCATCGTACTGAGGTTTTTGTTATGACTGTTACAAAAGAGCTCGAAGAATGGGAAGACTCACGTAGTATTGATCGGAAACGTCAATGGTTCTCCATTGATGATGCATTGACACAGTTGGCGCTGCATAAGCCAACACAACGACATTATTTAATGCAATTGCGACATTCGAAGATTAATACGAATGCAACAACCACAACAACACCTTCGACAGCTGCAACAGTAACGAATAGCACACCAACACCACCAGCGTCACCAACTACTGCATAAAGGGAATAACGAGAGAATGAACATGAAAAATAAAAAACAAACGGAAATAATAAAGAAGAAAAAAAAGTTTATAATAATAATAATTAATAATAATAAAACCATTATACTTAGTTTTTAAGTTAAATATTAATGGCGTAATAGTGTTGCATGCATGCGCCAGCACATACACACATACACACATACTCACCTATGCATATATGACTATATATATAGGATGACATCCATAATCAGAAACATTTTTTTTTTATTGAAACTAATGAAAAATTAAACTTAACGACCAACAGACATACACACACACACACCAATGCTCATATATGCGTATATTCTTACATTATGACAGTAACTAAAAATATACAAACACATGCACTCATACACAAATATGTATACCCATAACATTCAAAATATTATAAAAGAGAAATTATAAATTTATAAAATGATAACAACACAGATAATAATAATAATAATAATAATAATAATAATAATAATAATATTTGAAATTAATCATTTTATTTTTCATCAATTAATATTTAAGTCCGAACACATTTTATTATCACTGCATACGTCTTATTATATTGTAATAAAGTTACACAAAATAACAACAAAAGAATAATAATAAAATAAAAAAAACATTTCAGATCGTAATTAAGTTGACCATAGTTGAAGGGAAAACATCACAATAGTTAAACAATTTATAGAGAGAACAACAACAAAAAATTATTGATTATATAATTCTGAAATTAAGTAATTGTATACATAGATATATATGTGCATCTATATGTATATGTATTTCATGTAAATTTGTACTAAAAAGAATTTGGAAATATTTCACTTCTGTAGACATGATAAAGTAAAAAATTCTCAAAAAAAATGTAGAATGTGAAAATATCTTATTAAATCAAAAAAAAAAAAAAAAGAAATACACGATTTTGTAAAATTTTTTCTATACATTTAGATTTTTCTACCATTCTTTTTTTTTTAAATTGTTAACAAAAAACAAAGAAACAAATGCAAAATAAATTATTGCAAATATAAAAATGTTCATATTCAATTTAACTAAATTGTACGGTAATTTAGGGAAAATTTGCATACTTGCATAACTACAAAGCGTCAGAATGTTTAACAAGAAAATTGTTCGTAAACAACAACAACGATAATAATAATAATAATTTCACAACTGTAATATTTTTTTGCATATATTGAATATTGATTGAAACGCAAATAAAGGGAAAGAAAAGAATAAAAGTAAAATTGAAATTGATGCAACGCTTTTTCGTATGTGAAAAATGCAGAAGAATACATATACCTACAAATATAAAAGAAAATTGCAAAAAAAAGTAGAAGAGGACTGTATTGAAGAAGGGAAAATAATATCATATTCTAAAGATATTATTAAACAAATTGTATCATCAAATTGTAATGAATATAAAATAAAAAGGTCACCTAAACATTTCACATAAAATGATTTAAATTAATAATAAACTGAGACTATGTAATAATAATATGAATATAAATAGTAATAATAATAATTGTTAACAAAACTATCTAAACATGTGAATGCGTTTTTTTTCTTTTTATAGTTTTATACATTAGAGGCGCATCCCTTTGTCTGGGTGCCAAAAAGTGGAAAAGTCGTTTAGCGAGAAACAAAAGAAATCTACGAATATCGTAGGTCAAAATTGGTTTTAGCAATTTTTTTTTTAGGAAAATAAAATGTTAAAAGTATTTATTTGGACATTTGGAAATTCAAATAGAATGGAAATGCAATGAAAACGCTGAAAAGGTTAATTGTTTTATGAAATTACACAATTTCTATGAATGAAATAATTAAAAAAATTTAATTCTTAATAAAATACAATTTCATTGGTTTCTCGATATGTTGTGAAGTAAAAACATGATCATGACAAATCATTGTTAGTTAAGAATTTTATGAAAACCTCAGTTTTTTTTTAATTTTGCACATTCAGTACTCACTTATTTTAAAACAAGAGCGTCAAAATTCCCCTCTGGGAATGCTCTACCATAATAATTGTGCGACAATGTCAGAGAGGATTTTTAAACTCGCTCTATGTGCCTGTTTACATTAGATTTCCCATGAACGGTATATCCATGAACGCTGTGATCACATTAGTGCAATTGCGCAGGTTTTATTTCAACTAAAATGCTACAGTGGAATTGGAATTTTGGAACAAAGTAGGGCTATGCAATTAATCGTTTCTTCAGAAATATTGATTTATCAAAGTATTCGATTAATCAAATATGAAATTAATCGAATTATCATGATTTTGATTATTCAAAAAAGAAATTATTCTAAAAAAAATTTCAAAATATTGATAATATTTCAAATATTTCATAAATAAAGAAAAAATAAAAATGAAAATGATTGCGATTAATCAAAATTCTGTTTAATCGAATAATTTCAATTTTGATAAATCATAATTTTGATCAAGCGAATTGATTTGTCGAATAATTTGATTAATCACACTTTTTGAACAAACAATTAATTGCACAACCCTAATATGGAACGCTTCTTATTAATGTTATAGCTTCAACGTCTAAAAATTTGTGAGAATAGTTGTCATAATCGGAACACCTTGGACATAGAACATAGGTCGTAGCGCCGATTTTTAATTTTGGATTGGATTTTCGGCGCAAAATTTCCATCACTTTCTTACTGCCTACTATTCTACCTATCTCGCTCGCACAGTTGCGTCTGGACAGGCCAATGTGAACAGGCACTATGAAGTTTGTTGCGAATAAATGGAAGTCCCATGGGTAAGAACAACAAGTTAGAGTAATCTTTGAGGAACTACAATTATATTTGAGTTATATGCAAAAATCAAATGTTTTTGTTATATAGAAAAATACACAAATTTAATACAATAAAAAGCAACAAAAATTTGTGATGTAAAGTTGGAATTTAAATACTGTCTCAGGCTACTTTACCTTGATGTTATGGATCAATTTGCTCCTAAACGAAGACGAATTCATACAATTTTTCTAAGTGCCTGTTCACATTGGCCTGCCCAGACGCAACTGTGCGAGCGAGATAGGTAGAAAAGTAGGCAGTAAGAAAGTGATGGAAGTTTTGCGCCGAAAATCCAATCCAAAATTAAAAATCGGCGCAACGACCTATGTTCTACGTCCAAAGAGTTCCGATTATGACAACTATGCTCACAAATTTTTAGACGTTGAAGCGATAACATCAATAAGAAGCGTTCTATATTAGGGTTGTGCGATTAATTGATTGTTCAAAAAGTCTGATTAATCAAATTATTCGACAAACCAATTCGCTTGATCAAAATTATGATTTATCGAAATTGAATTGAATTCGATTAATCAGAATTTTGATTAATCGAAATCATTTTCATGTTTATTTTTTCTTTATTTATGAAATATTTGAAATATTATCAATATTTTGAAAATTTATTCAGAATAGTTTCTATTTTTAATAATCAAAATCATGATAATTTGATTAATTTCATATTTCATTAATCGAATACTTTGATTAATCAATATTTCTGAACAAACGATTAATTGCACAGCCCTACCTTATTTCAAAATTCCAATTCCACTGTAGCATTTTAGTTGAAATAAAACCGTCGCAATTGCACTAATGTGAACACAGCGTTCATGGATATACCTTTCATGGGAAATCGAATGTAAACAGGCACTAACGATAAAAATATAATTAAATAGAGTTGATGTTTTTGAAGTCGAGAAAATACACGAAAATCTTCATTTGATATCAGTAACGTGAATTTTTGACAAATTAGAAATATCAAATTGTAAACCTAGTGAACATAGTTAATTTATGGAAAACGCTTTAGCTCAACATATTTTATATTGTTTTAATCAGTGAACGATTTAATGGTACAGGAAATTCAACGATTTACTCATACTACCTAAAAAAGGAGTAACAAAGATTAAATTGGACTACAATTTAGAAAATTTTCGCTTGAAAAATGATATTAATCGTGTGTTAACTACGTCACTAACCCAGTGAATATCATAAAATTACCTTGAAAATGTGAACATTTGTTACTTTAGTCATCCTATGAAATCACATAAACTTGTTTTTTTTTCTTATAACTTGTATAACTTGTAAACGTTTCAGCTAAATGTTCTAAAAGTAATTATTTTACGATGTTAAATATAATTATAATCATACGATTTGTTGCTAAAATCGAAATAAGGAAAACGGTTGCCAATTTAAGATTTTGTTTTCAAAAAATTAAATATAAATTTAAGAATTTGAAATTTAATTTACAAATTCTTAAATTTAGTATGAGCTTTTTGATATATTTTTGTATGTTAAATATTTGCTTGCAGCTAATACAACAAAAATGACTTGCGATATATTCAACGGTACCTAGGAAATTTGGGATTTTTAAAACATTTTTAATTGTGCTTTTCTGTTGTTCTCGACCTTAGCTAAAACCTCCACCAGATCACATCCAAAGCGGTATATTGCATTTTAATGAATACTTTTTGAGTTCATACGTACTATGTATCTACTATAATTTTTCGATCTATTTTTATTTGAGTTATATAATATATCTTACCTACATATATTGTAATTATAATGATTACTGTCTACTTATAATTAACTGATTAATGTATTTTATATAAAAATGTAAATTTTACAATTTACAAATTAAATTTCGACTAGACTCTATTAGGTATAACTTTAATTCACATCATTTTGCTGTTGTTGATCATGCTTCATGGATACTTCCTTATATAAACTTTTCATTTCATTGTACAAACGTAAAATCAATTCTGTACTTGGTGCGTATGCACGTGCTGGTGCGATACCAGTTATCGATTGTAATTGAAATGATGCACTTGAAGGATTGATACAATCATCTATTAATTTCGATATTGTAGATCTTGATCTGTGCATTTCTAATAGTCCAGAATAAATATCAGAATTGCCTTTTAGTATGTTCTTACAGAATATTTGCATATTATTATTTTGTTGTATGTTATTACATATCCGCTGTTTAGTATCACATTTACCCATACATTCTTGCCAATCGCAATCGGTATCAGTATGGCATCTATCACCATTGCCAATTAATTTATCGACCTTAGTTTCACCATATGTAAATGCAGCACTTTGATATTTAATTCTATGGATGTAGACTATTATTTTCAATCATATTGGTTAGACAGTAGTAGTTTAATTTACCTTTTATCTGCTGTTCTACCAAACATATTTAGAGACATTTTACACATTTTCAATGGTTCCGGTTTCATTTCATCCAAACGAAATAGATATTCCATAATATTGATAGCCAACTTTAAGCGTTCTCTTAATTCAATTGAACTACAAAAATTATAATAAAAAAAAACATCCAACAACAATTAACAATTTCAAAATTTCAAGCAAAATGTAACGTGTATATGTGATGCTTTAATTACACAAATGTCATTAGACTATTTGATGGATATACAATCTTAAGTGTTTCTGCTGCATAGTAGGGTCCGCATGAGCCTAATATGGTTGGAAATATTGATTCCTCATCATAAAGTTTACTCATCATATAATTGTTATCCCGAAAGAGACGATAAAAATTTAACATTTGCTTGGGATTATCTTTATCGATTTCCTGATTTACCAGAGCTCGTATCTGCAAGAAGAAGAAAAATGGCAATTATAGGAACGGTATATAGGAAATTTATATTTAAGTAAAACGAAAAAATATTACGTGAGAACCATATTAAGTGGTTGTGCATTAATTCTAGAGCGTGTTCTTCCATTCGGTCGTCATGACCTAGCCAGCGAAGCTGCTGAATGTTAATTCGCTTTACTATGTCCGTGTCGGCATACAGCTCATACAGCTCATGGTTGTACCTTATTCCATACTCGCCACCAACGCAAATAAGTCCAAAGATCTTGCATAGGCATTTTCTCTCGAAAACTCTGAGCATTCTCTCATCTATTGAGAGACTTGTAGAGTATGGTTTTCGTTGCTCGAGAGAAGGCCTGACTTCTCAAATGCATACCTAGCCCAAAGTAGCACCTGTTGCCAAAAGTGATCCTTCGCAATATCTTCAGGCTGACGTCATTACTGATGTTAATGCTGGTTCCAAGATAGATAAAGTCCGTCACTACTTCAAAAGTGTAGTTATCAACAGAGGCGTCCAAGACGCTGGGTCCCTTTGTTTGTTGATGCAAGGTACTTCGTCTTGCCCTCATTCACCATGAGACCCCTTCGACGCGACTCTCTTTCCAACTCAGATAATGCTGAACTGACAGCTCGCACTAACAGCATGACACTTTTGTTGAATATAGTGCCATTATGTCGTAGATCAGCAGCTCGTATTATTTTCTGCATAATAAGATTGAAGGAGTCTCACTATAACGAATCACCTTGTCTGAAACCTCATTTGCTATTAAACGGCGGTGAGAGGTCCTTCCCAATTTTCACTGCGCAACAAGAGTTACACAGTGTCATTCTCCAAAGATAAATGAGCTTCATAGGAATACCGAAATCAGACATTGTTGCGGTAACCCCTTACCGGACTGTCGAAGCCGCTTTATATTCATCAAATAGATAGTGTGTATCGATCTGTTTTTCTTGGGTCTTCTCCAGTATTTACTGTCAGAATCTGCTTGAATCCCCACCCCACCCATGGATATACTCACAAATTCTTGGTCCAAAACTACTCTCAAAAGGGCAAGTATTGAATCAAGAAAGTGGAATTATCAATTCGTACAAGTGTAAAATTTGTTACAAGAGGTTGGTTTCTGCATTACTTAATAGATATTTAAAGTTAAAGCTAAATGAATAAGAGGGCGGATTGATAATGAAGCTACCTAAGTAGGAAAAAAACATTTTTTTTTCAAAAACCATTTATTTCTCAACTTAGTCTCCTTTTTTTCGACACACTTAGTAAGACGATATTCCAACTTTTTTATACCATCTGAATAATACGATTTCGGGAACCCCTCAAAATACGTGTTAGTTTCGGTAATCACTTCTTCGTTTGAGCTGAATCTTTTTCCTGTCAGTCATTTTTTCAAGTTTGGAAACAGGAAAAAGTCACTAGGAGCTATATCTAGACTTTAAGGTGGATGATCAACCAATTCGAAGTGTATTTCACGTTATTTTAGCATCGTATCTAATGCTGTGTGAACCGGTGCGTTGTCTTGAAGAAAGAGCATTTTTTTCTTCTTTAAATGTGGTCGATTTTTCTTGATTGCATCATTCAATTGATCCAATAATGCACGATAATACTTTCCTGTGATTGTGGATCCTTTTTCAAGATAATCTATAAGCAATATTCCGAGTGCATCCCAAAATACACTGGCCATAACTTTGCCAGCCGATTTCACTGCCTTCGCCTTCTTCGGAGCACTTCCACCAGCTTCCACCCATTGTTTCGATTGATTTTTGGTTTCAGGTGCCAAAAATCAACAGGATTACGCTTTATCATGTCCAAACACCGCTGTGAAGTGGTCTCTCGAACTCGTTTTTGTTCGCTACTGAGCAAACGCGGCACCCATCTTGCCGATAGCTTTTTCATATGTAAATGTTCATGCAAAATGTTGAACACACGTTCATTTGAGATGTATACCATTTCAACAATCTCACGCAACTTGACTCGGCGATCATTCATAACGATATCGAGGATTTTCTTGATATTTTGTTCAGTAACCACCCCTTTTGGCCTTCCTGTTGATGGTATTGTTGCAGTGCTTGTTCGGCCGCGTTTAAATTCAGCAATCCAATATTTTACCATGTAATCTGACGGAGCAGACTCACCGTAATGTTTATCGAGCTTTTCTTTTGTATCTTTCGCCGTTTTCCCTTTCAAATAATAGTGTTTAATCACTGCACGAAATTCGCTTTTTTCATTTTTCAAGAAACACAAAAGTTGGTTACTTCAAACGACTACAACAAATAAACTAATCGATGAATTTGGGTGAAATTTTAACAGCTGACGTTTGACAGATCGCAATTTCAAAAAAAAAATTTTTGTGTTTGTGCTGCTTTTTTCGTACTTAGGTAGCTTCTTTATCAATCCGCCCTCGTAAATCAATAAAAAGTTAATTTATTTAGTATTCACACTACAAAAGTGCGACTGGGTAGTTGTAATATTTAGAACATATATATATGTGCACACATTTATAAATTATGTATAATAGATATTGAAGCGTGCGTATGTATTTATTTTATAAATTTTTTCTATCTAAATAAATATGTTAATTATACAATATTTAAAAGGTTTCATTTAAATACCGATGCCTTTTATGAGCATAATTAACTGAATTGTGGCTCTAAAGTTGGTTGGCTTTAGTTGATTTATCATTGATATACGATTTAATCTATTGATATTATTTTATTTCGGGCACGAACATTTATATCTAACCTTTACGACAATAATTAAAAACAATGGCCTTTATCATGAGTTGCGTTTGATTTTCGAAGATCGAATGTTAAATTCATATTATGAATTTTCTGTCAAACGGAATTTTGCTTTCGTTGCTGTAGCGCAGTGTGAGAAATTGGTGAGAAAATAAATATTTTGCTTTTTTTTTACTTTTTGGCAACTAAGCTTTAATTTTTACCAAACAACAAATGGAAAGACTAGTCTCACTGAGTGAAATTCACAAGAGCGTTATTCTCTATCGAATGAGCGTCATAATACCAAATGATAATTCATTCTATCAGCAATTTTGACCACAGTTGAAGATCGAATGCAACTCATAATAAGGGATCGGTCCCCCTGCAAAAAAAAAAATAAAAATCACGCCTTCTTTGAAAGCTTCATGGCACCGGATTTTTATAACCACCCAAAATGTTTTTCTTCTATCATAACTTAGTTGATAATTGTCCGATTTTTTAAATTAATGACTTATTAAAAAGGGGTGGGCTACAATTGCTCCATATATGACTTTGACATTGAACGAATCTCGAAAAACAATATCCAATTTCCCTGTTTGTAATATTCGAATGAAAATTTTTCCTTAATAAAATTAAAGCCCTTTAAAATCCATAAAACTTTTCCCATTGAAGGGTGAAGCAAGCTCTAAAACGGATGACGTTTTTTTGATCAGGGTTTTGAATTAGGAGGTTCAATCAGGAGAACTGAATATAATTTTTTTATATACGTACTCCGTTGTTTTTGTCGTAAAGTCGGAGAAAATAAATTCAAATTCATTTACACGTTTGGATACTATTCAATCCAATTTTTATTTCGAAGTTATGGTAATGTATTAAGATATAACATTATAAGTCCGTTTTCGTACTTTTCCAGTAAAAACTATCCAGCAAAGAAATTTCTCAGAAATTGACTCCATTCGCTCGCAGAGAGAAAAATATAAGAAAAAGTACGAGAACGCAAAACCAGTAAAAACCTGCAAGTTTCACGAACAGCTGATATTCCATTAAGTAAATTGCAATTGTTTGTTTGCGATCAGCTGTGTTTCTAACTTGCAAGTTTCTACAAGTACAAATTTATCCAGTAAATATTTGCAACTGCCCCTTAAACTGAAATGCCATTTTCCTCTCTCAATTTCCCCTACTTTGCAAGTTTTTGGAGTACGAGAACACAAAAACTAGCTGCAAAGTATGCGTTACAAGTAAAATTTCTCTATCAACACAATTCAAGAGCGTAAGAAAAATCCTGTCTAAAAATGAGGAAAAAGTATAAAAGTACGCGAATGGAAAATTTGTAAGATTTACTAGTAATTTCCAAACTCCTTCAGTTCTGTCACTTGTCAGTAAAAACAGCTGTTTTTTCTATGTTACGAATTCTTACTAGCAGAAATATTACTAGTAAAAATTTGCAAGAATTATCACAGAGAGGAAATAATTTGCTCTCTCAATTTCCCTTCTTTTATTGGTTTTTAGCGTACGCGAACATATTTCCAGAAATAGTAAATTATGCAACAATTTGTAAAAACTATTATGTAGCGAATGGACCTACTGTGATAGTTTGTAACAACTTTTGATAACATGGAGTACGAGAACACTCCTTATATTAAAATGCAGCAGCTGTAAACGCTCAGTATTAGGAGTATATCCTAAACGGGCTGACTTGAACAAAACCTTTAGCCATTCAGCCATTTTGAAAGGTGTTGGAAACCTTTGATATGTATCAATAAACTGTTGTCTGTGGTAGCTCCTTTGACACCTTACCTAGGATGATCATATTTGCAACTTTTGTAAAATGTTCGTAGATTTTTATGAAATAAAGCTTCGACTGCCAACTTTTCTATTTCAATATTCTTTAATTGATATATTTTATGGGCAGATTCACATTATTCTATAATATGTCTCTCAAAGTAGCGCTCCGACAAACTCACACATGCATTATCAAATTGAATTGGATCTCAGCTGGATAAGTTTTGGTACTATCTTGATTAAATGACTAAAATGACTAGATACCACTATTATTCTAAACTTGCCTTACCATAGTATCATCCAATGTAATATTGTACGTAATAGTTATGTGCATTTTAACAATATTATGAAAAATATTTATGCGCGGATATATTTGCTGACCTTCAGCATTTGTCCAACTTAAATCATTGGAGATATCTTTAGCAGCCTGTGAAGGAGACACAATTTACATACAGGTATATATTTGTTTTTGTTTGTATTTTTCAATCGCCCACCTACCTTAATGGAATAGATGTCATCGTTCTTTTCGGTAGTGAACATTACAGTTTTTCTTTCGGTTGTAGAACATTTGAAATTTCGAAAATCATTCGACGTATCACCACACAGCTCTTCACACAATGAACCACTGTACTCTTTATTCTTATATTTATTACACTAGAAATGATAGATATGAAATTCATGTTAAGGTGTTCTCTGAAGCGCCCCATACATACCATATCTTTGCGTATATTATGTGATAAGAGTTTGTAACAAAATTCCAAATTCACAAATGTATAAGCGTATAATAATATTGCCACAATGATCGCTATACAAATTGATTTTTGAAGGCATATACGAAATTTACGTTTTATAATAGATGCAACCATTTTATCGGTTTGTGCTTAGTATTTATTTTATTACGATTATTTCGATACAATCAATTTGTTTGCTATTACTTGTATGTACACTATGAGTATTGTTTGCGCTGTGGTTGCTAGTGCAATCACAAACATGTTGTTTCAAAAATTCAACCTCTTTTTGACAGTTCTGCTTAAATTACTCAATATGGTTGAATGTGGTAGAGGTTTTGATTGTAATCTGGATTATGCGCACAATCGTTGTACATACATACATATATGCATGTACGAGTTAACAGTGGTGGCTAAATATATTAATACCTATCACTTTACATTTCCATTAGAAAAATGTATAGTAATTTACTAATTCATAATTATGGAATATCGTTGTATATTTGTTGATTTCAAATTTTATTTTTATTCTATAGATTATGCAAGCAAATATTTCACAATACCCTTTATTTTGAATCGTCCGGAATATAAAAGACTCAAAATATTCTCTAGTGCCGTATTTGATATTACCAATGGATATGTTTAATGTTACGTTATCGACAATGCTCAATGGAGTTTACTCTGCAATATACATACGAGCATATATGTACATATATATATTTTTATATGATATAACGAAAGTAGGGATGAGTGGGGTTAAGTGGACAGTCATGCCGCTGTACTCTACTATAGATACATCGTAATGTCATTATTACTTTCCGTAATGTTTTATGCAATTTGTCAGCAACCATTATATTGTTACATTGACCGATGGATTGTTTATACTTAAAAATAGTGAAAAGTAAATTTTTACCTTTACAGTAAGTTTTTTTTTTAAATAGTTTTTATTTTGAAAAAATTAAAAAAATTTTTATCTTTAAAATTTTAAAAGTTTTAATATTGAATCCAGAGGCAAGATACGTAGCCCCGTGTTCCAGAAGAAGTTCCAACTGCTGGCTTGACGTTGCTGAAACGTTGAAACAAGGGATTACGAAGTTTAATTCATCAAATCATTCGCTCACAAAAAAAGTACACAAATAATTTTTTCAATGTCATTCATACAAAACATTTTTTCATAAACTAAAAATAAGATAATTTTTTATCATTTCCAATTTAATACACACAGTTTTTTTTGTAAACAATTTTTGATATTCGAGGCTTTCATTGACTTGAAAAATTATTTTTTTTAAATTTCCCGCTTTTTCGGGAATTTTCGTTAGGAGAACTAATTCGAAAATAAGAATAAGTTTTACGTTATTTTGAAGGTTTGTGCTTATATTTCAATAGTAAATGTTTCCAATAGTGTAATCCGAAGGCTTGTACTCATTAAGGGCGTTCAAAGTGACTCCTTCAAAATGAAATACCGAAATTGTGGGCAAGATTCCGCTCGAACCAGTTATCTAAAACGCAAAAAGTAAAAAAAATCTTATTTCTGTTTATATCGTTGAGGTACTGACGTAGGATTTTGACGAAATTTTAAAAATTGAAGAAATGGCAGTTGTTTTTATAAAAACTATTCGTTTTCATGCTTTTTTTCGATATAAAAACTGCTGTAAAATTGTAAAAAAAAAATTCGAAAAACCAATACGTGGGTACCTTCAGTTATCTGTTTTAATGAGTCTGTCAAAATTTCAAGTCAATCGGTTAAGTAGATTTTTTTTAATCCTGCCCACAAAATTCAAAAATATGGTTTCGAGAAAAACGCTTTCAAATTTTGGAAACACAACAAAACTTTGAATTATATTTAATCTGCAATACCAGGACCATAAACTTCCCCTTCCTCATCCTGTAGATGCAAAAAATGTAAAAAAAATCGATTTTTCGAAAATTTTACACAGGTGGACCCCCTTTAAAAATTGTGCCCATTTAGCCTCAGCCTTCCCTACTATGAGTATGTCTCCATTTCTATTGTTCATATGACGAACGATTAGCATTTCCCACACTGATTAATACGTTTATTTTATTCTTGCCTTATCTAATTACAACACACACCCGTTGGACGATAAAAAATCTCCTTACAGTCGGCTGGGGCCGACCAAACTATACCCTGCATATGTAGATTTATATATAAAAAGTTTACTCGAATATCCAACTTTTCTTTTATTTCCACTTTTCGAGAAACAATTTTTGCATATACTACTAATTTACACCCGAAATATGGTTGACTTTGACGAAGTAAAAGGATTTTAAGATAATTCCGAGGCTTAGTATGGGAGCTATATAAAAAGTGGGCGTGGCTTACCACTTTCTAGTAAATCCAATTAATTTTTCAATGTTAATCCACACCTTAAATTTGGTGTCCTACGTTGAATAGTTTCTAAGTTATGGTGGTTAACATTTTTGTTTAATTTCCTCAACTTTGTATGGGAGCCCCAATAAGAAGTGGGCGTGGTACGCTGATTTTTCGCCAGATTATTTCCGACTACGATATTAATTTAAGTGTCAATTATGGTTATTCTAGACAGAAGATTGCCGAAGTTACAGCTGTTTCAATTTAAAATTTGTATGGGGCTACGATAAACACTGGGCGTGGTGCGCCCATTTTCTGTGAGCCTAGTTGCTCGTACAATACTAATCCACACCTTAAATATCGTTATTCTACGCTGAATAGTTTGCAAGTTATAACCGGTAAAATTTTTTTAAATTTCCGCAACTTTGTATGGGAGACCCAAAAAGGAGTGGGCGTGGCACATTGATTTTCTGCCATATTATTTCCGACTACCGTGTTAATCTAAGTGTCAATTATGGTTATTCTAGACAGAAGATTGTAGAAGTTACAGCAGTTTCAATTTAAAAGAAGTACAGACACTTTGTATGGGAGCTACGCTAGAAAGTAGGCGTGGCTCATCCACTTTTGGTGAGGTTATATAATAGTATAATATAACTCTATGTGCAAAATATTGTTGTCCCAAGTGGTATATTGTGTGAGTTATAGCAAGTTAAAGATTTTGAAAATTTCGAGGTTAGTCGCTTTGAATGCTTGGTGTGGGCGTGGTTATTGACCGATCATGCCCAATATCAATCCCCTCCGTACCCTTGGATCATAGATTACTTATGCCAAATTTCATCGAAATAGCTCAATATTTACTCAAGTTATCGTGCGAACCAGCCAGGTGACAGACAGACGGACGGACGGACGGACGGACGGACATCGTTAAATCGAAAATTTAATCGACGCTGATCACGAATATATATCCATGTCTATATCTCCGGAGATTCCTTCAAGTGGACACAAACATCTGACCGAAATGAATATACCATGCATATTGCATTATGCAGGGTATAAAAATTGAGAATCCATTACTACGAGCTCAACCGTACCACTTATTGTGTTATATTGTTCTCCTAAAATACAGTCAAAATAGTCAAAATAAAAAACTTC
Source organism: Megamerina dolium (assembly GCA_963854835.1). Lineage (NCBI taxonomy): Eukaryota > Metazoa > Arthropoda > Insecta > Diptera > Megamerinidae > Megamerina > Megamerina dolium. The sequence goes on along the minus strand of OY978528.1, from coordinate 30,179,844 downwards.
ATGTAAGTGAAAATTTGGTCTTTAACTGTGTGTTGATTTTATGTTGGGTACACTTAAAATCAACACAACACATCAAAATATGAGCACGCGTAATTGTGACGTCTTTTGAGTGTTTTCAATGTTTAGAGAGGCAAAATGCTGCTCATGAATGTTTAGAAGTATGAGTGGTTTTAGAGCGTAAGCTAGAAGAAGACAAATATACCATAAGTAGTGTAATTATTTACCACCTGCATAAATGCATATGTGTTTATAAACAAATGTCTCGTTGTAAACATGTTTATTATAAAATAGTTTTGACACAGCATTTTCTGCAAAGAATATTCATTACAATATATGAATTACTATCTAGAACATATGAAATTTGAAATTAGTCAAATTGACAGATTCCGTAAATCTAGAGTTAAACGTATTTTTGGACTGATAAGTCTGTAGTAATTTAAGTATATTATTCCCATACAATACATTTTAACCAGAGAACTGCAATTATTCTCTTTTTTAAGTCATTGGTTGACTAACACAAAAAAGAGTCGTATCCACTCGTTTACTCATGCACTCATATTTCGTGTGCGAACAGAGAGCATGTTCTTTGCTGTGGTCACCTCTCTCATTGAGTGATTCGACTTTTTGGGGAGTCACATGTGTAACTCAGTTTATGATGATAGCTATGATTAGGATACTGATGCCCCAAGCGCCAAGGCATCATCCTTAAAAAGGGCTAGAGTTATATTTTTGAGCAGATTATAAAAGAATGCATAAATAATTGCATATTTCAAGGAGTTATGCGTTCTTTGAGTGAAGATTTTCTCTGAAATTAACCCTAGTAAAATTTCAGTCAAATAATTTTCTAGAACATTTTAAATCCCTAGAGACTTCCCAAACGCCATTTTATTCAGACTTAAAAAAAAAATGGATTAAAATGGCCCTTTTGCGACAGAGTTAACGCGTTAAAATGTTTTACAAAATTACTCTTCGTAAAATTTTAATATATGTACCCCAACAACATATTTAGCTCCGATATGAATTTTAACCCTTTTTTCGACTTATTCTAAAAACACTCAGGTAAAGAATTGCAAACTTAATATTGCAAAAAAAAAAATTTCCTCAGAATGCAAAATGACAATAACCTTGAAATTGTGTCACAGTGTTATTATTGGTCATAACTGGAGTATAGTAATTTTATTAGTACTAATTTTCGATCTCTGAGAGATATTGAGAGTAATTAAATCCAAAATTGGTCAAAAATTTATAAGACATGTACAAAAAAATCCTTAATTTTAGTTGTAACTCCGATAGTTCTCTTTTTTTATTAAAGTTCCTCCTAATATTCATCCAGAAGCATCCACAAAAACAATTTTTTCTCTACCAATACTATAATAGTGTAAATGTCTTGAGAATGGTTTTTCTTTTATAAAAATAAAAGCAAGAAGAAGAACATTTATACTCGATATTGCCAAAGCAAAAATAGTAAAGAACTTTGTTTATGTTGCACGAAAATTACACTTTACAAGTTTCTTATCATGCCTATTCTTACATATGGCGCTGAAACCTAGACAATTTCCACTTCAGATGAGAGTGAGATGAGCTAAGCATAACGATTTCGAAAGAAAAGTCCTATACAAGATCTTTGTTCTATGTGCAACTGACGAAGCGGAATACATTCATCCTAAATCCATATTCGATTGTATGTTAAAGTCCTATTAAGTAAGTACATTTTCAAGTGTTGTTGAAAATTATTTATTTAGTTTATATTTAGTTTATGTGTTAAAATTCAACAAGTTTTCTCACATTAATGTTTATATTTACCATAAAAAGAACTGATATTAAAATTTGTTATATATAAAATACGCATTTGCTTGAAAAGTTTTAATTGTGTGAAAGAAAAATGTTGATAATATTCCATAATCACCATCTGGCAAAGGAAGTGTTACAAAATCATTTTTTAAATATAATCCTTTCATAATTTGATCACCCTGCAAGATATAGAGCAAAACATTTCCAATAGAATAAATATATACATATCAATTCAAATATACATTATACATACCACATAAGGACATGAGTGATTCACATTTGTGTAATTTCTATAAATTTTATAAATAATATTTGCAACTGGATTGTTATGCATTCGCATATATTTGCATGCATCGACAGTAATATTTATTAAAAACGGATGATAACCATTAGCCCTCTTGACGAAAGCACCATTGATCTGCAAAAATGTTTATGTAAATATATACAATAGAGTGTCCCTTATACGAACGAAATTTTGTTTTTACAAAATGATAAATTCCGTCGAATGCGATAAATGAAAAAAAAGTTTTCTGTAATATGCGAAAATGTGAATATATATGCAATATATATACTGCATATATATGCAATACTATTTTAACGTTTCAAACAGCTGATGCCAATTGTGGTATAAAGTAACTTTGATAAAAGCTACTCGCAATTTAGAGCAATTATTTACTATTATATATATAATTTGGCAGGATCATATGGACAAGAATATCATTGATTTTTTATATATATTGCATGAATTTGCAAACCATAGTTACTTACGTCTATATGATTGACCGGATGTAGTAATGTTACATTAACATGAAGCTCTATCATTTCTCGTCGTACGGCACGTAAACGGCATTCATTTATTACCAGCCATGTTTTATTAAACGATTCACATTGCAAATTGGTGAATTTGAATACACCTTCTATTCTTACCTTTAATATGTAAGTGTGGATTTAGAATTAACAAATTAGCAAATTATTTATATACCCACAAATATGTATAACTTACTGTGCAAATATATAATAAAAATATTATTAAACTTGCTACAAGCGATTTCAGTGTGACAAACATGCTAGTAATTGTAACCGTTTCTCATTTCCAATATAAATTAAACAATTTTGTTTGTATTATTTACCACCATTCGTGCGTTCAATTTGTGAATGCTCTAAAGAATATGTTAATTGCAGATCTAATTTTTATTCATTGTTACATACAATAGTTTATTATGATGAAGTAATCACAAAATATTAGACGTATTCATTCATTGGATTAACCATGTAAGCATGTAAAAATTATATTGTAAAATTGCAACAACAAATAATATTGTACTTTGCTTGATCCAAGTCAGTCCAGTGCCAATAGCATTTATTGGGTAATTTAAAAGTTTTTTGTTATTAGGCGTTGATGCCCATATATCGATTGTATCAAACGGACATGTGTTTGAAATGTGACATTTTAGGCTACATTTTTTGTGAATACAGTTCTCTAATTCGTGGCTCCTGTAAAAAGTAATACTGATTTGAAAATGAATGAAATGTGATGTGATGCTTTTTTATTATAGGTTAAGTTATGTGGCTGCCCGATGAGAGGACACACTTAGGCCAGAAATGCCCATTGTGATACCACCGAGCTTCTCTTTCAATACTGTTGTGCGTGTTAAATTTGGATAGCCTTAGAAGGGACCTACTTATATTAGCCGGTTCCGAAGGGCTGAACCCTTGTGACATCACTTTAACTTAGTTTTGTTACAGAGCTCTTTTAAGAAGCATTTTTGGCAAATTTTTACTGTCGGGAAAATTGCCAATTTTTGCCGACAGGTGGGTACGAATGAAAAAAACTTTTCGATATTAAATTTTGTTTTGCCTTAGCCGAGGATTGAACCCATGATCTACCGATCAGAAGGCCAACGCACTAACCACTGAGCTACGACACCCCCTTTTTTATTATAAAGAAAAAAAAAAAAAGATAAAACCGCTGGAAAAACATGTCGAATATTTTGTGCGGTACCGTTCCGGAAATTTCGATGTCAAAGATGCACCTCACTCTACTTGGTCGGTCACTGAAAAAGTCGATGAAATATTGAAACTAGTGGAAAAACACCGATACGCAAGCTGTCAGTTGATAGCGGAGGCACTAATCATCAACTACGTGACAGTTTGGAATCATCTAAGAAGAGCAGGCTGAATATTAATACGACATGAATTAATGCAAATTTAATTGACCGAATTACCATCAGCGAAACGCTGCTAAAACGCAACAAAATCAAATCATTTTTGAAGCGTATCATTACGGGCGATGAAAAATAAATTTAGTACGAGAATATTCAATGCATACGATTATTGTACAGCTTTATTGAGAGCAAACAAGGTTATGTTGAGTATTTGATGGAATTGGAAGTTAATTGTCTCTTACCCCCTGCTACAACTTGATGAAGCGATTAATTCTAATCTTTAATGCTCACAGCTCCAGCTCTTGAATAAAGTAATCTAGGAAAAGCGACCGAAATTGGCCAACAGAAAAGGAGTTGTGTGCCATCATTACAATGCCAGGCTACATACACATCGTTGATGACTCGGAATAACTGAACGGAACTTGATTAGGATTTTTTGATAGTTTTTCCACCATATAGACAGAACGTTGCACCGTCAGACTATCATTCGGAATATATTTTATAAATCACCATTCCATCCAGCTTTAAGCTGTCAGTGAAGATCTGTTTATATTCCGAGAAGAAAATAAAATTCTGAATTTCTTTTCGAATAGGCTAATTTTTCATACGTCGGAATCAGAGCTGATAAAGTGTGAAGTCATTTTCATTTTACATTCTTTTATCAATATTGATAAAAATGAATGAATTTTAACCGTTTTTAATTCATGAATGCAAAACCTAAAAAATTCATACTAAATTAAAATCTTAATTAATCCAGTGCATTGGCAAAGGTCATTTAGTAGCAAAAAAGTCATATTAAATTTTAATAGAGATAAAACTGACTGTGAGTAAACAACATAAATTATTTCCGAGTTAAAAAGAATGATATTACTGATTGATTATATTTTTCAAGGCTAGCAATAATGGGATTGATATTTTTTAGTTACATTCTTTACTGAATGAAAAATGTGTTCTAATTTGCAATGCCAAATTCATATCTGACCTTCGCATTCAGGTTAAACTTCTAATAAAATCAATACTCTTTCCAATTACATATTTTCAAGTAGATTCTTATTTCATTCAAAAAGAAATTCTTCCACTATGATTTGTAAAAACACTGGTAATGCTGATTGATTATATTTTTCAAGACTAGCAAGAATGGGATTGATATTTTTAAGTTACATTCTTTACGGAATAGAAATGTGTTCTAATTTCAAGCTTGATGATTGGGTCGCCTGCAATTTTTTAACGAAGTAAAAGCATATGATTGCTATCTCATTCATGCAGTTTCTAGATGAATTACAAGTATGCAAATTCCGAAATGATTCAATTCTTCTACAACTCTGGTCGGAATCAATGATATAATCTCTCGCATTCGGGACGAACACTTATTTCCGACGGGAGTACGTGCATAATTAATTATCGCCATTGTATGCGCGTAGTGTATTTATATAACACTTGAATACTGTATACGTTTTAAAAATGATGCAATTCAATTTTTTGTGTTTCTTATGATAGTTTTGTTTGTTTGTTTACAAATGCCTTTATTTATTTCTTTTATTGGACACATTCAAAAACAACGACTCTTAAGTGTATACATATGTGGTTGTACTGTTTATGTATTGTACCTAAGTCAAAGTATTTAAGAAGAACATTTCTTTGATTAACACTTAGTTCTGTACAGAAGAAGTTCAGAAGAAGTGGCATTTTGAAATTATCAAGTGATAGTAACTAATCGAAAATGCATAAATTGAATTTGGCTGTGATTTTAATCGCAATCTATATGATTGCATGTTGTTTAGCGGTACCAGGTATGTTTAAGCGAAGCGTATTAAAATGTTTGTATGTTCATACACACTTACATTAACATTTTATTAAATATTTAACCGACAGAAAGATGTCTTGAAGAACATCCCAAACCATATGGATCGTGCAGATCGATAAGATTTGGATACTATTATAATCCGAATAGTCAAAAATGCGAGAAATGGTCTGGAGATGGATGTGGTGAAACGGAGGGTAATTCCTATACCAACATTGATGATTGTATTGAAGATTGCATTAATTCTGAATAATTTTCAAAATGGATTTTTGCTGTTTTGTCAAACTTATGGTTGTTTCTTCAAGTAGTTATTCTATGCAATAATAACGAATAAAGTGCATACTAATGAAAGAAATGATATATTCTATATTTTTAATTATACTTGTTGAAAGTTGTATTTTGGGGAATTTGCAATACCAAATTCATATCTGACCTTCGCATCCAGGTTAAACTTCTAATAAAATCAATACTCTTTTCAATTACACATTTTTAGGTAGATTCTTATGTCATTCAAAAAGATATTCTTCCACTAAGATTTGAGAATTAGCTTACCCCATCGATAGAAATAAATGGTTTCAATTGTTTAGAAATACAGTCAAAGTGAACAATAATAAAATTTTGAATCACATATTATTTCTCGCTAAAAAATTGAATGGACAATATCCCGAAAACGAATCCATCAAAAATTCTTGAAAACTGCTAATGAAAGGACCACGAAAGGTTATGGACGAAGAATGTCAAATTTCACTCGATGAAAATCCATGACAATCTGAAAATGAACTTTCAGCACAGTTAGGAGTAATACAGCACATAATTTTAATTCGACTGCATGCAATCAGGAATATCTAGAAGGAATGTTCGTTGCTCATGAGCCTTTGTATGAATTTGCTTTCTCAGTACTGAAAAAAAAAACGAATTTTGCACAAAATCTTTACGACAGATGAAAAGTGGATACTGTACAAAAATCCTAAATGTAGACAAGTATGAGTTGATCTTGGTCATCCATCCACGTCGATTGCAAAACCGAATATTCGTGCAAAGAAAGTGTTATTGTGTGCTTAGTGGGATTGGAAGGGAGTCCTTTATTATGAGCCTCTAGAATCTGCTCAAAATGTTATAGCTTAATATTATCAAAAATAGATCATCAAATTAAGTGACGCTCTGGAGAAAAAAAAATCAGTTACATTATTGCTGTAGGCATAAGAAGCTTAGATCTGATCTGTAGGTCGTAGGTTCAATCTCCGGCCGTGTTGGAACAACAGTAGTGTTGGAAGAGGAGCTCGGCACAATGGCTCCAATGTCCACTTTATTTATATGTGTAGGGATAGGAATGTTTCTCAAAACTTACAAAAAAATTTTCAGGAAAGCCAAGAGTAATGGCTGGAAAGAATTCTGCAAGATAATTAAGTCAACTTCTCATCACTAAAACCGAAACTCCCACCTTCTCTCTCTGACCACTAAATGAACAACAGGCGAGGTACTTAGGGGATTTGCTAGATTCAAAATTATATTGAAGGTCAAATATGGAGTTGTGAGTAAGAAAATTCAGTGTGGTATTTTGAGTTAGTACTGCAAACAGATGCAGTTATGGGCGTTTCGTTCTTGTATGACTTACTGGATGAACAAGTAATAGTGCGACCAATAATAATATACGGTGCAACAGTCTGCTTGCTAACTGTAGATAAGGTATAGTACGTTCGAAAATATATCGGTTGTAATAACGCAGTTAGGGTTAAGTAAATCGATTTTTTGTAGTGTAGGATTGCACAGAAGGACACAGTTTCCAATTATATTTCAATTATGACGATTGGAATGAACGAATGGAATGGAAACGAACTAGTTTTGGAAAGGAGTCTGGCATACTAATTATATAGATAGTTCTAAAATGGACTGCGGAGTGGGTGCTGGATTTTTCTCTCAGCATGTGGACATAAGCCACTGAACATAGGTAACGAACGATAAACTAGTTTTGGAAAGGAATCTGGAATACTAATTATATAGATAGTTCTAAAATGGACTGCGGAGTGGGTGCTGGATTTTTCTCTCAGCATGTGGACATAAGCCACTGAACATAGGTAACGAACGATAATGAAGTGACAATTTTTCAGGCTGAAGTTGTGGCAATTAGAGAGGCATTGGCTTCGATGAAAGCTCTCCAATCTAATAATATAATTTCTAAGCTGGTAAGAGAAAACTGGGTGAAATTAATGTACTAAATTGAGTTTCGAGCCATAGGAACATTGAAGGAACTGAGAAGGCAGATGAATTGGCCCACGTTAGTGCTTTCCTGGACAAATTGTAGCGGTGGAGAAATTCAACATATTTTTGCGGACATTATTAGCTAAAGCAAACTTTGCTGGTAAAAACAATAACTTTTATGGTGAGACATTTTAGTATATGTATTTATATTGTATACATGCACATAAAATATACATTATATACATAACAGGCTATTTCACATTACCTTTAAAATATTGTATTATTTAGAAAACGATATGGCTTCGTTGATAACCTTATTGTGACAAAAATATTCAATTTTCGCCGTCGTTTACTTCTACTATCAGCTTTCTTTTGTGTTGCATAATGAATTCAGGAAATGTTGATAACAATAGAATCAAATTTCGAGAGATTATCAATGCTATTACAGGTCAAGGTGATTTCTGACATGAATGTTTATGAAATATTATTCGGTAATAACATAGAAAGTACGGAAAACCCATAAACACTGACAAACCGGATTTCTGTATGTTGGGGAACCTATGATGAATTTTTTGTATTGAAGTTAAATACCATATAATATTAAATTTTTCATCTATATGTTCGCTCATAATTGCTAAATTAATACAAGAAAAAAAAAAATAATATACAAAAATTTATAAGATAATATTGATCAGATGATTGGAACGCTATGTATGAAAATTATGTACTTTTCCCCTAAATTTCAAGTTTCATACTTTCCTGTAAATTGCATGATATTTAATTCGACTGATTCAAACAATGTTTTCAAATTTCATGTAACTTTTTGGAAAGAATTGGTTTGAATATTAAGATTATGGAAATTACTAAGGCATTTTAGCTCCGAAGTATACATTTGTATTATCTCTGGCGAAACCAATTTGCCAATTTCGGCATTAGGTAAATGAACGTTTCTGTTTACCAAGATATTTCGTATTATCAAGAAATCATGTCGAACGAGTTGAAGGACACGATCCAACCAAGAATGTCTTATATTTAGAACCCCCTGGAGAACGATACAGAAGAGGAAGAGCCAAACTCCGGAGAACCTAGGTGCTTGGAATTTCTAACTGGTGCCAGATAGCAAAAAAAAAAGGAGACATATGGTAAAGCGGAGCATATTCGACCTAAATCGATTTCCGCTTGCAATGGTCACATAACTAAGTAAGTAAATACATGATTGTTAAATCTATTTTATAAGGTTGGTGTATCTATTGCAATGTTGAAGATAAATTTTAGGGTGTAGAAATGAGTGGTGGTAGGTAATATATTCCAACCCTCTAGAGAGACCTTCGGTGAAATTTGGTAGATTTTTGTTTTAACTTTGATGTCTTTTGCGGATAAATTCGTAGTTTCTTGCTCAAGATAGGGTCTATATAGAAAAAAAAAAATTTAAATAAAAATAATAATAAATAATAAACAAATATGTGGCAGTTACAACCCCGAAGGGCATTGGTCATGCTTTTCTTCCATTACTGTTGTATGTGTTAAATTTTGGACAGTATTAAGAGAGACCTTTTTATTTTAGTTGGTTCCAAATGGCAGAACTCTAGTGACATTACTTTTTCTGAGGTTTGTCGCAGAGTTCTTTTAGAAGCTTTTCCATGGCAAACTATCACTGCAGGAAGATTTCCCAATTGCTTGCCGACAGGGGGGTACCGTTCCAAAGAAAAATCTTTTCGATATTAAATTTTTTACTCTTCAGCCGGGGATTGAACCTACCATTTACAGATCAGAAGGCCAACATACTAACCTGTGCTACGGCACCCACAATAGTAAAATTACGTACAAAGAAAAATAAAAAATATTTAAAATTATGTCTAAAAAAAAACGACAACGCGGTTGTACATTTTCTTCTGGATTCGCATTCGGACTCTGTGAAGGTTAACCTAAAGTGGCTATAACCTTCTTTCCAGAAGGTGATCTAATACGACTCCGACGTGTTAGATCATTGCCTTCGGTACATCGAATTATCATTTTTATACCCTGCATAATGCAATATGCAAGGTATATTCATTTCGGTCAGATGTTTGTGTCCACTTGAAGGAATCTCCGGAGATATAGACATAGATATATATTCGTGATGGTGGTCTGGTGGTGTTTTCGCAAGGTAACGTATCTAACTGCCTCAACCAGGTGGGGCTAGCGCAATCCTTGTTGAACTCATCGCAAGTCAACTCACTGGCTGTCATGTAGTTTGATCTGAGCGCTATGTGATGATACCTTTATTTGTTAATGAGGGGTAGTCATATAGCTTGCTCTGCTTACTCTGTGATGGCGCTTTCATTATTATTAATGGGGGCCCTCCATGTGGCGACCACCGGGCAACGTCTTCCTGGCACCCGCTGGGAGGCGGCTGAAGTGAGTGGCGAAAATCTCCTCGGTTAGAGGTTGTGCGTTGGGTTTGGGACAAGCCACATAAAAAACCCCCCCAATGAAAAAAAAAATATGCCTCGGATAAGGACTACCGCTTTTGTTGATGACCCCCGCAAACGAAAAAAGGACCACGATTTACGGATATGCACCTGGAATGTCCGATCCCTTTATAGGGAGGGTGCTTCTATCCAGCTGGTTGATGTCCTAGAAAAATACAGAGCTGACATCACCGCTCTCCAGGAAATGCGATGGACAGGACAGGGCTGCACCAAAAGAGCGTCCTGTGACATCTACTACAGTTGCCATGCTGAAAGGCACGAATTAGGATGTGGATTTTTGGTCAGCAAGAGACTACGACATCTTGTCTCACAGTTCACGCCTGTGAACGAACGGCTGGCCACAATCCGCATCAAGGCATAATTTTTCAACATCAGCCTTATATGTGCCCACGCTCCGACGGATGAGAAGGACAATGTGACCAAGGAGAGCTTCTTTCAGCGCCTCGAAGAAGCTTATGACCGCTGCCCCCGCCACGATATCAAAATCGTGCTTGGCGACTTTAATGCCAGGGTGGGCAAGGAAGGTACCTTTGGTCCAACTGTCGGAAAATTCAGCTTCCACCAGAACACCTCCGATAACGGAATGAGGCTGATCGACTTCGCCGCAGCACGAAACATGATAATTGGTGGTACCAGATTCCAGCATCTCGACATCCACAAAGCGACATGGCTGTCTCCAGATCAACGTACAAGAAACCAAATTGATCATGTGGTGATTGACGGAAGGCAAGCTTCCAGTGTGATGGACGTGAAATCGATCCGTGGTGCCAACATCGACTCGGATCACTACCTTGTTGCAGCTAAGGTGCGCACACGCTTATGTGTCGCAAATAACAAGAGAAGTCCCACACAGAGAAAGCTCGACGTCAGTAAGCTGCGATCACCAGAGACAGCAGATGCATTTTCCACTCGACTATCGGATCTGCTTATGCAGAACACTCCCCCACTTGATGATACATGCGCACGGTGGACACATATATCCCACTCCATGACTACTGCTGCCGAGGAGGTAATCGGTTACTACCGGCCTCTGAGGAATGAGTGGTATGATCAGGAGTGTCGCGACGCTACCGCAGAGAAAGACGCCGCCTACAGAAAAACCCTGCGTGCAGGCGTAACGCGAGCTGTTAAGGAGCGGTATAGAGAGAAAAGGAGTGCAGAGAGACGTCTTTTCAGGCGCAAGAAGAGGGAGTTGGAAAGACGCGAGTGTGAGGAGATAGAGATGTGTACCGACAAGAATGAGACTCGAAAATTCTTTGAAAAGATCAAGCGCCTGAATGGAGGTTTAAATATCGGAGCCTCTTCTTGTCGTGATGGAAATGGGAATCTGGTTACGGATGTCCAGAGTGTACTGAGCCTATGGAGGGAACACTTCTCCACGTTACTGAATGTTACGAACAATTCCGCCAGTGGAGGAGAATGCCCGATAACCCCAATTACAGACGATGGTGTTGATGTTCCACCACCCGACTATGACGAGGTTGAAACGGCCATTTTAAGGCTGAAGAACAACAAAGCTGCAGGTGCTGATGGCCTGCCTGCCGAGTTGTTTAAGACCGGAGGCAATGAGCTGCTCACCCGCATGCACCAGCTCATAAGCAGAATATGGTCGGATGAAAGCATGCCTGATGATTGGAGGCTCAGTGTTCTCTGTCCTGTACATAAAAAAGGAGACCCCACAATTTGCGCCAACTACCGTGGAATAAGTCTCCTGAGCATCGCGTACAAGGTTCTATCGAGCGTACTGTGTGAAAGGTTGAAGCCTATGCTCAGCAACCTGATTGGACCTTATCAGTGTGGCTTCAGACCTGGTAAATCCACCATCGACCAGATTTTCACACAGCGCCAAATCCTGGAGAAGACCCAAGAAAATCAGATCGACACACACCACCTATTTGTTGATTATAAAGCCGCTTTCGACAGTCCGGTAAGGGATTACCTCTATGCAACAATGTCTGAGTTCGGTATTCCTGCAAAGCTCATTCGACTTTGTAGAATGACACTGCATAACTCCTGTTGTGCAGTGAAAATTGGGAAGGACCTCTCCGCACCGTTTAATACCGAACGGGGTTTCAGACAAGGTGATTCGTTATCGTGCGACTTCTTCAATCTTATTATGGAGAAAATAATACGAGCTGCTGATCTACGGCATAATGGCACTATCTTCAACAAAAGTGTCATGCTGTTAGCGTATGCCGACGATATTGACATAATCGGCATGAACACGCGAGCAGTCAGTGCAGCATTCTCAGAGTTGGAAAGAGAGTCGCGTCGGATGGGTCTCACGGTGAACGAGGGCAAGACGAAGTATCTAGTGTCAACAAACAAAGAGTCCCGGCGTCTTGGACAGCACGTCACTGTTGACAACTACGCTTTTGAAGTAGTAAGGGACTTTGTCTATCTTGGAACCAGCATTAACAGCAGTAATGACGTCAGCTTGGAGATCATGCGTAGGATAACTCTTGCTAACAGGTGTTACTTTGGGCTGAGTAAGCAATTGAGAAGTCGAGCCCTCTCTCGAAGAACGAAAACTACACTCTACAAATCTCTCATCATGCCTGTCCTAACATATGGCGCTGAATCCTGGACAATTTCCACCTCGGATGAGCGAATGCTTGGAGTTTTCGAGAGAAAAGTCCTACGCAAGATCTTTGGACCTATTTGCGTTGGTGGCGAGTACCGAATAAGGTACAACCATGTGCTGTACGAGCTGTATGCCGATATTGACATAGTAAAGCGCATCAAAATCCAGCGGCTGCGCTGGCTAGGCCATGTCGAGCGAATGGAAGAACACGCTCCAGCTAAGAAGGTGTTATATTCGGAACCCGTTGGAGGACGACGCAAAAGAGGAAGACCAAACCTCCGGTGGAAAGACCAAGTACTGGAGAACCTGACGGCGCTTGGAATTTCTAACTGGCGCCAGCTAGCGAAGAACAGAGATGGCTGGCGAAGCATGTTATTTTCGGCTTAAATCGATACTCGGTTGTTATGGCCACATAAGTAAGTAAGTATATATTCGTGATCAGCGTCGCTTAAATTTTCGATTTAACGATGTCCGTCCGTCCGTCTGTCTGTCACCTGGCTGGTTCGCACGATAACTTGAGTAAATATTGAGCTACTTCGCATAAGTAACCTATGATCCAAGGGTACGGAGCGGATTGATATTGGGCGTGATCGGTCAATAGCCACGCCCACACCAAGCATTCAAAACGACTAACCTCGGAATTTTCAAAATCTTTAACTTGCTATAACTCACATAATATACCACTTGGGACAACAGTATTTGGTACATAGAGTTATATTATATTACTATATAATCTCGCCGAAAGTGGATGAGGCACGCCTACTTTTAGCGTAGCTCCCATACAAAGTTTCTGTACTTCTTTTAAATTGAAACAGCTGTAACTTCTACAACCTTCTGTCTAGAATAACCATAATTGACACTTAGATTAACATGTTAGTCGGAAATAATATGGCAGAAAATCAATGTGCCACTCCCACTCCTTTTTGGGTCTCCCATATATAGTTGCGGAAATTAAAAAAATGTTACCGGTTATAACTTGCAAACTATTCAGCGTAGAATAACGAGTTTTAAGGTGTAGATTAGTATTGTACGAGCAACTAGGCTCACAGGAAATGGGCGCGCCATGCCCACTGTTTATTGTAGCCCCCATACAAAATGATTGAAATTCTTTAAAATTGAAACAGCTGTAACTTACGAACTATTCAACGTAGGACAAACAAATTTAAGGTGTAGATTAATATTGAAAAATTAATTGGATTTACAAGAAAGAGGTAAGCCACGCCAACTTTTTATATAGCTCCCATACTGTCTCGGAATTATTTTAAAAACCTCCTTTAAATTATCCCTTTTAGAACTCTCATAACATACAAAGTACTTCGTCAAAGTCAACTATATTTCGGGTGTAAATTAGTAGTATATGCACAAATTGTTTTTCAAAAAGTGTAAATAAAAGAAAAAGATGGATATTCGAGTAAACTTTTTATATATATATCTACATATGCAGGGTATAATTTGGTCGCCCCCAGCCGACTGTAAGGAGATTGTTTCTTTACTTGTTTGTACTCCTAATATTTACTGCATTGTTACTGAATTGCATTTACTTGTATCTCTTCTTTTGCAGTTAGACTTAGGGCCTACATAACGCTTCTATCTTGGTTTCAGTTGGAGTTGGCCACAGGTGTACATCTACATATTGCTACCGTTGATTTTTCATTATTTGTTAATGATATCTTGAATGAATTGATGGCTGTCAGTTTTATATTGTATTTCGACTGAATCCACTAATGTTGATGATATATTCCTTAAACTTAATGCTGACCTTCATTCTATAAGATCTGTTAATTAACCCTCTGAAATCGAAAACATTGCCTATCTCGATGTCGATGTCTTAGCTCTAACCTGAACCTGTTGATCGTGCTGATAGCTTAGGTTTCACCATTAACTTGAGGCTCATGCATTGGAATCACCTTAACCCTCTAGTGAACAGGGTTTTATGTATATTTGTGCCTCTCAAGTGGCAGATGTAATTTGACGCGGGACACTGATAGTTGAAAGCTCTACATTTTTTTGGTTTTGATTTAATCGTCAGTTGAAGTTTGATTTCATTGTATTTACATCATTTGAATTTTTTGTCGCTGTACATAAATTTTGTATATTAATAAGAAACTTGTTTGCTTATTTTTGGTTTCAAGAAAATTATAGTAAATATGTGCATTAAAAATATTTCTTCTTTTATAAACTTTATATGTGTGGGGTTCTTAGAAGTGACAAAAAAGTGTGTTTGAGCACACAGCCCCTATGGACAGGCTGACCGCGAAAACACAGGTCTGCAGACGGACTTGCTGTGTTAAGGCAACTTTTTTGTCACTGCACTGAAATTGCAAATTTGTTTTCGCGACCCAGTTTAATATACATATGCACTTTAAAAATATCGAGTTGTTTACTGTCAGTGAGATAAGATAACATAAGATCAATTAAAAATCTTAAAGGATTACTGGTCGTAGGTACTTCGATTTAAATGAAAAGATTATTTGCAAAATGTGTTGATTTTACTTGATTGATTTTGATTGATGGATTTATATAAGTTTATCCTGGATTCTGAGGTCAATTAAATTGTCTTAAATAGAACTGTCGACAACTATGAATGAAAAGATGGAATAAATCATTTTTGTTTAGTTATTATTTATTTATTATTTTTACATTTAATAAATAAATGAAGAAATAACCAATAGTTCTACAATAAAACGATTCTGGAAATTAGTTAGATGCAATCAGTAATGCAATCTTTAATACAGTCATCCAGAGTTTTATAGGTATTACCCTCGGTTGTTTCACACCCACCCGCTTGCCATTGTTCGCATTTTTCAGTATTGGGATTATAGTAGTAGCCAGTAAGTAATGGCTTAGAAAAGCACTCTCCCATTCCACCGGGAGGAGTTTCATAACATCGATCTATTGGTTAAATATTTAACAATATCCAAATGTATGTAAGTATATAACAAACACAAAGAGCTTGAAATAAATTAAATTCAAACCTGGCCTCAACCTGGCTGAACAACATGTTATAAGATAGATTGCTATTAAAATTATAACAAAATTCCAAGTTTTATTCATTCTAGACGATTTCTAAATTCGTATTTTTCTGACTGAAAGATGTACAGAACTAAATACGATTCGAAGAAAATGATTCTTATATACTTGTATTTAATTATGTACAATACATAAACAACATGACATGATTATTGGTTTTTGAAAGTGATATAAGTCCAGTTACAAAATAATATATTTATGTTATTTTTAAATCAAAATCGTCATAAATTGAGAATAAATGTAATTAACTATTTTTGATAAAAATTGACTTGTACTACTTTTATAAATATCGCTACATATAATATACATATACAAATAAGACAGATTGTACGTTTGCATATTACTAAGTATGAAATCTATATTACTACAAAGAATCCATTAACCCATTAACGACTACGCCTATATATAAACAACGGCAGCAAGAGAACAAGCTTATTCATGCTTAGAGTTCATATAGCAATGAATATGGCCTATCAAATGTTGTGAAATGCAACTCCGTTCACTTGTTTTGCTATGTAACCGTTCTAAGGGTGGGATCAGTCATGGGTTAATTGACTGTTTTCTAGTTTTTTTGCATCATTATCTTGAGTTTTATAGAATGTTCAAATTTGCATATAAATATATCTGCCCCTCTTTGGATTGCTTTGTTTTAGAGGACTGTTCTCAAGTAATTAGTAAAGCCTTAAAAATCTTAAACATTCATCGGGGGAATTTACCCAATTATAACATTTCGTTTTATAAACTTACCCTCATAACTTAACATACATAATTTATATATACGTACGTACATGAACATATTTAAAATTAATGCAAAATTATTAGCAGCTCTTCTGAAATATTTGAAAAATTTGGAAAAAAAAATATTTTCAGAAATAATTTGGTCAACGGTTCGAATTGAGATTTAAATCGTTTACTTCTGGGAAAAGTTTTAAAGTAATTTCTTGTGTAAAACTGAAGAAACATGAAAAAGGAAAAAGTGATGGTAACGGTTGCTGGCTTTTGATTCCTGATGATGTGTTTGTACTTTGATTCACATTCAGAATTTAGTAAATTATAAAGCATGTTCTGTCATTTGTCGAGAAAGAACGACGGCCACATACAAAGTTATTGAAATTTATCATAAACTTTTTTCACATATATTAAAGACTTAAAAAAATAATCACAATTTTTTTAAAATGAATCTCTTCGATTCACATTAAGAAAAAATTAAGTTTCTTTAATATCACAAGGGTTAATATATTTCTGTTCATACGTAGATGGACATCCCATAACTAACGTCGAATACATATTACCTACACAAAGATACACTGAAATAAACCTATGTGTCAACCTATGACCAGTGATATTGAAAAAGAAACAAAAATAGTACCGATTATAAATAAAATTTCAGTTGTAAACAATATTAAATCAAATTCAGTTTAACCCATGAAAAAAATCAGCATATTTCCAGACACATTGGAGAAAAATTTCACAACGTATGCGGGTTAGGTTAAATTATACCGGTATCATATAAGGTCCAGTTAAAAGAAATCCATTATTTTGGCATTAAATTGAAGGTTTTATTTAGCATAGTTAGAATGATCCGATTTAGATCAAATATGAACCGTTTTGTTCGATAACTTGTTGCCATTTTGAAGGTAATTTTATAATGCCACTCTCATGGAAACCAGATCCGAATTATAAGGTGGATGCTTTTGGTGTTGTCCTAATGGAACACAGTCCTCTCCTATTGGCCAAATCTGGCCGCTTCTGGGCGATTGCTTCCTTCAGACGGTCCAATCATTGACAGTAAATTTCCGAATTAAGAGTTTGGCCGTAGGGGACCAGTTCATAGTAGATGATTCCCTGCCAATCCCACGAAACACATAGCACAACCTTGCTGACCGTCAATCCTGGTTTAGCCACCGTTTGCGCCGGCTCACCGCAATTTGACCACGATCGTTTTCACTTGACGTTGTCGTAAGGGACCCATTTTTCATCACCAGTAACCATCCGCTTCAGAAATGGATCGATTTTGCTGCAATTCAGCAGCGATTTGCAGATGGAAATTCGGTCCATGGGTTTTTTTTTTGCGTTAATTCGTATGGCACCCATATATAAGGCTTCTTTTTGTATCCAGCCTTATTTAAATGGTTCCAAACGGTTTTTTGTGCAATGTTTAGCTCCTAGGCAATAGAAACAATGCTTACATGATGGTCAGACTCGACGATTTCCGTTATTTTATCGATATTTTCGACAATTGGGTGGTGCATCTTTGACATCAAAATTACCGGAACAGAATCGACGACCCCAAAATTGCACGTGATTGGCTGTTATAGTATCAGGATCATAAACACTATTTACATTTTCAGCTGTGTGGCTTGCGTTTTCGCCTTTATCGAAGAAAAACTGTAAAATATGGGGTAATTTCTCTTTACTTGTGTCCATCTTTGACGCGTGCTCAAACAATACTGAGTTAAGCAATCACAAAACTGCCTGAAAAATTTATTTAGTACGAAATCCTATGTTTCTAATGCCATCTAGCTTAACCCGATCGCACTTATACAATGCGAGATACAGATTACTAAAGCCAACTATTGGAAAAATAATAGATTTATTTTTACTACACCTGATATAAATCATATATACATCTACATAGCTTGCTAGTGAAACGTAGACTGGACCAAGTTACGAGTTAGATAACTTTGAAATGTTCAGTTTTCATTGCCAATTTCAGTGGTGTTTGTTGGTTCAGTGCCGCTGCTTCAGCTAGATGGTTATTCTGATTTGTGATAGAATCATTCATAATAGTTAGATTTTTGTAGGCTTTCTGATTATCCTTGAATTTAGAATGTTCAGCGTTTGGATATTAGAGATAATAAAGCATTCTGTATTGGTACTACCGTTAGACTTCTTTACCTGATTACACTTGTTTCCTGGTAACCAATAATAGTAATAATCATCTGTAGTGTTGCCATGGTAAATTTATATGAAAGTATTGATCAAATGATTGGAACACCATTTTGAATTACGCGGATGAGAGTTGGAATAACAGACGTTTGAGTTCATCATTAAAAAATAATATATATATATTTTTTTTTTTTAACAAGCTTTTTCATTGGATCTTTCTAAAATTACTTAGAAACTAACAATAAGTGATCAAATCTTACAAACTAAATAAAATTATGTGATATTCCCAACGTTCCATCACAATTTGTTGAGTCACGAGGTATAGCAATTTCACAGCATATTCAGTGTGTCTTTTCTTTTTAATCGACGATGCCCCGTGCTCAGCAACAATTGCCTAGCAAGGGGATTTGGATGACTGTGTAATTTTTGAATGTAGCTTCTGCAAGACATTGCAACTTCCTCAGAAATTGTGGGTACATTTAAATCTCGATGGATGTTAACGTTCCTCATATACCAAGGCGCGTTTGCGGTGCCCCAAAACTGAATACCATAAGTCCAGATTGGTTTCAGGATTGCTTTATATAATAGCACTTTGTATTCGAGATTCAACTTTGATCTTTTGTGTATCAGCCACCATAACTGATTAATTTTAAGCTTGATCTGAGTTTTCTTTGCCTCTATGTGATTTTTCCAGGTCAGCCTTCTGTCGAGGTGAATACCCAAGTACTTTGTTGAGGAACATTGTGGAACTGATTGGCCATTAATTTTAAGTGGGGGACATGTATCTAGCCTTAGCGTGAAGGTTACATGTACGCTCTTTGATTCATTGACTTTTATACACCATTTTGCTAGCCAGATTTCGAGAGAATCGATATGAGTCTGCAGGAGTTTAGTAGCTTCTATGGGGTTAGAGCGAGAGCACAATATTGCCGTATCATCTGCAAAGGTCGATATAAATGTATGGTTATTGCTGGGCATATCTGTAGTGTATAAGAGATTCAGTAAGGGGCCCAAAACGCTTCCTTGAGGAACGCCAGCGTGAATATCCAATGGATTTGTCGTGTAATCCTTGTGATGTACGAGAAATTGTCTTTTCGTGAGGTAGCTACTAAGCAATGAGGAGACATTTGCAGGCAGTAATAGTTTGAGTTTGTAAATAAGGCCATCGTGCCATACTTTATCGAAAGATTGAGTGATATCAAGAAAGACAGCTGAGTAATACTTTTTTTCTTCAAAAGTGTTCCTTATCAGAGTTACAATGCGGTGGACTTGTTCTATTGTGCCGTGCTGTTTTCTAAATCCAAACTGATGTTGAGGAATCAGTTGGTTGAGATTAATAAATGGAGTTATATTCATGACAAGTAGCTTTTCGAATACTTTAGAAAGTAGAGGCAGGAGGCTGATAGGTCTGTACGATGCAACTTTTGTAGGGTCTTTTCCTGGTTTTGCTATCATAATAATTTTTGAAGTTTTCCAGCATTTGGGATAGTGTTTAATACGAAGGATAGCATTGAAAATGTGCATCAGATGAATTACTGAAGCCGGAGGTAGCTCTTTTATCATTTTACCGGTAATGTTACCTGAACCAAAATAATATGAAGTCCGAATATGTATGTAATTCGTAAAATCGCATGATATTTTGTTTAACTGATAGAAGAACAGGATCCAGCCAAGAAGGTGTTATATTTGGACCCAAGCTCCGGCTGAAAGACCAAGTAGTGGAGAACTTTGGCACTTGGAATTTCTAACTGACGCCAAAAGATATCTTGATTGAATTCAACCATTCCATGTATAATTTGTGCATATGCTGATGACAATCAGCTGTATATTTCCGCAGACGCGACTAATGTTGATGGTATATTCCTAAAACTTGAGGCTAACCCTTATTCTATAAGATCGTGAGCGGTCAATAACAATCTGTTAATTAACCCTCTGATATCGAAAGCATTGTCGACCTCGAGGTAGGTATTTTAAATTAAACTTGAACTCGTTGTTCTTGTAGACTAATGCATTGGGATCACATTAACCCTCTAGTGGGCAAGCAACACCTTCATGAATTTAAAACATGTTCAAAATGTTTTTATGTTTGTTTTTGCCTCTCAATTGGCAGATGTAAGCTGACACTACACACTGATAGTTGAAAACTATGCATTGCTTGATTTCGATGTTCTCGTCAGTTGTAGTTGGATTTCGTTGTATTTATATCATTTTAATTTTCTGTCGCTGTACGTAATTTTTGTATATCAATAAGAAATTTGCTTATTTTTGGTTTCAACAAAATTATAGCAAATTAGTACATTAAGAATATTTTCTTCTTTTATCCACTTTATATGTGTAGGGTGTTTAGAAGTGAAGGGATCTGAGAAAGATATACAGTACTCAGAAAAGATATAAAGTACTCGCGACCCAGTTTAATATACATATGTACTTCAAAAATATCGTGTCATTTTCTTCGTCTGTATTGCATACTTCAATTGACATAAAGAAATGTGATAAGATCAATTAAAAATCCTAAATGACTACCGAACGTAGGTACCTCGAGTTAGATGAAAAGATTATTTGCAAAATGTATTGGTTTTACTTGTTTAATTGATTTATGTATGTTTATCATGGATTCTGAGGTCAGATCTGAATACGGCCTACAAAATTCTGCTAAAAATAACTGTCGACAAGTACGAATGAAAAGATGGAATCAATTCAATTTTGTTTATTCGTTATTTTTACATATAATAAATAGATGAGAAAATAATAATAAAACGATTGTGAAAATTAGTTAGATGTAATGCAATCTTTAATACAGTCCTCCAGGGTGTCATAGGAGTTACCCTCTCCTTTGTCGCATCCACTCGATTGCCATTGTTCACATTTTTCAATATTGGGATTATAATAGTAGCCAGTAAGTAATGGCTTAGCAATGCAATCTCCCGTTCCAAGGGGAGAGGTTTCATAGCATCGTTCTATTGGGTAAATATTTAAAAATATAATAATTCAAGTAAGTACATAGGAAGCGCAAAGAGCTTGAAATGAATTGAATACAGACCTGGTATCGCTGAACAACATGCTATAAGATAAATTGCTATTAAAATTACAACCAAATTCAAAGTTTTAATCATTTTAGATTTTTATTACTTGACTATTTCCAAATTCGTATTTTTCTGACTGAATGATGTACAGAACTAAATATGAATCGAAGAAAATTGATTCTTATATACTTACAGTTAATTATGTACAATACATAGACAACATGATATGATGATTGGTTTTTGAAAGTGATATAAGTCCAGTTACAAAATAATATGTTAATGTCATATTTAAATCAAAGCAATCCTAAAACGAGTATACATGTAATTATCTATTTTTTTTATAAAAAATAGACTTGTACTACTTTTATAAATATCGGTAATGTATATATACAAATAAAACAGTTTTTGTGTTTGCATTTTAATAAGTGTGAAATCATATATTTTTCGTTACTCCAAAAAAAATTAACCCATTAATGACCACGTCAACGTATGTTTTGAATAAACAACCGCAGCGAGAGAACAAGCTTATTCATGTTTAGAGTTCATATTTCAATGAAAATTACCTTCGAATGTTGCGAAATCCAATTCTGGTCGTTTGTAAAAGCAATCTCATATTGGATACCTTAATGTACAGGTCACTTGAAAAGTTTCTAGCCTGATACATATGTAGATACTAGTGCTTACGTATGAACACGTGCAAAGTTTCAAATCAATATGGCAACTCATTTGTTTAATAGCTGCTTGAAGTTGACGTGTTTTTTTTAAAATGGAAAAATTAAAAGAATGTGCCATTATTGAGTATTTATTTAAAAAAAGTTTATCTGGAGAAAGTTTATCTAGGGTGAATGTGTTCCTTCACATGCAACAGTACAAAATTGGATTGCTGAATTTAAACTTGGTCATACAATTACATACTGAAGATGAACTGGAATTTCAAAAAGTGCAGCGACACCAGAAATCAATGAAAACGTACATATTATTGTTTCCAAGCTCGACTATGTGTAAAATAGCTGATACCACAGACATCTCAGATGAACTAGTACTCCATATTTTGCATGAAGAATTGCGTATGAAACTGCTGTTTGGAAAACTGGTACCGCATTCGTTAACAATTCAACAAAAACTGAATCGAAAACAAATTTCTCAGCGTATTTTGGAGCATTTTAAGCAGTATAAAACCGACTTCTTGCGTCGTTTTATAACTATGGATGAGACTTGGATTTATCACCACGATCCCAAATTGAAACAAGAACGATTACAGTGGACTGAAGCTGGCTGCTCAGCTCCAAAGCCGTTTTTTTGGGACGCAAAAGGGATTTTGTCCATTGATTATCTTGAGAAAGGTAAAATAATAAACTCAGGATACTATTGTCACTTTTTTTGGATAAACTGGATGCAGTAATTCGCGAAAACATACCAGGTTTAAAGGAGAAAAAAATCATTTTTCATCAAGACAACGCATGTCCTTATACAAATGTTTTCACAGTGGCTGAATTCAAGGAATTAAAGTACGAATTGCTTGACCATCCATCGCATTCACCAAATTTCGTTCTCAGCGACTACTACCTGTTCCGAAACCTGAAACACTTCCTTCGCGGAAAGCGCGGAAGCTATAGAAGCTGTAGAGGCATATTTTGCAGATTTTCCGGAATTGTTCTTTGATGATGGGATATATTTATTGCAGGAGCACTGAATTAAGTGTATTGAACTGTTAGGAGATTATACTTAAATCAAAATAATTGTGTTTCATATTTAGAAACTTTTCAAGTGACCTGTACATATATTTAGTATATGAACATGATAAAATTACTAAAATTACTAAAATTAAGATAAACTATTATTCACATACAAAGGGTACATAGGTACTGCTCCCGAGGTTTTCGGAATTTTCAAGAGCTTTTTCCGGAACTACTTCGGAAAAAATTTAATTTGCATATACCTTTATAAAAACTCAAAAGATATTAAAAATAAGCAAAAAAAAAAAAAAATTAATCTATCTGATCAGTTATTCACATAAAAAAAAAATTAAGTTTTTTTTAATAAAAAGAATATCACAAGGGTTAACATATTTCTGTTCATACATCTTATTTGTCTGTCGTATATATTTTACCTACGCAAATATACATTGAAATAAAAATTAAATAAATGGAATTAAAACACAAAAGACCAGGGGTTTTTTTAAAATAAAAATATACACTGATATGTTTCATTATCTAATATGAATTAGATTTCAGTGGTAAACAATATTAAATACAATTCATTTTAACCGATTAAAAAAATCACTTCAAAGAAAAACTTTGCAAAGGTTATGTTAGATTATACCAGTATCATACATAGATCCTTATAGCTTGTTAGTGAGACATAGATCTAGACCTAATTATCAATTTTCAGTGCAAATATTAATAGTGCTTGTTTTCCTAGAGCCGCTGTATAGCTTGATGATTGGATGGCTGTTCTGTTCCTAAGCGGTTTAATACACAATTTTGAGTAATATATAATATTTACTTACTACCAACTGTTGGTGTGCTTAATTGAATACAACAAAAACTTGTGTTTAGCCTTTATTAATTTTTATTTAATTAATATTATTATGAAGAAACTATAAAGAAATGCATCAGTCTATTTTTTGAATTCAATTAGATGGGATGCAATCTTGAATGCATTCATCCAGGCTGGCATAGGTATTACCCTCAGTTGTACGACATCCACCTTCAAACCACTTTTCGCATTGTTGAGTATTTGGATTATAATAGAAACCTTGGAATCCCATTCTGCATTTTCCTTGCCCTATGGGATGGTCTTGAAGGCATCGCTCTATTGATTAAATACAAAGTAAATTCACATTGTTTGGAATATAAACAATTGATACCTGGTATGGCTGAACAACATGCAATTAAATAAATTGCCAAAAAAAGCACAACCAAATTCAAATGTTTATTCATTTTAAGACACGTTCTATTCTGACTATAAGATGTACAAAACTAAATAGAATTTATAGATTTGTCTTCTTAAATACCTGTGCTTAGGTACAATACATCAACAATATTAGTATGTATGTAACTATCGATAACCCCCATATGAAATACATTGATTGATATAATATATAAAAGGTCGCGTTATTCAATTAGGAAAAATGCTTATATTCAAATATTTATTTATAATTTAAAAAATTATATTTATTAACAAAATAGAGTTAAGAAGATATATGTATATATCTATTTATATACATTTATACATATATACATACATATATATATATAAACATATATATATAAATATATATATATATATATATATATATAAATATATATATAAATATATATATATATATATAAATATATATATAAATATATAAATAAATATATATATATATATATATATATATATATATAAATATATATATATATATATGTATATATATATATATATATATATATATATATATATATATATATATATATCTTCTATTTGTGATCGTCCTCCTCCATTCTTCGGACTAGTTCTCTCGCATGTTCTTTCCCGTACCGACCGCCAGAGTCTTTATAACTATCGTATAATATATAACCACCTCGTATATATGAACAAGTATAAAAACAATATATAGTACTTAACATAAGTTATATACATACTAATTACTAGATTAAGCACTAAAACATTTTCCATCTCGAGGACATCCATGATATTCACCGTCTTCCAAGTTCTTAAGATTCTCTTTAAATCTTCTATACCATTATAAGTTTTAATGCACGTCTTTTCAAGTTTAGAACAAAATTTTTGAAATGACTACTTTTCCAACAAAACTCATATCACACACACGCGACATATTTGCAGGCTCACTAGCATCATGATCAATTTTGCTAGTCCCACCACAACCTATTTGTTCGCTTTCAACTAGTGACTTTAACATATGCATGTCTTAATATATGGTAAATTACTCCCACACAGATTACCTTTCGTTAGTCACATTGCTAGTGCTAAAAGAGAAATAATTTACTTGCACAAGATAACTATTCACGAAAGAAAGAGAAAAAGAAAATTAAAAATATTATATATTAGTTTATACGATCACGAAAAAAGAAATCGAATATTTTTTAGCTATTCACGTATGCATTCAGTAGAAATATAATTCAATTTGCGCTAAAAAGAATATTATAATGAAAAGGCTAATTAATGAATATAATAAGCTATTTCCATAGGGGGTTATCTGTAGTTGCATACATAATTGTATTGATTATGTATTATACTGAATTGTGAGTATTGTATTTAAAAAGACAAGTCTATAAGTTTTAATTGTTGAAGTATGTTCTTAAACACATTTAGTCTTGTTCAGTTTATGATCAGAAGAGAACGTATCTTGAAATGAATAAACATTTGTGTTTGGTTGTGGTTATAATGGCAATCTATTTGATTGCATGTTGTTCAGCGATACCAGGTATGATTTGCTTTCATTCCAAGGGATATTAATTGTTTGTTTGTTTAAATAATTATCCAATAGAGCGCTGTCTCGAAGGCCGTCCCGAAGGTCGTGGAATCTGCTTGATGGCAATAAGTGGTTACTTTTATAATCCGGATACTCAGAAATGCGAACAGTGGTCAGGTGGTGGATGTGAAATAGTAGGAGCTAATTCCTTTAACAGTCTGGAAAATTGCATTCAACATTGCATAACGTCTAATTAACTTAAAATAATATTTTAATGAATTTTTCTAAATTGTTTCTTTATTTGCTCTGTGTAACTTCTGTGTAACAATTATAAATAAAGAATTATGTTGTATCTAAAAATATATATATTTAATTCAACACACAAACACCTGATGTCATTCAAATTTTTAACAAGCCTTCGGAATCAGATTTTAAACTATATTTTTAGCGTTTTATAATATTATTAAAATAATTGTTGTATAATTAAATATTTAAATAAATATTTTTTATAAACAATTTATTATCGCATTTGCTATGGGTCCCAATTTAACTAAAATACATTTAGTCACACGCATTAAAAAAATGTATTCTTTTGGAAAATCATATTTTGCCTGAACAAATCTAGACTTTTTAGGCAAAATAATTAATGTCAAATTGTAATGAAATAATGAAAATGTAATGAAATAATGAAAATGTAATGATATATATATATATATATATATATATATATATATATATATATATATATATATATATATATATATATATATATATATGTATATATATGCATATATATATATCTATATATATATATGTATATATATGTATATATATATATATGTATGTATATATATATATATATATATATATATATACATATATATATATTTATGTATATATATACAGTGGCTCACAGCTTATTTCGTACAGTGTATATATTTTTATGTACATGGCTGTAACATCGAAACTAAAAAACTTATCAATAAGTTTTGAATGTAGATGTCTATGTATGTGTTTAGTAAACCTAATAAGAAAACGGGGAACCCCAAAAATTGTTCTTTTTGTCATGCAAGAGAGAAAAACTATTGATCAGCTGATTTTCAGCTCACATCTTATTTCGTACACAAACTTCAATGTAAGTAAGTTTCATTCTGCCGCGCAGTTACAAAGTTTTTTTGAATTGTATGAGTTTTTGGACCTTTTTAACTATTATAACAATTTTTATTATTATTATTTTAAATAGTTAAAGTGCTGTAAATTAAACATTTAGCGTTATGGGTCGTCGTACAACGATGGAACAGCGTAAACTGGTAATTAACCATTTTAGGAAAGGTCAGAGTGTGCGAAAAATTGCTGAAATGACAAATTTAAGTGCCTCAACTGTCCAATACATCATTCAACGCTTCGTTCGCGAAAATCGGTTGGAGAACAAGGGCAGAGAAGCACCTAATAAGATTTTCAACGCTTCAGACGAGCGTTATATTGTACGAAAAATTAAGAAAAATCCAAAGTTATCCGCTCCGAAGTTGGCTGCAGAGGTTCAGCGTGAAATAGGAAAATCATCCAGTGCTGAAACTGTCCGACGTGTGCTGCGCAATCATGACTTGAACGGTCGAGTAGCCCGAAAGAAACCATTCATTTCAAAAATGAATATACAACGCCGACTTGACTTCGCCAAAGAGCATATTATTAAGACTCCTGCGTTCTGGAATACCGTTATTTTCGCGGATGAGTCTAAGTTTAATATTTTTGGCTCGGACGGAATGTCATATGTTTGGCGTAAAGCGAATACCGAGCTAAACAAGGAGAACCTTAAGCCCACAGTGAAGCATGGTGGCGGTAGCGTGATGGTTTGGGCCTGTATGTCAGCAGCCGGAGTAGGTGAATTGGTTTTTATTGAGGAAACAATGGACAAAATGAAGTACCTCGAGATTCTGAAAAACAATTTACTTCAAAGTGCAGACAAACTGGGTTTGCGGGAAGAATTTCGGTACTACCAAGATAATGACCCAAAACATAAATCTGGGATTGTGCAATCTTG
Source organism: Megamerina dolium (assembly GCA_963854835.1). Lineage (NCBI taxonomy): Eukaryota > Metazoa > Arthropoda > Insecta > Diptera > Megamerinidae > Megamerina > Megamerina dolium. The sequence goes on along the minus strand of OY978528.1, from coordinate 30,151,430 downwards.
GCTTATTTGGAACTGCCCACACTTGATGTCTCCACCACCACAGTCACCTGACATGAATGTGATTGAAAATCTTTGGTCTATTTTGGACAATAAAATAAGAACACACAAGATTTCTAATAAGCAAGACCTAAAGAAGGTACTGATGGAAGAATGGAAAAAAATCACACCAGACATCACTCAAAAATTGGTGGATTCAATGCCAAATAGACTCCAGGCTGTCATTAACGCTAAGGGATGTCAACTAAATATTAAAATCAACTTACTTTGTTTTTAGTTTGAACTTAAAGAGACTGTACGAAATAAGCTGTGACATGAATTTTTCTATTTTTTTCTTATTTTATTTTTTTATAGTGTCAAACACTAAAATTTTGAAAAAGTAAATTTTGGAAAATAAAAAACAAACCTTCCTTTCTAAAATGGCATTTATATTTTGTTCATATTTTTGCTATATTAGGAATTACGACTGCAGCAATTTTTAAACTGTCACTGTACGAAATAAGCTGGGAGCCACTGTATGTTATATTCCTTACTTATAGCGGGTGCATCTTATTAAATACTTTTATACGGCACTTAGCACTTTAAGATTTAGACCATTTTCATTAGGATATAAAAATAATGGACGACTTTTACCAGGGATAGGGGTGGAATCGTTATATTATAACATCGATTTTGAAACTGTAATAAATACATATTCTGACCCATTACTCTGTGCGGAGAATTCTTTTAACGAGTCATACGTTTAACAATTACAAAAATTGGAATAAATAATCATTTTGTCATACCTGGTTGATTTTGATAACACTTTGCAAATTTTTACCTAATCACGTTGAGATTTTGAACGATAAAGCATATAAGTGAAGCTAGTAACTCAGTGAATTTCATTGCAATTTGACATAAATTGTTTTGGCTAAAAAGTTCAGTTTTGTTCAGGCAAAATATGATTTTCTAAGGGAATACATTTTTTAATGGGTGTAAGTAAATGTATTTTCATTAAATTGGGAGCCATATAAAAAATATTTAATTAAGTATTTAATTATGCAACTGACTGGTCTTACTTGGAAATTTTCATAATATTGCAAAATGCTAAAAATATAGTTTAAAATCTGATTTCGAGGGTACATTTAAAATTTCAATAGCATCAGGTGTTTGTGTGTATAATTAAATAAATATATTTTTAGATAAAACATAATTCTTTATTCATATTTGTTACACAGAGCAAATAAAGAAACAATTTAAAGAAATTCATTAAACTATTATTTGAAATTAGTTAGACGTTATGCAATCTTGAATGCATGTTTCCAAACTGATATAGGAATTACCTCCTTCTGTTCCACATCCACCACTTGACCACTGTTCGCATTTCTGAGTATTCGGATTATAAAAGTAACCACTAATAGACATAAAGCACATTCCACGACCTTTGGGGCGGCCTTCGAGACAGCGCTCTATTGGATAATTATTTAAACAAATAAGAAATTAATATCCCTTGGAATGAAAGCAATTCATACCTGGTATCGCTGAACAACATGCAATCAAATACATTGCCATTATAATCACAACCAAACACAAATGTTTATTCATTTCAAGATATGTTCTCTTCTGATCATAAACTGAACAAGACTAAATGTGTATAAGAACATATTTCAACAATTAGAACAGAAATTAAAACAATTTAAACAATATTCACAATTCAGTATAATACATAATCAATACAATTATGTATTCAACTACAGATAACCCGCTATAGAAATAGCTTATTAGATTCCTTAATTAGCCTTTTCATTATTATATTTTTTTTAGCGCAAATTGAATTATATTTGTACTGAATGCATACGTGAATAGCTAAAAAATATTTGATTACCTTTTTCGTGATCGCATAAACTAATATATTCTTCTTCTTCTTATGTGGCCATAACAACCGAATATCGATTTAGGCCGAAAATAACATGCTTCGCCAGCCATCTCTGTTCTTCGCTAGCTGGCGCCAGTTAGAAATTCCAAGCGCTGTCAGGTTCTCCAGTACTTGGTCTTTCCACCGGAGGTTTGGTCTTCCTCTTCTGCGTCGTGCTCCATCGGGTTCCGAATATAACACCTTCTTAGCTGGAGCGTGTTCTTCCATTCGCTCGACATGACCTAGCCAGCGCAGCCGCTGGATTTTGATGCGCTTTAATATGTCAATATCGGCATACAGCTCGTACAGCTCATGGTTGTACCTTATTCGGTACTCGCCACCAACGCAAATAGGTCCAAAGATCTTGCGTAGGACTTTTCTCTCGAAAACTCCAAGCATTCGCTCATCCGAGGTGGAAATTGTCCAGGCTTCAGCGCTATATGTTAGGACAGGCATGATGAGAGACTTGTAGAGTGTAGTTTTCGTTCTTCGAGAGAGGGCTCGACTTCTCAATTGCTTACTCAGCCCAAAGCAACACCTGTTAGCAAGAGTTATCCTACGCATGATCTCCAAGCTGACGTCATTACTGCTGTTAATGCTGGTTCAAAGATAGACAAAGTCCCTTACTACTTCAAAAGCGTAGTTGTCAACAGTGACGTGTTGTTCAAGACGCCGGGATTCTTTGTTTGTTGACACTAGATACTTCGTCTTGCCCTCGTTCACCGTGAGACCCATCCGACGCGACTCTCTTTTCAACTCTGAGAATGCTGCACTGACTGCTCGCGTGTTCATGCCGATTATGTCAATATCGTCGGCATACGCTAACAGCATGACACTTTTGTTGAAGATAGTGCCATTATGTCGTAGATCAGCAGCTCGTATTATTTTCTCCATAATAAGATTGAAGAAGTCGCACGATAACGAATCACCTTGTCTGAAACCCCGTTCGGTATTAAACGGTGCGGAGAGGTCCTTCCCAATTTTCACTGCACAACGGGAGTTATGCAGTGTCATTCTACAAAGTCGAATGAGCTTTGCAGGAATACCGAACTCAGACATTGTTGCGTAGAGGTAATCCCTTACCGGACTGTCGAAAGCGGCTTTATAATCAACAAATAGGTGGTGTGTGTCGATCTGATTTTCTTGGGTCTTCTCCAGGATTTGGCGCAGTGTGAAAATCTGGTCGATGGTGGATTTACCAGGTCTGAAGCCACACTGATAAGGTCCAATCAGGTTGCTGAGCATAGGCTTCAACCTTTCACACAGTACGCTCGATAGAACCTTGTATGCGATACTCAGGAGACTTATTCCACGGTAGTTGGCGCAAATTGTGGGGTCTCCTTTTTTATGTACAGGACAGAGAACACTGAGCCTCCAATCACCAGGCATGTTTTCATCCGACCATATTCTGCTTATGAGCTGGTGCATGCGGGTGAGCAGCTCATCGCCTCCAGTCTTAAACAACTCGGCAGGCAGGCCATCAGCACCTGCAGCTTTGTTGTTCTTCAGCCTTAAAATGGCCGTTTCAATCTCGTCATAGTCGGGTGGTGGAACATCAACACCATCCTCTGTAATTGGGGTTATCGAGCAAACTCCTCCACTGGCGGAATTGTTCGTAGCATCGCCATTCAGTAACGTGGAGAAGTGTTCCCTCCATAGGCTCAGTACACTCTGGACATCCGTAACCAGATTCCCATTTCCATCACGACAAGAAGAGGCTCCGGGATTTAAACCTCCACTCAGGCGCTTGATCTTTTCAAAGAATTTTCGAGTCTCATTCTAGTCGGTACACATCTCTATCTCCTCACACTCGCGTCTTTCCAACTCCCTCTTCTTGCGCCTGAAAAGACGTCTCTCTGCACTCCTTTTCTCTCTATACCGCTCCTTAACAACTCGCGTTGAGCCTGCACGCAGGGTATTTCTGTAGGCGGCGTCTTTCTCTGCGGTAGCGTCGCGACACTCCTGATCATACCACTCATTCCTCAGAGGCCGGTAGTAACCGATTACCTCCTCGGCAGCAGTAGTCATGGAGTGGGATATATGTGTCCACCGTGCGCATGTATCATCAAGGGGGGGGAGTGTTCTGCATAAGCAGATCCGATAGCCGAGTGGAAAATGCATCTGCTGTCTATGGTGATCGCAGCTTACTGACGTCGAGCTTTCTCTGTGTGGGACTTCTCTTGTTATTTGCGACACATAGGCGTGTGCGCACCTTAGCTGCAACAAGGTAGTGATCCGAGTCGATGTTGGCACCACGGATCGATTTCACGTCCATCACACTGGAAGCTTGCCTTCCGTCAATCACCACATGATCAATTTGGTTTCTTGTACGTTGATCTGGAGACAGCCATGTCGCTTTGTGGATGTCGAGATGCTGGAATCTGGTACCACCAATTACCATGTTTCGTGCTGCGGCGAAGTCGATCAGCCTCATTCCGTTATCGGAGGTGTTCTGGTGGAAGCTGAATTTTCCGACAGTTGGACCAAAGGTACCTTCCTTGCCCACCCTGGCATTAAAGTCGCCAAGCACGATTTTGATATCGTGGCGGGGGCAGCGGTCATAAGCTTCTTCGAGGCGCTGAAAGAAGCTCTCCTTGGTCACATTGTCCTTCTCATCCATATTATATATTATACGATAGTTAAAAAGACGTGGATGCCGTAGCTCAGTGGTTAGTGTGTTCGCCTTCTGATCTGTAGGTCGTGGTTCAATACCCGGCTGATGCATAACAAATTTTATGTCGAAAAGATTTTTCTTTCGAATGGTACACACCTGTCGGCAAGCAATTGGCAATTCTTCCGACAGTAACAACTTGCCATGAAAAAGCTTCTAAAAAGAACTCTGTGACAAAGCTCAGAAAAAGTGATGTCACAAGTGTTCTGCCGTTCGGAACCGGCTAAAATAAGTAGGTCCATTCTAATACTGTCCAAAATTTAAGACGCACAACAGTAATAGAAGAGAAGCTCGGCCAATGAGCCCTTTGGGGCTTTAAGTGCCACATATTTATTTTTTAGTTAAAAAGACTGTGGCGGTTTCCATCAGTAAGGATACTCGAATGACGGCTCGATCAAAAAGATCAGCAGTTAGTTTGCTGAGATATGTACGGGGAAGAAAATGTGAGAGAACTAGTCCGCAGAATGGAGGACGATCACAAAAAGAAACAGAAAGCCAATACAGCGAACAAACACAAACACGCCTCAAAAACAGAAAAACGACCGGATCATCATGACAAATCGGAAGCAGTTCATAATAAGACAGTTGAGGGCCACACCTATAACGTAATATAACTATTACTAAAAAACATGCGTAGTAAGATTCAACAGGATAAACATTCTAACGTGAAAAGGATTTGAAAAACTCGGAGAGACGTATTTCTCCTCGAGTTTGACAAAAGAAAGAAAGTCAAGCCGGAGTTGTTTTAACAAATCAAGACCACCTTACAGGAATCTGCTTCCGTGACTGAGGTCAAGCAAACAGTTATGGTCGAGATACAGGATTTCGACCCTTTAACAGCAGAAGAAGAAGTCGAAGAAGCAATAAAAAGGCTATTGCCAGGGCTAGAAAAGCTCAGAATATCGATTAGTAAGCTGGAGCACCATAGCTTAAGTAGTTTTTCGTGGGAATAAATTGGTCGGCCTTGGCCGACTATAAGGTAATTTTCTTCTTTTATATATATAACATAATGCTTTATTCATAATTGTTGCACAGAGCAAATAAAGAAACAAATTGGAAAAATTCCTTAGGCTATTATTTGACATTAGGTAGACCTTATGCAATCCTGAATACATTTTTCTAGACTGTTATAGGAATTACCCCCTGTTGTTTCACATCCATCAGCTGACCATTGTTCGCATTTCTGAGTATCCGGATTATAAAAGTATCCAGTAATTAATGCATCGCATAGTCCATACCCTTTCTGGAGCGCCTTCGAGACATCGCTCTATTGGGTAACAATTTAATCAAATAGTAAATTGATTTCTCTTGAAAGAAAAAAACAATTCATACTTGGTATCGCTGAACAGCATGCAAGATATATTGCCATTATTATCACAACCAAATTCAAACTTTTATTCATTTTAAGATACGTTCTCTTCTGATCATAGGCTCAACAAAACTAAATATGAATCAGAAAATATTTCAATAACTGAAACTTATAGAATTGTCTTTTTAAATACATCATTTACACTTCGGTCTTATATATAAACAACAATATTGTATATTCAATCACAGATAAGCCCCTATGCAACAGCTTATTGGGTTCTTTAAAAAGGTCATGTTATGTTCCTACGAGCGTTCCAAAAATTTGAGAAAATTACGTTTTAATTTAAAAAAATATCTATATTTATTATGAAAATTTACATAAGGTGAAAAGTTACGCATGTCTATGTGACAGATATGTGTCCTAAAAGTAATCATTGAACAAAGAGCTATTGAACGATTTTGTTCTAAACTTGAAATCATTGTGGTGGATGGAAATTTCACTGTTCACAAAGTACTGTCTGGAAATGACACGACTTGTAAAACTTTATCTCAAAAAAGTATGTGCTCGTTTTGTTCCACATGAATGTACGTGAATATGCGTTAAAGAGCATTTCTTCCGATGATTATAAAAAACAATGTAGAATTGATCACTATACATTGTGTTAAATAAAATGGAGACTATTTTCAATAAGAATAATTTTCGAAGTAAATTTCAATGTGTTTTATTGAATATATGTACGTAGTTACAAACATATAGACTCAAAATAAAATTTTAAATACTATTAGAAATAGTAAATTTCATAAACTTTGGTTTAAAGTTGTATATTTGATTTTCTGATCTTTTGGTCCCTCTTATCTATTGTATTTAAATTTATAAATAAGAAAACACTTTGGTTAATGCTACGCGCAAATGATCAAATATTGCTGATTTATGTAGACACGTACAATTGTATGCTGTGGTTTTCTTTATTTGGGTCGATTTCCATTTTCGACGAAAACAACAAGTCCAAGTTAGTTAATGATAATCATTAGTGTAATTTGCTATGAAAATTAAAACTAAATGCATTATGCTGACGCGGTGGAAGCGTATATAGATCAGTTCAGATGGCTTCCAGGTCTTGTGTTCGTTTTAAATATGTTCAGTCCTGGCAAGATTGGTCGGGTAGTTGCATACGAGTGTTACAACTCCCTTCTGCCATTCGTTTTCTGTACTGCGTCCGAGGCTAGGAAACATTTACACGGTGCTATTGGAATGATAATCACAGTTTGCAATGTTGTACCCTTCTTTGTTAGTTCGTCCGCAGTCTCGTTTCTTGGCATCCATAATAAGTATTATAACTGTTGAACTGCTCAGATTTCTCGCTAAGAGATGTTTTGCAGTTATGGGCTACTGATGAATTCTGGCGAACTCGTTCGTCAAGTTTACAGCCGTCGATGTAGAAGTGGATTGATCCATTGAAAGTGGTGTTCCCATATTCTCAATCAAATCTGTCCGCAATATGTGTATTAAACTTCTTGTCGAATGTCAACTTTGTCGTTTCATAGTCAACTGTTCCCGGTATAAAATCCATTATAGTGTCCATATATAGTGTCCTATACCGTTGCAGAATCATTCTGAAATTAATCTAAGTCTAATTGTCGATTGCTTCAACAAGGTAAATAGTAAGGTCATAAAGTATGAAAAATTTTAACTGTTATAATTTATAAAGTCTTTCATCTAGGACAACCATATTTGATACGAAAGTTGAAAAATGAAATAATGGATCAATAACTTTACAAGAAAGACGCATGATCCCCATACAAAGCCTCGGCATTTCTTTCATGTTTAATTCACCATTACGTAAGTAGTCTTTAGCTTAACATAATCGTATTTGGCAAAGTCGCAGAATTATCTGGAACTTTAAAACCCGCATAAATTAGTATTATAGGCAGAAATTATTCCGTAAAAAATTGGTCAGCCATGCTCACAATATTATTAACTTTAGAGAAGCCAGAGGATAGTCCAAAAATTGAATATGAGGATAGATTCAAAACTTCAACACCTTGCTAATGGTATAAGATTAAACATGTTGTTGTTGCTGTTGTAGATATTATAACAAAATACTTTATTCATTATTTTTACATGACGGAAATTAAAAATAAATCACAAATTCTAGAAAACTTCATTAGAACATTTTTTTTTTCAATTAGTTAGTTGAGGCAATCGTTATTACATTCTTCTATGCTCTTATATGTATTACCCTCACTCACTCCACATCCACCCTCGGACCATTGTTCACATTGTTCAGTTTTCGGATTATAATAGTAACCATTTATTAACATCTTGCATCTGCCATAGCCTTTGGGATGTTCTTCAAGGCATCGTTCTATCAATTAGAATTTAAATTAAACTATTAAATTCACATTGTTTGGATTATAAATGCCACATACCTGGTACAGCCGAACAACATGCAATCAGATAGATTGCCATTACAATCACAACCAAAAACAAACTTTTATTCATTTTAACAGAGAGGTTTTCTTCAAACTATAAGCTTTACACAACTAAATGTGAATTAGAAATATTTCTAAAATTTATACTTTTATAGTAGATCGGTCTTCTTAAATAGATACACTTCTGAACAATACATAAGCAATATGGTATGTACACAAATATAGATAACCCCCGTATGATAGAGTTTGTTAGGTACCTGATCAAGGCCGTCCGAAACTGTGTTATATGTTAGTGCGTTCCAAAATCTATTAAAACATACTTTAATATGTTTATAATTAAAAAGAAATATGTATATATTTATTATAAACTTTTTAATAAAAAGAGATTGTTCATTCTACTATCTGGGTTTTTAATCTTTATCATTTTGTAAGTCATTGAAAAATTGATTTAAATTGAGCAACAGTAACATGTAACATTAATTCATAAATTATATTTTATAAAAGATATATTTTTGTTAATATATTTTGGGGAAAAGGTGCTTCCAAAAACTCTTGGGTATCCCCTAGTAGAGGCCCAATAATATTTAATTAATATTTAACAAAAAATTGCTCTCATTATTATTATTATGCGCCGAACGTATGTAAAAGCTTTTTCCATTTTCTTTACCTAATAAAATAATCTATTTTCATTGAAAGAAAAAGTCGTATATCGTACTCATACAACTGAGGAGGTTCAATTGGAAATTTTACTAATTTCATATAATCGCAAAATGTCCTTCAAAAACTAGTGTTAAGGTTAAATTTTCAATTTGAATACTATAAGGTGTCAGCGTGTAAGATGTAATTAAATTTTTTTTTTTTTTTTTTATACAACGTATTACTTTATTTATCATTGTTATATGGAGAACATGAAGAAACAATTACAAATCGTAACAATATTCATTAGATAATTTGTTGAAATTAGTTCGATGTAATGCAATCCTGAATACATTCTTCTAAACGACCATAGGAATGACCATCTCTTGCCTCGCATCCATCCGCAAACCACTCTTCGCATTTTTGAGTCTCAGAATTATAATAGTAACCAGTTTGAACTGCCATACACGGTCCATGACCAACGGGACGGCCTTTGAGACATTTCTCTATTGGGTAAATATATAATTAAGTATTTAATTAAGGGAATTTAAACAACTAAGTAGTACCTGGTATCGCTGAAGAAATTACAATCAGATAGATTGCCATTAAAATCACAACCAAATTCAAATGTTTATTCATTTTAGGAGACGTGTTATTCTGACTGTAAGATGTACAAAACTAAATGTGTATGAACAAATATTTCAACATATAACAATTATAAACAATTATAAGATAACATTATATAGGCATTATATAGGTAAATACAGGTAACTCTCGCATGAGACGAAATATTAATTTCGAAAAAAAGTCAAATTAACAGGTCGACAGGTATTGGAAACATCACTGCATCCAGAAAAGAAAATGTTTGGTACGGTTTGCATGCCTGGGATATCACCGGCTCTTACTTTCTCAGATATGCTTTAGTAAGCCCTGATCAACCGAGATAGCTAATTTATGGCAGAAATAGATAGAGTTGTTTGCTTGGAACCAGGTAAATACAGCACCATCTATATGAATTAAATTAATTCTGAGGCGAAAAGTAGTAGGTAAAAGATTTAATCGATAAATTGATTTTTACATGATATATTTAAGTTTTTTAGGAGAACGAGAAGTATTGCACTTTTAATTTTCCAAGACTAATATGAAACAATTGGGTGGTGGTGGGTGCCGTAGCTCAGTGGTTAGTGTGTTCGCCTTCTGATCTGTAGGTCGTGGTTCAATCCCTGGCTGATGCATAACAAATTTAATATCGATAAGATTTTTCTTTCAATGGTACCCACCTGTCGGCAAGCAATTGGCAATTCTTCCGACAGTAACAACTTGCCATGAAAAAGCTTCTTAAAGAACTCTGTGACAAAGCTCAGAAAAAGTGATGTCACAAGTGTTCTGCCGTTCGGAACCGGCTAAAATAAGTAGGTCCCTTCTAATACTGTCCAAATTTAAGACGCACAACAGTAATGGAAGAGAAGCTCGGCCAATGAGCCCTTTGGGGCTTTAAGTGCCACATATTTATTTTTTTTTAATATGAAACAATTTTGTCGCTATGTGTTAATAACTCGATTTAATAGAGAATTTTGTTTAATAATTTTATAAAATAAGGTGAATATCAGTTAATTTTTGAAAGCATAAAGTCTTTTAGTTCCAAAAGTCTTCTTTGCTTATCTAATTCTTTTCTTTTATGGAAGAGGACCACAAGCTAAGTACTTGCTAAACAAGACAGTGTGTGATGCAATCCGCACCGAGTTCATCCCTGAAGATCTGACCGGCTACTGGAGGATGCTATTACAAGTTTTGAAGCAACTTTAGAGGGGTATTTTGACTATTTTAAATATATGTTAAAGTACTTTCGAAACAAAATCTAATGTTTTTTATTAAAGATATGAGCGGTATTTAATATTCTCTAATAATCAAATCGTGTTATTGAAGTGTCCTCTTTCACGAGAGTCATCTGTACATAAATGCATATACATAAATATGAAAGAATATTATATAATAGCTTCGATTGTATTTTATACAGAAATAAACATTGCTTAGAAAATGGACAACTAAAACTAAAAAAAAAAAACATCGATAAATTTAAGAATGCTCGAACATGTCTTTTTGTTTTTGTTACCTAGCTGGTTCAGGTAACAACTTGAACATATAAACAATGGTACAATCCGGAATGGGCATAATCGGTCAACTGTTACATCCATGCACTCTCAAAGAGACTAACTTCGGAATTAAAACATTTTTTAGCTGCTATAACTTACTTAATATACCATCTACTGTAGAACAATAATGTTAGGCATCTAGATTAATGGGCGAGTCATACCCAGTTCTTATACTAGGTTATTCATTTTGTGGTTCCGAAAGTGAGCGTAAATAAAACACACTTCTCTTTAGAATTTCGATCAGATTTTTATTTCAATATAACGTTTGGACCCTTCCAAATGTCAAATGTTCTCCATGGGATTGTGGTGCTTTAACAATCGCATCGAATTTTCTTCAGCGATGAGGCTAATTTCTCGTTACGGCGATGTGAATTGGCCATCAAGATTTTAAGGATATCACCGTTGCACTTTTTTTTGAGGGGCTACGCAAAGGATAATCCTCACACTCTTGACGCTCTGAAAACAAACAACCATCATGTTATATCCGAGATATTACCCGCTGTGTACCGGATAGTAATTAAAAATTACCTCACAAAGTTGTAATGAACTCAGGAGAAAGCAGCAAGTCACCCCTGATTTTTAATGTAGCTTGAAACCGCCATATTTTACGTATAAATTAACATTGTTGGAATAAGTAATTTTGCAAGAAATGCATGAGCCTATTATTTTTATTAAACAATATCCACAGAATGAAGTGATATAGTTACATGATTAAGATAGTAGCCTAAAAGTCGTTTACCACGCCAGACATTGACATGGCGAGCACACTTTTTATATCTGTCTACGTGTGCTGTGTATACATTGATCGTCCCAGGCCTACTGTAAGGTAATTTTTTTTAGTATTGATAGTAATTATTTATTAATTATAATTTGATTTTATGCTAAACGATTTTACACGTTTTTTTCGCCATACAAATTTGAGCCGACCTAATTTTAATATGTTATATAGATTAGAAATAATTAAACAAGAACCAAAATTAATTGCACAAATACTCGTATGTTTTCAGATTTGTTAGAGCCAATACATACTGATTCAAGAAATCGTGAGCTAATATAGCAACTTAGTACAACACTTAAGTGAAAAGGAACTAAAGTTTAAAGACGATTATTATGAATAATAAAATTGATAATATTTATTGATTTAATTTAATTTAATTGATAAATTTTTTTTTTTTTTATATTTCGATTAAAAAAGTACAGAATTTGAACATGTTTCTATGATCTTTTGGTCACTTCCATCTACAGAAATGTATATTCAAAAAATAAAATATGGTTTTTGCTGCACAAAATGATGATGAATTCGAATCCGTGGGAGCATTTTCATTGTCACCCTTTGATTTCCTTCTTTTCTGGTCAGTCGGACATTATATGTTTATGTTTTTTGTTGTGCTGTGTTATTTATTTGTATATGTAGTTACATACGTATGGAGTTGTTTGTATAATAATTGCACTTGATATTTGCCACCATCACTACCCTATAACTTCAACATCTTGAGTCTTGTGATATTGCTGATTGCGCAAACAATCCCAGTTTTTCAACACATTTATTACTGAATTCTGATTTATGTTAAGCAACTCATTGAACAGCTAATTATTTAAATTGGAAAATTTCCATTAGAAGCTTTATTAAGTTGAAAATTTTGATTTTGAGGACAGACTTAAAACTTCAAGTATTTTTGTTGTTGTAGATATTATAAGAAAGGACTTTATTCATTATTGATTCGTGATGGAGATGAATAATCAATTACAAGTTGCAGAAAAATTCATTAGACGATTTTTAGAAATTAGTTAAGGCAATCCTTGTTACATTCATCTATGCTGGTATATGAATTACTACTCTCCGTCACTCCACAGCCACCCTCGGACCATTGTTCACATTGTTCAGTTTTTGGATTATAAGAGTAACCATTTGTTAACATCCTGCATCTACCATAGCCTTTGGGATGCTCTTCAAGGCATCGTTCTATCAATTTGAATTTAAATGTTACTATTGAAATTCACATTCCTTGGAATATAAATAACACTTACCTGGTACAGCCGAACAACATGCAATCAGATAGATTGCCATTACAATCACAACCAAAAACAAACTTTTATTCATTTTAACAGAAAGGTTTTCTTCAGACTATAAGCTTTACAAAACTAAATGTGAATCAGAAATGTTTCTAAAATTTATACTTATGTATATAGTAGATCGGTCTTCTTACATAGTTACACTTCTGTACAATACATACGCGATATGGTATGTATACAAATATAGATAACCTCCGTTAGATAGAGATTGTTAGGTCCCTGCACAAGGCCGTTCGAAACAGTATTATATGTTAGTACGTTCCAAAATCTATTAAAACATACTTTTATATGTTTATAATTTAAAAAAAATTTATCTATTATAAACTTTTAAATAAAAAAAGATTTTACATTCTATTTAGGTTTTTAATCTATGTTCAACATTCTTTACTAAAGAATCAATATAAAAATTTCTTTCACAAGATTCTGCGCCGAAGCGATTTCTTTCCCGAATATTCTTACATCTCATTTAGATGTGTGAATAGGGTAAATTCATATTTGACTTCAATGAAAAACCTTTAATTCAGCGTAAACATTTTTACATTCCTTTCACATACATCCCTGTGCTACAATAATCATGTTTTATTGTGTGATTTGTTTCTAAATAGTATTCAGTCCGCAACAACACTTGCGTGTACTTCAATGTGATTAGAAGGTTGTTTCAGCATCTAATTATTATTATCTAATTCAAAATACATTAATTAGTTGGTCAAGACATAGCATAAGATAACCTTGTTTCAAGGCTAGCTTTGTCTGTATTACCGGTAGAAAATATTCTTCAAAAAATTACTGATCCACATCCATTGCTTAATCTTAATCTATTTAAATTTGAACCGCCATAACTTACGAACTCTTCCGTTTGGGACAACCTTATTTCATAATAGTCTTAATATAGTTAATTGTTTTCACTATTTTAAATCTACTATTCTTATTGTTTCTAATGAAAATATTCAATGGCATACTTATGAGCTTAAAAAAATTACAAATCTTAGGACTAAGTTTTACAGAAAGTTTGCTTCAACTCCGGATTATTTATGTTTTATGAAGTGGTGGCATTTTATTTGACAAAGCACTTTAGGTAAATATATTCTAAAGCTTGAATCATATATAAAAATAATTGTAAAGAGTCTTGGAAATATATAAATTTCACGAGGAAAAGCTCTTGTATTGCAATTTCGATATTTCTTAACGGTGAAAATTCGAATAGTGGATTAGAAACTGTGAAACGAATGACTGTGAAATGAATGACCTATTGGCTTTACCACTTTGTTTCTGTCTATGAAAGATATAGTGCAGGTAATTTTAAAGCTTTTTGAATTGAATTGAAATTCCACGTTACGCTTTTAAACCATTTAATATACGTCTTACCTAAAACTTATTCGTTTCTGACTTTTTTCGCCGTAACAGTCAACACTTTGTTCATCCTTATACATTAATATCATTGTATTCTGTATTAGTTTTTTCAAAGGTGCAATATGGAATATGAAATATCTTTTATCTTAAATCCGTTTTATTCCCCTCAGGCTATACATCTGAAGACTTTGTGGAATAGAAAAATAATTTTGTTTATGCTATTTCTGTCAGATATTGTAATTGGTAGGGTTGCCAACGCTACTTTATTGCAACTGTTAAGTTTTCATGTGCCCAATAGAGCTCTGCGTCATTTGGATTTGTTCAATTTAGATGTTTTTAGAACGAATTATAAGCATTTTACTATTGATATCATAAGTTCTAAAGAATCTTTAAGATCCATTCTAAATAAATTATTCTAATTTTTAAATATTTTGGTATATTTTTTAAATTTTGATGGTTTCTAGTCTGTAAAAACTTCAATTAAAGCATAGAACTTAATCTTTTGATAACTGTTATCTATGCAAATTTATATAAAAAATTTTTTTTTTTTGGTTATTGCTACAAGTTAACGATCAGACATAGTCTCTCAAAAAAAAAAAATTTAAGTAGAATGTGCAGTCGAGTAGTTACATTCCAACGATTTCCTAAATCTCAAAACATAATCTTCGATTGCAGGCTTTTTGAGGTTTTGAACACACTCATTGAACAGAATTGACAATTGAAAAATTTCAATTAGATGCTTGATTAATTTTGATGAAGCCAGAAACTTTAATGCTTCAATACCTCGATGATTGTGGGCGATTAAAAATGTTTTTGTTGTTGCAGATATTATAACAAAAGACTTTATTCAGTATTGTTACACGAAGAAGATGAAGAATCAATCACAAATTCTAGAAACTTCATTAGGACATTTTTTTTCAATTAGTTAGTTGAGGCAATCCTTATTACATTCTTCTAGGGTGGTGTATGTATTACCCTCCGACACTTTGCATCCACCCTCGGACCATTGTTCACATTGTTCAGTTTTTGGATTGTAATAGTAACCAGTTGATAACAGCCTGCATTTTCCTTGGCCTTTGGGATGCTCTTCAAGGCATCGTTCTATCAAGTAGAAATTCAAATTTATTATTGAAATTAAAATTGCTTGGAATACAAGGAATACATACCTGGTACTGCCGAACAGCATGCAATCAGATACATTGCCATTATAATTACAACAAAAAACAAGCTTTTATTCATTTTAAGAGAAAGGTTTTCTTCAGACTATACGCTTTACAAAACTAAATGCGAATCAGAAATATTTCTAAAATTTATACTTATATAGTAGATCGATCATCTTAAGTAGTTACACTTCTACACAATACATAAGCAATATGGTATGTATACACATTCATATACTTTAGATAAGCCCCGTATGGTACAGCTTGTTAGGTCTCTCAAAAGGACCGTGTTATGTGCTAAACTATGTCGTGTTATATGTGTTATATAAAGTATATGTGTAGGTATGTATGTGAAGTAATTGCACTAACAAATTTTTTTTTTAAATAACTTGGTATACATATAATTGTGTATGAATATTATATAGTTCGAATTTATTTCATACATATACGCTTTATGGAAAACTTAGATAATCATTATTCATATATGTGTGTATTATTGTTAAAATTATCACCAAAAAGTATTAAAAGTATATGTGTATATATTGTACATATGGTTAATATTGCGCGAAAAACTAGAAATTCCTCACCCACTCCCATTAATTTTTTTTCTACAATATTTCCCCAGAAAATGCTTATTCTCCTGCCTTTACTACTTAGGCTTGGCTACAAAATGAGTCGAAAAACTTTCGATAATCAACACATATCCCCAATGCTCGCCACTTATCCCCCTTAGAGAAGCTGCAATGCCAACCCCTAATAGTTTGCTTAACATATGTACTACTTATCAGTTGCCTTCATACCGTAAAGGGACTCTCGTACAATATTAACAGGAAATAATATGTGAATATCGTACAAAAATTTGAATGAAATCTTTTTGAATTTGAAATTTGGAGAAAGCTACTAAAATGTCGCTTTATGTTTTGGGGGGTTGTTGATCACGAACCCGGGTTCAGTTTTGCTCTATCACGTCAGAATTCTCAGAGTTGCCACTCTCTTTTTAACATTATTTGCTTGATGGTAGTAACACTAATTTTTTTTTATACATGACTATAAGAAACGTCTACGTACCAAATTTGAAACAAATCGGTTTAGTATTTCTGGAGATATTGCTAATTAACCTCACCATATGGGTCATTCCTATTTAAATCGTACCGATTTGGCAAAAAAAAAATTTACATTTTTTTAAAAAAAAAAGGGCTGTCATACAAAATATCCCCACTTGTATGATGTCTGCCTTCAGACCGTTGTTCGCATTTTTGAGTTTTCGGGTCATATTAGTAACCTTTCATTAATATATCGCTCATGGAAATATTTAAATAAATAATAAATCCATTTGTTTTTGGAACGAAAGTAATTAAGACGTGGTATCGCTGAACAACTACTAATCAGGTTGAGAGCCATTAAGAGCACTATCAAATTTAAACGTTTACTCATTTAAGGCAGCTATACCCAACGTCAATGTATGCAATTTGTGCGATTATGCTATGTACGCGTAAAAGCTTTTATATTGATGTTGTGGCAATAGTACGTTACAAAAGTAATTGTACACAATTTAAGGGGAAAACTTTTGTATCATTTTATTTTTATCCTGAAGCAGTAAGTTTAATTCGTTAATTAATGGTGTGATATCGCACAAAAAAGCGAAATCAAACATAAAATATTTGTTTGTAGAAGCTAAAATTAACTTTTCGACGTCTGGACCTTTAATTAAATAATTAAATAATACTTGCAGGTATTTTCCTCTACTCAGCGAACGTAATTCAATATATAAAAGTAAATCACCGTAGTCAGCATCAAGTTCTTCAAAAAGGGAGTTAAACTTTCTGTGATTGAGATCATTAAGGGCACCTTCATTAATAGTCGCAAAACAAAACCGACGGCAAGCATGACACTGTCGTGAGCTCATGAGTTGGGAATAGCTGGGTTAAATGCTTATTCTCACTAAATATGAATAAAATAGAAACTTTCAACATTTAAAAGTCAAAGATCTATTTTCTTAATTACTTATATTTCGGTACAATACATAATCAATGCTAGGTATTATGTATAGCAATATAAGAAATTAACGATAAGACTGATGTTTATATTTCTAAAAACTGGTGTCTTGCTTATATGGTATATGATATGATTTGAAAAAAATATATTTGTTAAGAAAAGGCACATACCTAATTGTGTGCGGTAATTAAAAGAAATTATAGACTCAATACAAAAAAAAAAAACATATTTAACATGGCTTATGCAATAGCCGCAAACAATTTCTAGCATTATTAGCATGTGAATGAGTTAACCCCATTATCTGAGACTGATATTGGTTCCTCAATGTCAGGAGTATCAGTGGTATCAGTGGTATTGCTAAGCATTTCGCTCTGGCTTACGTGATCGCTCTCATTAGAGACCTAATCGTTATGAAATTTGCTTGAGATTCGGAGGTTTTTCGAAATTTCGTGTACTTTTAACAGCTTTCAGCGAAAAGCACCCGAGTACATAATACTTAGTTAATATTAATCAATGACACATCTTGTCATCTCTTGTGGAATTGCATTACATCGTGTTCATAATATATTTTATCTTTCTCCGAGAGAAATATGCCAAGGTGTTGTAAGCTGAGGTATATCGAAGCAACCGTTCTATCATTCAAGGAGGTTTGAAATAAGCGAGAACAGTGTCATGATGTAGGATCTTGGCTATAGGGCGAATATAGTAAAGCATTTCAATTAAGTTCCAATAATTTTTGCCGAGTGACTAACCGTATTTGTGGTCTCGCATCGTCATGAAGAAACACCTCTACATTATTGGTGATTAGTTTAGGGCGTTTCTGTTCGATCGC
The DNA here is from genome assembly GCA_963854835.1 of Megamerina dolium. Lineage (NCBI taxonomy): Eukaryota > Metazoa > Arthropoda > Insecta > Diptera > Megamerinidae > Megamerina > Megamerina dolium. Next base: position 30,132,928 of record OY978528.1, on the reverse strand, counting down.
TTCATTTCATTTCTTTTTAAGTGGGCATTATTGCTGTGGGATTCATATTCTGGTTGCATAGGTTATATTAGGTTCTATGGCTGATCTCTTTCTGAGAGGACACATCTTAGGCCAGAAACGCGCATTGTGATATTACCGAGCTATTCTTCCAATATTTTTGTGCGTATTAAATTTGGACAGCATTAGCAGGGAGCTACTTATATTAACCACTTTAACTTAGTTACAGTCACAGAGCACTTTTAACAAACATTTTCGGAAAATTGTTCTGCCGGAAAAATTACTAATTCTGGATGAATAATCTTCAGTAATCAGAGAAGACTGTTTTCCGGAGATGTTGAGGCAGGATAGAAGTATAAACAGGAAGTATAATAGGTAACATGTACATGTTCCGTTGTTGTTACGGAATTTGTACTTTAGTCGAGATTCACAGAGGAAAGTAAAATCAAACTTCTTTTTAAATATATACATATGTTGCATGTTGTATTACTTTTTTAAATTTATTTAATTGTAATCAATTTACATATGTTTGTTTATGCATGTTATTTTACTCAATAAATTGTTTATTTGTGGTTTTATTTAAATTTGTCAATTAATTTTTTTTTGTTGCTAATCTTGAGCATTTATTTAATTTTTTTCTTTTCATTTCACTCATTTTTAATTATTATCAATTGTATGTTATCTTTTTATTATACTTATTAACCTTTGCCTTGGTTTCATTTAAATTTTCTTGAATATTCCTAAAACTAAATTATTAATATATACTTTAGATTTTTTCCCTTTTTTTCTTTTAAATTTTTTTTTTTGTTTTTTTTTTATATGTATACTTTGCATTCATGATTAAATTTTATTATTATTACTATTAATTATTATATTATAAATTGTTATTTGCAATACATACTAATATCGTGAATAAGTGTGTGCGTGTATGTATGTGTATGTATGGGTATGTATGGGAGTGTATGTGTGATTCTAATTAATGCTTAATTCTATGTATTATCTTATATAGTTTGAGTATTTACTAATATGCTAATTTCGTATTTATTTTTACAATAATTCACATTTTCCGTTGTTTTACCTATATAATATATGTATGTATGAATTTCTGATTAAAATTGCTTCTTCTTTTATTTTCGTTATGTTAATTTTTTACGAAAAAATAAATAATAATACATAATAATAATAATAATTGTAGTTAAATATTATTATACCTACTATGTTCAGACGGCATCGAAATGACGCAATTTTGGCATTTTTCTCAATTTCAATCGAAATTGCATTAAGATTGTGAATTGAAATTGAAATTCGTTTGAAAATTGTTAAAATGCAAAACTGAAAATTGATAGAAATTTGTTACATGCAACTTAGTTTCCTTTCCGTAATTGTGAGGAAGTCGGCAGCCATCAGTATTATTGAAATTGTGAGTTATCATGCAGTGCAATTTCACCATAATCTGAACATAGTATTTTGTATTGAATGTCAGAGCGTAAAAGAAAAACAATATACGGATAAAATTAATTTTGACGTTCAATTTTTGTCAAATAAGTAGTTAATTATCGGTAACCATATGGTATTGCATTTTTTTACCTCCTTGGTTGTTGGAATAATAGCCTAGACAGACGGCAGCGTTAATCCGGATTAACGACGCACTTAATCCGAATGAAATACTAACCTGACAGACGACAGTATTGCTAAAAAAATAAAAAAATAAATATGTGGCACTTAAAGCCCCAAAGGGCTCATTGGCCGAGCTTCTCTTGCATTACTGTTGTGCGTCTTAAATTTGGACAGTATTAGAAGGGACATACTTATTTTAGCCGGTTCCGAACGGCAGAATACTTGTGACATCACTTTTTCTGAGCTTTGTCACAGAGTTCTTTAAGAAACTTTTTCATGGCAAGTTGTTACTGTCGGAAGAATTGCCAATTGCTTGCCGACAGGTGGATACCATTAGAAAGAAAAATCTTATCGATATTAAATTTGTTATGCATCAGCCGGGGATTGAACCACAACCTACAGATCAGAAGGCGAACACACTAACCACTGAGCTACGGCACCCACCTACATTACTATCACTATCAATTTCTGTCGTCTTTCACTCTCGATATGAGAAAATGTGCAAGAAGTACGTGAACTGAAAACTATCAGAAACTTGTAAATTAACATTCACAGTTCGCAGTTTTTTGGTTGCCAATGTTTTTCATGTTAAAAACTGTTAACAATTGTTGAAAGTTTTTTATAAGCGAACATACCTATTGTTTTGTAAGTTGGATAGAGAAAAGTTCAAAATAGAAATTTTCAGCAGTGTTGCCATCGTAAATTGCCCTAATCCTCTTTAATTTTGAGAATTAATGCGGATTAGCTGCAGTAAATTCCCGAGTTAATTCGAATTAAATCGTTAATCCGGATTAACGCTGTCGTCTGTCAGGGCTATAAGGAAGTGATCGAAGAAGAATTTATAATTCTGATATTCGAAAATGTTGGAAATGCTAATGGAATTCTATAGATAAAAAATCATACATATTCCCATAGGCGTTGAGCTATTAAGCTCCTTTTCTTTTTTTCTACTTTTGGTGGAGTAGCTTCTCTAAATATTGATTCGATACATTCGACACTTGAAAAAAAAAAAAATACAAACAATTGCAATGCATTATTTTTTTGTTTGCAAAAAACAAATTCTTCAAAATCAATATTTTCAGAAACTGGATCACCCGTTCGCGTTGAAATGTATAGTGAAAATAAAATTGGTAGCATTGGAGTATGATGTTTCGTAATCAGTATTCCTTTAGCTTTTCAAAATTTATCCGTAGATTATTTCTCTCCAGTACACTCTTGTGGGTGACATGTGCTTCACTCTTCTTTAAAAAGGTGTACGAAATAAATTTGCACTGCAAGTGAATTAAATCTTAATGTTGAATAACTTAAATTGTATTTCGTTTTGGTTCTCTTTTGTTTCTAATAAATCATTCAAATTGTGTATTTTTCTTAAATTTATGTATATTTAGAATAACGCACAATATTAAACTAGTTCAGCTTTAGTGATATGCGTCTGAGATACTTATCATATTTTTGAATTTTTTTTTCTCTCTCTATAGATAGATAGTGTCTCAGATGTCTATCAAATAAAACTCACAACCAGTTAACATCGTAAAAGTCGATCTTCTTTGATGTAAGTATGTAATTATTATAAATAATTTTATTAAATTTATTATTTTTATTATTTTACATTTATTATTTATTATTTTACATTGTTTTTATTCGAATATATTTAATCACTAATCTCTTTAAAATGATTACAAAAAAAAAAAATTGTAATAATCACAAAAAATAAAGAAAATAATATTACTTTTCGTTATAGGTACTATTCATTAACTAAAAATAAAATAAACATACAACAAAAAACAACAATGTTGCAAAATCACTCAATTTAATTGTTTCACTTTAATTTAGAAGGTTTTATGTGCAATAATATTATTATTAGATATATGCTACTATAAATTTAACATTTTGTCAAATCAAGTGTACCTTTTTACAAACCAAATTCGTCTTTTTTTTTGTTGCATACCAAATGCGCTCCTTTTTTTCAAATTAGATCAACTAAAAAAACTTTTTCAGAGATGATCTTAAAGCACGTTTAACAATAATATTCACAGAATCGTGGTATAATTTGGAAAAATATTCCAACAATTCGAGGGTATGGTCAGTCACAATACAATGACATGCGCAGCTGTTTCGTCAGCTGTTTGTTTGGAAACTTTCAGTAGGGCTTGTTGTGAGTCTTCAAAACTATGAACTCGCGAGTCTATAGCTTATTCTGGGCAACCTATGATTGCTGTAAGTATGTATAGGAAGGTCGTAAAATAATGATTATCATTGTAAATGGTTCCATTTGATTTGAAAAATAAAAGGATTAATTGTGTTTGAAGAAGCTATAGTTGGTTCGTGAGAGGATACATTTGATTTGGAAAAAGGTCAATTTGAAGAGCAAAACCTATGTTATTATTATGTGATATTTTAAATTTTAATAATAATTTTTTTTAGTTTGTTTGTTTTTTTATTTATTCCAAAATGAAATTTTCTCTTTTATGTACAAAATTTGTATGTTTGCTATTTTGTTGTTGTTATTGTGTCTTTCTAATATTTCTTTATATTTATAATGTTGTTGCAGTTGTTGTTGTTGTTGTTGTTAAAAACCTTTTGTTTTGGCAGTGCATCGAAAATATTCAACTATTTACGAAATGTTAGTATATTTTAATTAAATTTGCTTTCAATTGTTTTCTTTTTTTTGTTTTTGTTTTTACTTTGAAATTAACTAAATACAATTACAATGTGATATCTAAGTATAATATGTATTATTAATGCTACAGAATTAAATTGTTTTTTGGGGGGTTCTTTTTTTAAATTTAATTTTTAATTTTTAGTTTTACGTGACTAACATTAATATTTACAATTTTACATAAGGTACGATTGATTTGTGAGAGAAATTACCTAATGTGTATCGTATAAAGTAATCATTTAAGCCCAAGAACTAATGTGTCATAATTAAAAATCGAATTCAATAATAATTTAACTAGTATTGAAATAAAAAGTACATTTATTCAATGGAAGACAGTAGTCGTATATAATAATTATTAACAAAAAAAAAAAAAAAAAATTAAATTAAAATATAATTTTAAAAATTTTATAATTTATTTATATGTATATATTTGAAATACATTTTTAATTACGTCTATACTATACGTAGAGAAAAATGTATATTTTCCAAATAAAATTCAGTACACAGTGCATTTCAAAAGTTTTAGAGTTGCTCTTCAGAAATTTTATACTGTGGCGTCATCTATTGACATATAATTGCAGTTTAAAGCCCTACACTTAGTCGACAACAAGAAACAACAGTTAGCGCGGCAATATTCTAGTGTACTTATACCTACGGACCATAGAAAAACAACGAGTAGTCATCGGAAGTGTATATTCGAGAATATACTCATCGTAAATTGTAGCTACTACTCGATCGCACTCGCTAAAATTTGCTTACTACTTCTAATACGCCATTCAATTGTATTTTCAATAAGTATGATTCGTACTAAGACTTGTAGTCCTCAATCTCTTTGACGAGGAAATATTAAGTTATGTTTTGAACTTGCCCGAAAATTGGGAGATATTACGAAAATGTTGAAACAATTCGGCAATCCTTCGCGAATATCTATTTTACCCAGTTTTTAGAGACTCGATATCATCAATGTCGTTACCCTTAACGGAGTGAGAACTGAAAAAAGAAATACACAACGCCGAAGAACGAAGTTAGAAACAAAGTAGCACATATTCATGGTGTCGAAATATTTAGTAATATGTTCATAGGTGACGCCACTGTATGAGCCTGCTCGAGTATCAGTACAGACAATTTTGAAGCACATTTGTGTATTTAATTAAAATATATGGCGTGTGTATTAAATATTTTACTGCATTTGCGTATAAAATATAGGAACTTTATTATTATTATTATTAAAATTTTTTTTTTTTAATTTTCAAACCCTTACATAAAGTATATAATTTATAAAAAGAAATTAAAAGAAAAATTAAAAAAAATATAATTTCTTTGAAGATTTACGTACGACATATTTTAAGAATAAAAGATGAACATTTACTCACACACACACACACACACACACACACATATACATACGCATACACAATCATCTATACAATACTATGTGACATGAAAGATTACTCGTTTTGACGACGGCTCACTCACTCACTCACTCACAAAAGACTCATCATTCATTCGATTATAAATATAGTACATACTATTTTAATACAGTCGTACACATACGCGCTTTAAATTTTTGAAAATTCCTATTTGTTAAACTTATGAGTGCATAATCAACTATTTATGCTATGTAAATACAATATGCATGATTATCTACAATAATAATATCGTAGTTATCTACTAAATGTAATTGTACGTGTTCACTTCACTATAACGATAACTTTATTTGTATCTAACATACATATGTTATGTATATCTATCTATGTATATAGGTTTTTGTTGTTGTTGTGTCTTTTTGGTTTAATTTTTACGCTAAATTATGAAATAATTTCTTGGTTTCTTGTTGTAATACATACTATGCAGCATATGGTGTCAATTAAATTTTATGTGTTTATTCATTCATATCATTACTAGGATTGTATTGTATGTTTTATGTATGTAACTATGTAACTGAAAAATTCTATATTGATTCAACTACTACAAAAACATGTACCTACTAATTGTATCTAAATTTATTTAGAATATTTTGCAATTTATTAAAGTATGCTATTTAATTTTTTATTTTTTTTTTTTTTGTTGTATTTACGATATTCAATATATTATTATTTTATTATTTAAATTCGCAAGTGCTAAAACAAAAAACAAAAATTATAAAAATGATAAACAAAATTGCACAAATTTATAAAAATTCTAAATTTAACGTCCATTTACAATGGCTACAGTCTAATAAATTATGAAACGCTGAAGAATAATTTCTAACAACTAGCAACTAGCTAACTGTATCATTATGCCTTAGATGCTGTTATGAAATTTTACTGAATATTAATGGGACTCATATTGAGATGGTGATAATTCCTTGATAAATCACAGGTATGGGGATAGTAAACTAACATATATCACCATAATATAAAAGCTTAAATAGGGCCGTGGGTTGTGACACCTTTCACGTAGCCAGCCATGTTTTATTCGATACTCGTACTTAGTTAGCAGCGATAAATATATGGCAAAACAACAACACAGGTGCTAAGGGTATCACATATATGTAACTATGGAGGCTAAATACTTGGCATGTTCACAAAGTTCGGTGAGAATTACAACGGAATTCAGTAGAACACTTCTTAACAATTGAAGTTGATGGTGCAAGTCTCTAATTCCCCCAAAAAATAATGCTTGACGAGCACACAAGATTAATTTTTTTCCATTGTCGTCGAAGTTGAAAGAGGCTCTTACTTACTTAGAGATGATAGAGATTTGTTTTATGAAATATTCAAAATTTGTTCTATTTTAAATTTATCTATAAAATAAGGTAGAAGGAATGTAGGATGTAGATCTTTTGATTAGGATTTGAAAACGAAATCGAACGAGTTTAAAAGTCTCTGCTCAGTCTAGATAGGAGTGTGTTGGTTCAATGCGATCGCTGCCTACATAAATCTACATCTTAGTATCTCAATTGTGAGTCTGATGGCAGTCCTTGGCGTGGTTCAAATGATTTGATTTAGTGTGTTAGGAATCGGAATTGTGTAATAAAATAATGGACTTTTATTGGACCAATGTGTAATTTCCGTAAATTTTAACAGTATTAGAATGGACCTTCTTTGTAACGCCACTTTTTCTTTGTCACAGAGCTCTTTTAAAGATTTGCCAATGTAAAGCATTACTGCTGCAAGAATTGTCTATTGCTTGCCTAAAGATGAGCATTGTTCACATTTGGGGATTGAACTCACGATCACTGAGCTCATATAAAAGAAATTTAGAAAGTAGCAACTTTTATTTCTCACACAGTCTCTAAATTTTCTTTGCACTTCATTTTCTAAATCACTATTTCCATCCTTGCTCATTCAAATCTCTTAGATTACGGTTCAGTGGACATCACAATATATTCTATGGTGTTCATCAATCTATTCTATATCATCAAGGTGATCAAAATATAACGCTTAGAGAATAATTACTAAATTTAAATAATAATAATACAATTATTAAAATGGTATTTTTTTGTTTTGAAAAGAATGTCAAACAATATCAAATAAAAATAATTTAAATAATACGCTGAAATAAATTCTCTTAAATCTACATTCTACTTGTTTGTATTGTATGTATTTTTATTACAGATTTATTAATATGTACATTGTTTTAAATATACTTATGGTGTTGTGTGAAACGTTTAGCTTTGATGTTACCTTTCCATATAAGTATGCTGGTACTATACATATTTGAATGCAATGCATTGTGTTTGTTCATGGGAGTAGTTGAATTGGTCAGGATAATCTATTTAATTCATATTTTATGCAACAATTTAAAGTGATGTGAGGGGGGACTGGGGGTGGTGGTTGGAATATGTGTTTGAGTACATTTAATCTACTAGACAACTGTGTGTGTGTGTGTGTGTGTGTCTGTTTGTAGTCATTCGCACTTGTGCGTTCCTAGATTATTCATAAATATTTTTGTTTTTTTGTTTTTATCGCAAAACGTACCTATATATACGTACGTATTTATATGCTTATGATTCTAACTTAAATTAAACTTAGGTAATTTATTCTACTTAGAATTTATTTATTTATATTTTATTATTATCATCTGCTATATGTATGTATCGTATGTTTGTATGCATGTATGTAAGCACGAGTATGGTTGTTGTAATTTTGTATACTTTTATTTTATTTTTGTAATATTTTGAAATAGTCGTTGTTGTTGTTGTTGTGTTGCTTATTAATATCTATATTTCTATATATCTATATGTATATGTTAGTTATTTATATCGACTCGATTTGTTCATGTGAATATCATATGAATGTTAATGCGTGTGTGTATGCATGTGTGTGTTAGTGTGTATGTTTCTATGTATCTATGTAATTGAAATACACCAGTTATTTAACTCCAGCAATTTACATGCCACATATTATTTAAATTATTATCATTATAATAATTTTTTAAATTTTATTATATTAATTCATTTTTTTCTATTTTTTAAACATTTTTTTTGGCAGTGAATAAATTAAAACTAATTACAAATTTATGTGGTTTTTTTTTTTTGCTAAATTTGTCTAATTTGCTAAATATGTTTAATGCTTAATGAACGTTAATTCCACGAATAATCAATCAATTATTTATTGCTTTTTGTTATGATGTTATGTATGTATGTATGTATGTATGTATTTATGTATGTATGTATGCACCTACATAACAATGTATTTATGTACATGAACGAGAACACCTTAGATGCAACTCACATGCCGATCGATTACTTCATAATATATTGCAGCTAAGTTTATTTAAATACATATGTATGTGTGGACTATATGTATGTATGTATATCTCATGTACCATATGAATGATTCACTAATTCCTAACAAGGCTGTTCGATTTTCTATTAAGCGGCACGACCACATATTTGCGTCCAAAGTATGGATGATCTGATCGCAATTGCGACAGTAAACGATACAGCATGTTAGTATATTTGTGTGTGTGTGGAAGAGAAAGAAATAGAAAGAGAAAGGGAGAGAGAGAGAGATAGAGAGAAAGAAGATAGTAATAATATTGCGTATGTATCAAGTTTTGAACATCTAATCAAATATCTATTTATTGCGCAGAAAATCGGTGTATTTGCGTGCACGCTTGCGCACTTTCTTGAAAGCATTGCTGAATTTGAAATTTTCTGTAAAATGATGATGATGATGATGACGCAGGTGCGCTTGTTGCTGTTGCTGTTGCTTGGGACTGTGGTGGTGGTGATTCGATGCAGCGGTAACAGCAACTGATGATTGCAGTTCTTGCGGCTGTTGTTGTTGGTGGTATTGGTGATGATCGTGATCATGATGATTCTGGTGATGATGATGTTGACGATGCTGTTCATGGCGATGACGCTGGTATGGGTTACATGGGTGATGTGCATGATGCACATAAGACGCAGCAGCTGGATTAATTGAAGCCGATAGACATGACGACGATGATGCCAGTGATGCTGGTGACAATGGTGTTCGTGATGTTGACGGTGAGAATTGACAACTGCCACGATGTGAGGATGACAGCAACTGTCGCTGTGAGGCTGCATCGAATGAATCGAACGAGAGACCGGCTTGTATGGGCGACTGCAGTGAAGATGAGTGCTGCCCGGCCTCACTGGATGAGCCAATCGCTGCAGTAGTGGTTTCCATGGTTGCATCAGCTGCGCTATTCATTTGTGTAAAATCTTTTGGCAGCTCATCGATACACAGTGGCTTGTCGAAGAGTGAGTTTGCAGACATATTGGTGTAGTCATAAGTGGGAAAGGTGTATGGCAAATACCCGGAATGCTGAGCTTCCGTCGAGACAACATTCTCACGTGCGGTATTGATGAATTTCACCTCATTTGCGTTGCGCTCCATACACGTATTGGTAAATACAATATTGATATTGTTTGTGCTGGACGATAGATTGATATTTGTCGGTGAGAGCGGTGTGCTGCTGCAGCTGGACGCAGTACAACCAGCGGCACCAGCTTCAGTGCCTCCAACAGCACCACCAACAGAGGTGTTTTGATTCAAGTTTGTCTCTTTGCTGGAATTACATCGAAAGCGTCCATCATAAGTGCCACGGAGGCTATCGCCACCTTCTGATGAGGCGGTATTCGTATTATTGTTGGCAAAATTATTCTTATACTGAAATTCCAACGCATTGCTCGGTTGAAAGGGGTAATTTTTAGAGTTGTTCAGTATATCGCCGCCCTGTTGATTGCCCTTCGACAAGTACTGATGTATGTCTTCGCTAGTGATCTGCAGATCTTGATCAAGATACGTATTGCATTGTACGTAATTGCTGCAGCAATTGTTAAACGCTTCACCTTCCTGATGGAAGAGTACAGTAGTCGATTCTTCAAAGTCGCAAGTGAAGGGACTGTCGCGACATTTGCGCGATGCTGTCGAAGTACTCGGTCGGTCATCGAATGTTGTTTTCCAGCCGCGCTGATGGGTACTTGTTCGACGATGATCATGTTTAGTTCGTTCACGTGGCAGTGTATTATCGCTGATCCATGCATCCTTCGATTCGCCGCCGTCGTCTTCGAATTCAGTTGGTGATTTTCCATCAGCCAAGAAGCTCCATCTTATCGGAGATGGGGAGCAGGCATAGTCGGGCAAATCATCTTTCGAACCTTGGCGTTCGATTGTCACTTTCGATGGCGATACAATCATTTTACCATTACCGTCAGCTACTGCTGCTGCTGCTACTGGACCACTTCCCATTTTTTTGGCGCGATCAAATATCGATGTGAGCGAACCCAACTGACTGTTGGGGCGACTTGAGTTGAGACCACGCAACGAAATCGATGTGTAACTAGGTTGACGTTGGTGCAAACGCCTTTTTCGCATCGCAACCGATGCCGATTTGATGGAATTGTTGCGACTGAGTGTAGAACGCGAACCATACAGGCTGGTCGAATCTGTTTGGTAGCAGTAGTCCGAGGAGGTGCAACACGAGGATGGTCGCCGCGAGGAACCGTACAGATCCTCAGCAAAGTACTGGGCCAATTCGGTGCGTGATGATGTACAACAACTCTTACGCACGAGAATCTCTTGCACTTCACGATCTGTGCAGAGCGGATCATGGCAAGTGTTAATTGAGGTACTCGATACATCGGTTGCTGAACGATGCCGTCTCGCACAACCAGAGCTATGATGACTATGGCGTGCTGACGAGTGTTCCGCATGGCTGCTAGTGTTAGCGCGTGGACCACCACCATGTGGACCATGGATGCTGGAATTGGCGCTACCACCGCCACTACCACCACCACCACCACCACCGCCACCACCACCATTATGTGAATGCTGATGGTTGTGGCCATACTGACGTCTGCGTCGACGATGTGTATGATGATGATGCGCATGCGATGACGATGAATGGGTGGAGGGGCGTGCATGTGAGGAGGAAATACGTGTGGGCGATTCGTCAGTGTCGTGCACATAATGATGCGATTGGTGCGGTGACGAGTGCAAGCTGTGCGAGTGATGGCTGTGCGGTGATGTGTGCCGACTATGATGCGGACTGTGACTGTTATGCTTGCGTTGCGGTGCTTGCTGTTGCTGGCTGTGCCGATGCGGTGTGGCTGGCTGTTGTTGCTCAGCAGCGGTGGCGTAAACGTGTGCATGGCAGTGCGATTGTTGTTGCTGCTGATGCAAATGTGGCTCATCATGTTGTCGTTGTTGTTGTTGTTGATGATGATGTTGCTGGTGCTGTTGCTGGTGCTGGTGCATTTGAATATCATCACATACAATATCTTTATCATAGCTACAATGTACGTGATGATGTTGCTGTTGTTGTTGTTGTTGATCAGATTGGTGTGTTGAATGTTTTTGATACTGCTGCTGCTGCTGCTGCTGTTGCTGTTCAGCGTTTGTTGAGTGTACACTGGCAGTTTCAGGAGGTGAGGCGTTCCTCAGTCAAGGCCCGCTGTTCTGGCAGACAGGTGCTTGCTGACGAAGGTGATGGGGCACAGAGGCAGCGTTCCGGCCCTGGTGTGTATTTCGGCCGCCTTCTAAACAACGCTCTGATGCAGCTATAATATGGAGGTGGATTCACGAGATGAAACGAAATGTGAGAAAATCATTAATTACACATTTCAACTGAATATTATCTGTTATTGTGGTTGTTGTCTTGTGTTTCTTTATAGTATGTAAGTATCAATGTGTTTGATCAGCAAAATGAATAAAATATTATTTATTATTAATATTTTATTTTATGTGTGTGTTCAGAAAAGGATACCAATAGTAATACATAATAACTACAAAAGCTCATTGAGTGCATGCAATTGTAAAGATTTAACATGCCAATAATGTCGCATACAATACATACATTCTCGTATAAATACAACGAATATCATGCTACATCTATATAATCTATTTATGATGATTTCTATGCATGTATGTTGATTGTAAAAAGGAAGGATGATTTGAAATCGTTTATATTGATGATTCGAGTTAAATTGAACTAAAAAATTTGTTTATAAATTTGGTTTTGTGTTCTTGTTTTAGTTAAATATATTTATTTGGCGATGTATAGAAATTATTAAATCCTTTTGATACACTTTCAAGGTTTTAAAATTAGCTTTTACATTATTGGCACTTTTTGTGGTGCTGTGTGATGTCATAATTTATAATATATATTATTTGTTTTACTTTTGTATTGTGATTAATATGAATTTCATTTTTTTTTCTCTTGTCATAAGAAGGATTATGCAGATGATTATGATGTGGGCTTGTCACACAAATGATCAATTGAAACTTATTTTTTGTAATAATGTCGAATATTTTTTATATGCAAAAAATTCATCGACAATATAAATCCATACATCTTTTGTTCGACATTATTTCAAACATTTTTAAAATACTTTTATATGGAATAAAAAATAATTTAATATGTTTGGAAAAATTTGAGATACTAATTCATAATATTTAAACTGAAAAATGTTCGAAATGTTTATTTTAGCCTCGAATAATAAAATATAAGTGTACAGTTATTAATATGTAAATATATTTTTTTCCCCCAAAAAAAGTGAAAATTGACTATTTAGGTTGTATGGGAGTGGCGTCTCCCATACAACATTCAAGTATGTTTTCAAATGAATGTTTTCACTTTTTTCACACGAAATTATAAAGCTACCAAATTGAGACTTACTACATACCAGAGTTTAAAATAAGCTGAAATCAAGCAGAAAGTCGTGATTCGACTTTACGTTTCGTGATTTTGGAAATCCACTTTTATGAATCAAGAATTGCTGTGAATAATTCATTCTCAATGAAAAAAAATGAAAAAAAAATATATAAGAAAGTTCGAATGAATATTGCGGTTCTGGCGAAGATGTTCGTAGAAGAATGATCCACAGTGCTTCGAGCCCATACAATGTATGGACAAAAATGAAAGAAGTTATTGAATTGCTATGATTCTTCGCACGTAAGGAAATTTTATTTACTCAATTAACTAATGATTTTTGACATTTTTAGTAGAGCGCAACCTTAGTAATTTGCCATCCGTGGATAGGTACCATTATAAAAATTGTAATTAAGTGATTATTTATATAAAATTGCAACATAATTTTAGGCATTCAATTTAATATCAACATATGGTAAAAGTATATGAAATTGTAATGTAATTATTATACTGAAATATTGCATTTTTTTTTCTAATTTATTTCAGTTGGACAATTCACTGTAAAATGATAGCACATTCATAAAAATCGATAACTCAAAAAATATTGAGTTAATTTCACTGATCGAAACACTGTGCGATTACGAAAATGAAAATGTTAATGCAGAAAAATGGAGGCAATTGCCTTCTTGAATTTTTAAATATCCAAATAATAATTTTTTTTTTAGAAATTGTGAAAAAAATCACAGTCATGATTTGAATATATTTAAAAAACAATAATATTTATGATATGAATTTAGAATATTAGTTTTGTTTGATGAATAAAAAAATAATGAATGAAGGAAATTTCGTATTTTAAACTCTGCTATATAGGCTTATATTTACTAATTAATAGATATACTCGAAAATTGGCAAAATCGGATAAAAAGAACTTCTACCTCCCGTATAAATTTATGCTTTTCTAGGTATAATTTCAGACTTTACTCAAGAAAATATGCATTTATCAAGCTGAAACTCGGTACTTGATAATAGATAGGCTTAATCGTATGAAACCCCTACTATTTCCAGCACAAGGGTTTTTTTTCGAAAGTATGTCTGTCTATCTGCCAAGTGAAGATTATCTAAGCGTCGGAATTGCTAAAGTTAAGCTTTTCAATTTTTATATTTAGTTATATTTTAATAAATTAGAAATTAATATTGCAGGATATTGTAACGCTATGTAATAAACATTATAAAATTCTTTTAAATAAAAAAAAAGTCTAATTAATTTTTAAATGGCATTTAACATTTTTTAGATAATTATTTTTAGATTTAATATTATTTTTAAGCGTTTTTAGTTTATTCGATACCTCCTCATCAGTAGAACTTTTCGACTACATGTACATTTTGTTAAGAAATTTTAAATATCACAGCAGTAAGTAAGTAAAAATATATATTTTCAGATCTTTTGTTGAAATGAAATCTAGCGTCGCATTTTGTACAGTATTATGTAAAGTAGGTATGTTCTTTAAACCAATGCGTTCTTGAAAATAAATATAATGAAGCATGAATATATTCATTATTATTACAAAAAAATTTAATATATATATTTTATAAGAATGATGTGATACTTCATGCACGCACGAATTATTTTAGAAGAAAGTTGAATAAAAACGCATACGTACGAGTATGAGTATTACATGTAACGAGTAATTAGCATGGTACATATGCATTTATGTTACGTACAATGTGTAAGAAGCTTCTTATAGCCTAGACAGACGGCAGCCTAATTCCGGATTACCGGCGCACTTAATCCGAATAAAATAATAACCTGACAGACGGCAGTATTGCGGATTAACTAAACAGCTGATTGCTGTTTTATTAGGTTTGTCCACTTACATTACTATCACTATCAATTTCTGTCGTCTATCACTCTCGATATGAGAAAATCTACAAGAAGTACGTGAACTGAAAACTATCAGAAACTTGTAAATTGCCATTCACCGTTCGTAATTGACAGCTGGATTTATTTGTTCGCCAACACTTTTCATGTTGAAAACTGTTAACAATTGTTGAAAGTTTTATGATAGCGAACACACCTAATATTTTGTAAAATGGATGGAGAAAAATTCACAATAGACAATTTTCAGCAGTGTTGCCATAGCAAATTGCCCTAATCCTCTTTTATTTTGAGAATTAACTCATAGAGTTTATGCGGATTAGCTGCAGTTAATGCCCTAGTTAATTCGAATTAACTCGGTAATCCGGAATTAGGCTGCCGTCTGTCTAGGCTATTACAAATAATCAAAAATACTTACAACATAAAATATACGGATATTAAGGGGAAATAGGCATTCATAAAATTTGTTATTGATGTTTGGTTGTCTAAAAATTTCAAATTGATTTGAAGCATTTTTAAAAATAATATTTATTAGGGTCTTATGAGAAATTTAGAATTCTTCGCTAAAGATGATTTCACGATAAGTAATGCACCGGTACTTTTCATATTTTGCACTGTTCACACTGAAGATGGACCAAGTTTTTGGAAGCTTAAATTTTTGCGTGCCTTTTGAGTGCCTTTTCCCCCCATAAGTGCACTGTTTACATATCCTATTGCCATTTGGAGTTGTCGCTATTGTCGCGAATACATTTTTGTGTAAATGTTTTGCTTACTCTTGTTTGTACTTGTTTGTATGTTATTTATTTACATGTAGTATTTATACAACACAGTTTATATGTAGTATGGTTTATAATTATATGTGAGCATGTGCGAACTGCAGTATTGTACTGCATTGTAGTTAGCTAGTACATACATACATACATATACTTAGTTATTTCCACAATGAATGCGTGCCGGTGTGCGTGTGTACTATGGTAAGTATGTGTGAGTATGTATGTATAAATTCTACCTGATGACGTACGCATACTTCCATGAGTCGAATGACGTCGAAAACTATCACGACTAGATTCGTAGTAACATTTGCGCATAGGAACTGGCGTTTGTGTATTTGTACCATAGTTGGTGTAACAAGTTGAGCTTCCGGCTAAACTTGTTGTTGGACCCAATAGATTGGTGCTATCACTCAATGGATATGGACCCATACCTTCAACCGTCAATGAAAACGAAGTGGTTCCAAAGACTTTAGTTTTAGTTGATGTGTTTTTAAAAAGTTTTTTTTTGTACATAGTAGCATATTATGATTTGTGGAATTTTACGAGTACGAGTATGTAGAATAAAATCAGTCATGCATATTGATTGATGTGGTAGTAGTAGTAGTTGTTGTTGTTGTTTTAATTTTTATTTTTTTTGTTTTTTGGTGACATTCCAATTTGAATGAATTTCATTATGTTTATAAGTATTTTCCGATATGAACGTTGATATTAATATTAAGGTGTTTCATGTGTTGTTTTTTATTGTATTGTATAATATTAAAATATTATAAGATGATGAATTGTTATAATTGAGTTAGAGAATCCAGCATTGTGAGTTTTAACAAAAATATTGGATCATATAACGATTCCAATTAGTTCAATTTTGTTATAGATGTTGTTTGTTTTTTTTTTTTTTTTTAGAAATTAATTTTTTCAATTACCGCAAATAAATGTATAGTTTAATTGAAAATAAATGAAAAAAAAACAAAGAAATGCAATTAATTAATTGATCTAGATAATTTGTATAACAGAACCAACAATTTTAAACACATACTAAACAGTGCAAGAGCAATTATTTGCATTTTTGCAAGCATTGAAAAACTAATAAAAGAGTACAATTTAATGAGATGTTACCATATACTAAATATATATGTACAGTGGTGGCCAAAATATTAATGCAACTGTAACATGCCTTTGGCTGCATCATCATAGTGGTCATTCCTTGATAATAACTAATATGACTGATATAGGGGAACTGGAATATAATACCCCAATATTCAAATTTAATAAAATATTCACCACTTATACAGGTGATAGGAGTGATACCAGGGATAGGATCGATCTCCTGAGATGAGTTAAATCTGATCTTCACTGACAGCTCCAAATTAGATGGGGCCGTGGGTGCAGCGTATACTAAGATTCATTATGAATTAACCACTCTTTTAAGTTGCTCTACAACTGCAGCGTTTTTGAAGCACAGGCGAATAGTGTAGATATAGCTCTCTGCACAATCAACGAAAAAAAAATATCCTGTAAAATATAATCTGTACCTCATGTGTTCCAGACTACTGAGCACGAATAAGCTAGTAATAAGGGGAACAGCAACATACAAAACAAATGACCGGTGGCACATTCTATTACGGGCAAGACCGATCAACGGATCTGGCCAAAGCTAGAGTAGAACCGCACAAAAAAGCTGCTCATTTTAGATAGATATGTGTTGAGGTTCGTGACAGGAGTCCTTACAGGCCAGTGCGTTCACGGTACACATGCTAGAAGAATAGGATTAGGCTCTGTAACACATGACTTCTGCAGCAAATGCAAGAAAGAGGAAGAAGAGGAGACAATCCTGCATCTGATGTGAGTCACATTTAAGATTTTTAATCTCGAGCTCCAATTGGTCCCAGTTAGTGAGTTGGGAATCAATTCCGTCTAGAACCACGCGGCCTAATTGTGTTCTTCGGACAACCACCACTTCAAACTACCTACCTAAATGAAGTTAATAGAAAAAGAGTTTACAAATCTCATAACTCTGGGAGCTCATGAGTTTAGAAAATAAATCTTTAATTAGAAATAAATCTTTACCATAGGCTTTTTTATTGGCTACCCTCCATTAGAATCAAATGCAATAGCTAACTTTTTTTAGAGTAATTTGAATTTTGTTTGACAGTTTAACAAATTACATTGTGTTAATAGTTTTTCTCATTTGCTTTTATCACTTAAATATTTTTTTTATCAAAAATTCTAGTTGCATGCTTTTTGGTCATCACTGTGTGTGTGTGTGTGTGTGTGTGGACTAATAGCTACCATACAAATTATAAATACCTACGTTTTTGAAAACATGGAATAAAAAACCGCGCGATTTTTATAGTGATATACCGAACAATTATATTATTTTTCAGATAAAATAATTCACACGCTATGTAGGAAAAATGGCCATAACCCATAAACCGTAACACAACGACCGAAATTTGGGCGTTTACGTTATATTTTAAGCAACCGATAATCACGGCATATAACATAGTAAACCTTTTGTTTGTAAAAGCGCGAGCGCAGAATAACATTATACATACATAAGCTCATGCAACAACAAAAAGCCGCAGCAGAAATATTTATTACTTATGTAGATAGATACTTTACATAATATGAATCAAGCAATGACATTTAAATGCTACAACATTATGAAGCGCCAAAAACCAATTTCAATTCTATATACAAGTATGTTTATATACGTAGATTGGTCCTTAACTCACTGCGGAATAGCGTGTAACTTTGTTTAAAAAAAAAGGCGCCCAATTTTGTTTTTATACCCTGCATAATGCAATATGCAAGGTATATTCATTAATTACATCAAAGTACCACTGCCAAAAATTCAGGCGAAAATATTGAAAGCAGATCGTGACTGCTTTGAGATTTGGATCTTTTAGCTTTGTATATTTTTTGATTCGAAGAAACATCTAAAGAAGTGGATATCTTAGAGATATGCCTTTGAAATGCTTTACGTTGTTGTAAAATTGTATTTATGAGTATATAAAAACACTTTTAAGACAAACATTAAAAAAATATATAACGTTACATTTTTAACTATTAACAATCGCGCAACAAATGTCAAAGTTATGATACAATTACCAATTGGGGAGCTACCCAACCAACTGTAATTTAATTGATGCTTTCAATTAAGTGGTAGACAATTGAAATTTTTTGTGTTTGTATTTGTCTAAGCTTTGCTTTTGGTTCAAAAACCTACATACAAAACGATCATTTTTGAAAATAAAACTATTTTGAAAATCGTCAGCTAAACGACGTTTTTCGAATTTAGTGTGCCAGATTCAATCGAAATGGACATATTATGAAGTAATTAACCTTTTATAAATACAATACAAGAATATTCTCCTAAATCTTTAAGCTTTAAATTACTTTTGAATGAAATTTTGGCAGCGACCAAAAGAATGAATACCAAGAATACCCCAAAGCGCTATTTGGGCGAGCTTCTTTACCAGCACTGTTGTGCGTGTTAAATTTTGGACAGTTTTGAAGGGACTTACTTATTTTAGCCGATTTCGAATGACAGAACCTTTGCGATATCACTTTTTCTGAGCATTTGTCACAGAGTTCTTTTAGAAGCTGTTGCAAATTGCCAATTGCTTGCCGATAGATGGGTACCGTTTAAAAGAACAATTTTTTTCGATATTAAATTTGTTATGCTTCAGCTGGGGATTGAACTCACGTCCTACAGATCAGAAGGCCATTACGTGGTTACGAAATGCATTTAACAAAAATGCAAGCAGATTGCTTAAGTAAATTCGAAAATCGCAATGTAAGGACCACTCTAATATAATATACATGCATATTTTAGAATTTCTAAATGTACACTAGTTTTTGAATAATTGGCGAAACAAAAAAGTTTCGGCAAAGAAACAAAAAATAAAAATACATCGCGAAATAGTAAAAATCTCCGTAAAAACACCAGATGAAAATCACGAGGAAAAAAAAAACAATTTCGATGATCTTTGTAAATCTTCTAATACGTTAAGAAGCGATATGAACTTCGATGAACTGATATATTCGAATGGACCGCTTTTATGCTCTCGAATACCAAAGTACGTACGTACAGTTTAACAAATACTGACTTGTTATTATCGAATAGAACAAAGATAATTTGCGTTTGGTTTTAAATATTTTTCGAATACCAATACCAATTCAAGAATATGTCAATAGCGTAGTAATCACTTGGTTTGATGTTTGTTTGATGCACTGTAGTTTTTTTATTAATCCTGCATATTTCTTAAGTTTAATATAAAAGTCGAATGTAAAATGAAATTTCCTAAATTACAATATATAAATACTAGATTACAAATATGCATAATATTTACTAGTAATGATGAATATCTAGATAATGTAAATATATATGATGGAGACAATAATGCACAATGAGCAAATAAAACATTAAAGAGGACAAAATGAAAATATAAAATTCTCAATGTTTGAAATAAATGAAATTGTTATAATTAACCCTCGTAGAAAACAAATAATTTTATAATCTCAAGAATCGACGCATAATAGCCTAGACAGACGGCAGCCTAATTCCGGATTACCGAGTTAATTCGAATTAACTCGGGCATTAACTACAGCTAATCCGCATAAACTCTACGAGTTAATTCTCAAAATAAAAGAGGATTAGGGCAATTTGCGATGGCGACACTTCTGAAAATTGTCTATTGTGAAATTTTCTCCATCCATTTTACAAAATATTAGGTGTGTTCGCTAACAAAAAACTTTCAACAATTGTTAACAGTTTTAAACATGAAAAGTGTTGGCGAACAAATAAATCCAGCTTTCAATTACGAACGGTGAATGTCAATTAACAAGTTTCTGATAGTTTTCAGTTCACGTACTTCTTGTAGATTTTCTCATATCGAGAGTGATAGATGACAGAAATTGATAGTGATAGTAATCCGTTTAGTTAATCCGCAATACTGCCGTCTGTCAGGTTATTATTTTATTAGGATTAAGTGCGATCTTCTACGAAGATCAATTATACGATTTTACATTAGAGCATTTTTTATGAAATGTATGCATTTTGAAAGATTTTTTTTTTTTTTGTATAAATGTGATAATGTTTTAATTTTTTAATGTCTGTATTTATGAATAGTGTATATATATAGAATTACATATATTTACTTTTGTTAATACTCGGTTTCATTTTTTAACCATAAATAATATTGTAATTTTAATTAAAAATCATAAACAAAAATAATTTGGATTCAACTGAAATACAAACAAATACATATACAGACGAACAGTGAGCGAGACAGAGATAGAGATAGATACATAAATATATAGAGAGATAGACAAAGAGAGAGAGAGAGCGAGAGAGTGAGAGAGAGAGAGATCTTATGTAATTCTTACGTGAGTCATGTTGGGTTTTTTCCTCAGATACCATCAATGCGGCATGTTCGATGCCAGAATTCATACTTTGAGGCTCCAAACTATTTGTGCAGTTTAGCATACTCCTGAAATTCGCACACTCTACGATTATGTTTTAAGTGTATACGTATTTTGAATATATAATTTTGTCTAAATTTTCTTTATTGATGTTTGATTGTTTATTGGTACACTTGTTGTACGATTTGATATTTTGTTACTTTGTATTAGTGTTTGTATTGATCATTATAAATTACATTTTTATTTCTTTTGTATTCAGGATTGCTTGGAAGTTATTAGAAGAGTTTGAGATTGAGATTGTTTATGCATTCTTTTTAAATTAATTATTTAACATTTTAAGTTATTTTTGAGAAAATTAAGTGAATTTTAAATAAAAAGTATAATGAAATAAATTTAAATATAAAAAAAGACAAATTATATGAAAAAAATAAAAACTAATGCGTATTTTGTTTGAAAAATATTTTTATTTTATTTGTAAGATCTTATAAATTGTATTAATTCTAATGATAACATGATTTAAGCATTACATTTATTTACAAATATTTGTTGTTTTTTTGTTTCTTTGTATTTAAGTATATGTATAAAAATAAAAATGATATCGAATATAATGAACAAATTTAAGAACAAAAAATTACAATACAATTACAATTTATTACGGAAATTATAAGAAATTCGATATTTTTTGCTTTACATTTAGTATTTGCACGCTGTTAAAATGGTTTTATGCTTAATGGTAAGATAGTTGTGCTTGCAAGGGTGGTGCCATTTGGGAATGCAGCTCTCATATAAAGCCACAGAAAGCTAATATTATTATCGTCGGTGCCGTTGATGTTCTGAAACATCACGATTTGGTATTTCAAGATCAACAGCTGGATCGTCTTGATCCATTCTACGAACATCGCTAAATAAAATAAGTCATCGATTGTGCGATTGTGTAGTGTGGTAAAATTATGAAAAATATAAAAAGAAAAACAGAAGAAGTATAAAAATTAAAAATTAAAAAGACTCAAATTAAAAAATAATTTTCGTATACTGCATTTGTTTACTCGCTTTAGATGTCGATTCAAAAACGATTAAATTTGATCAAAATTTTAAATTTAATGCTTGTATTTTAGACTCCAACACACAAATATATTTTATGGTATCTACATATTTTTACAATTTAGTATTAATTTATATAATTAAAACGAGTTATAACAGAAGTACGTAAGCTACCCTAAAAGTCTCCATAAATTGCCAGTTGATAAAATTCTGCTTTAAAGAAGCACTTAAAAAACTTAACTAAAAATCATAGAAAAAAGAATTGATATATTAATTAATATGTGGCACTTATAAATCCCGAAGCGTTCTTTGGCCTCTCCTCTTCCAGTATTAGGTGGGACCTGCTCATATCATTTGAATCCAAAATTAGACTTAATAGGTTCACATTATGAAAACATTATATAGAACGACTCAGTAATAGTACTGCATAAAGTTTTGGATATGAGAAAGCAAACAGCGATATTAGTGCCGTATTTGCTGCTATATTCAATAAACCATATTATTCGAAAAGCTTAAAAAATATACACAGTATCGTTAGATATCGTGTATTGGGCTAAAAGGTTTGTTAAATATCATAAATCTGTTTTATTTATTACAGATTTACCAATTAGTAAAATTATATGTGGTGAAGTTATCGGATTGTTTCTGGATTTGCGTTTGGTAGACGTAGTTGTACCTGTTACTTATTCAGTGAAACTCAGCCATGTTGTATTTATTTGGAAACAATCAAGAAATGCAATAACATAGCGATAGTTACCTAAGCTCGTCCAATTAAGATATACAGGTTAGTCAACCAGTCCAAATTTAACGAGTTTGACGGGTTAAATACCCCGTGTGACAGGTTAAAAGCCCGTAAAGCAAATTGTAAATTGCTTGCCGACAGGTTAGTATTGTTCGATATCAAAGTTGATGCTTCAGCCAGTGAATGAGCCCACGACCTATGGCTTAGAAGGCAAACACACTAGCCTGTAAGCTACAGCACCAAACCAAATTTTGGACATTCGTAATTCGACTAGCTAGCTAACCAATATACCATTTTACTTGCGTATTCAATTCTACAAGCAAGACAAATATAATTTTATTGCATTGTATTTTATACGATCCTACAACCATGAAAAATGACATTTTCGTAAGTTTTTTCAATTTTTGCCTTGGCGTGTGGGGAAGTTTTATGAGTCAAAGTGTTCATAAAAGAATTGGATATAAATGAATAAAAATTTTTAATTCGAAAGTTTCGATTTATACTTATCGTATGTATTTACCATAAAATATATTAATATATTTGTAGTACCAATTGTATATTAGATCGATTAATTAAAATAATAGAAAAGATATAAAATTAAATTAATAAAATACATATGTATGTATGTGTATGTACATTAGATAGTGTTTCATACTTATTGAATTTAGATTAACATAAGTACACAATCAATTTTTTCTCTAATGCATCCCTATTTAAGTTTTATTACTTGAAAAATAAACATCTTCAAAACTTGTTGTTATGTTATATGATTCAAAAGTCTGCGATGATTAACAAAATTTGGGATATGCAGAGGCTAAATATATCTTGTTTCGAAATCTTACATTTCGAAGTAAATATTTTGTTATGTATGTAATAAAACTTAAGTAAGAATAATCTGCTGGATCTTTATTAATTTGGAAAAAAATTGGTGTATTAAAGAAAATAATTGTGAGATGTATCGACTTTTTAAACGAATCCTCACGCTTTGCTTCATCAAACTAAGGACTATTCTAATGTACATGTGTATGAGTTAAGACGAGTTCATGAATGTAGGAATTTTTTTTAACTTTATATTATATGTGTGTACGTGCATATTGCTCGACTTTTGAAGAATGATATGTATGAAAGAGATAGAGAGAGATGATGACGTGGTGGATCATGAAGAGCATATGTACATATATAAATATTGTACGATTTAAATTATGATGATTTGACGAGACGATCATGTATTATTTCCGTATAATTTTTCATACTATTGAATAATTGAAAGATAAAACAATAACAATTTCAATAATAAAAGGATTTTTATTTGATTTTTGTCTCTGTGTTAATATCCATAGAACAAGCATTCCAAGCATTCAAATGAGTTTGAAAAAGAAATCCAAAAACAATACTATTTATATATATTTAAATTTGAATAATAATAATAAATAGTAATTACAAAAGAGAGGAAAATAAATAATAAATGGATATATGTATCGTTTAACAGCTAAAAGCTTAAAATTGAAGTTAATTTTATTATGGATTGTTTCGTAATAAATCTATTATGGAATATTGAAAATGCTAAATGCTGTTGATTTATTCAATTTCTCATTATTGAGATAAAATTTTGGAAAAGGTAATATCGAAAACACAAAAAGATATTGTAGCAACGTGACAAAAAGTAAGTAAGTAGATACATTTGTATGAATGTAGTATGTAGAAAATACGAGTAGCATTTTTGTAAGTTTGATCGTGTTCATCATGCAACTTACCCGTAAAGTCTACTATCTCGAAAAGTCCTTCTGTGTGTATAGTTGTCATTGTTATTATTATTATTATTATTATTATTATTATTATTAAGAATATATAGAATATAATGTTTACGTTTCTTATAGCTGATAGCATATCATCTATAAGAATATTAGGCCTGGCCAAAAACAAAAAAAAATAATATTTTCAGAAAATGATTTTCTTAATGCAGACACTTTTTCTGACGGCTCTGTGGAAAATAATAATACACTTGGTTTATATAGGGTTTGCATAATAACAATACTGAATAAGTTTTTCTAACCTGCTTTACATTATAAAGCTCCCTAAGAAACCTCCAGACTTCAAGTTGCCTGTGCAAGAAAGAAGCTGTTATATTAGGTTAGGTTATTGTGGCTGCCCTCTCACTGAAAAGACACACCTAGGCCAAAAAGGCTGCTTGTGATACCACTGAGTTTCTCCTCCAGTACTGATGTGCGTCATAAATTTGTGAGCAGTATTAGAAGGGACCTACTTGTATTAGCCGGTTCCGAACGGCAGAACCCTTGTGACATCACTTTCTTGAGCTATGTCACAGAGCTCTTTAAGAAGCTTTTCATGGCAAAGAGTAACTGCCGGAATTGCTCACCTGTCGAGCACCGTTCGAAAGAGAAAGATGTCATGGTCGGGGATTGAACCCATGAACTACGGATCAGTAGGTCAACGTACTAGCGACTAAACTACCGAACAAGTGATATCTGTAGGAGTTGAAATTTAACCATCTTGTCCGACTGGAAAGTGCGCGTCGGTAAGAGCTTCCAGAGCCTTTTTTTTCTGAGGCGGTCCATGTGCCGTTTGCCTTCTGCAGAGCGCTTGGTATAAATGTAACGTGTGAGAGAGAGAGAGAGGATTTTCCTCAGCCTTGCAGCTTCGGATACACCTTCGATGTCTTCACAGAAGTCCCGACATTACCTACGAATTGCTTCTCTAGGAAATCTCTTCTGCAAAATCCAATTAAAATCTAGATTCTTTTATTCTGTTGAATAGTTTACAACACTCTGTTCTCAGTTCGCCTAATTATTCGTTCCACCGGTGGCTTTTAGGCTCTCACTTCGTTTTGGAATCGGACAGCTATATGCTGCGCAATATTAATAGTTTTGGTGAACTGCAGAAAATAGGGATTGCAATGATTTTGAGTTTAACTCTTTGATATAAATGTTGATGCTGTCCTTATCCCGTCAGTCCGTTTAAGGTTGCGAATGAGCAGTCTAATTCTCTAGGAAATTAGATGTATCTACGGTGAGAAAAAGGAGGTTCATTTGAAACTCTACATTCTCTAATTTTGTCTTTTATATTGGAAGAGGCATGAGCATTATCGAATACTTTCTGTCTATTTAATGTCATTTAGTATAAAGACAAACAGAGCTTTTATTCCACGGAAATTTTCTTAAAAAGTTCACTACAATGACTCATGAAAATAAGAGATATAGAGTTAATAAGTTAAGCCTTTAAGTGTTTCTTTTCCGTAAGTTTTGTAATAGAATTGAATGCGATGCTCAGTTTCAATTTCACAATGCCTGTGGCAGTAGCAGATGAGGAGATGCTAAGGACACACTATATAAATTTTGTGTAGAGGAAGATGAAACAATGGAGTATATACTTTCACAAAAACTCAGCTTTTCTAAGAGAAAGAAAGCAGTTACTAGACGAACTTTCTTGGAGGAAACAAATTAGTCAGTTTAAAAAAGGGAGTGTGTTGAATACACACTCAAAAAAAAAAACTGGAGGGTGTCTAATAGACTCTACGGGACTTTAGGAAAAAGTTTTAAAGTAACTTATTCCAAAATACTTATTTGCGCAGTTTTTGGATTTGTGTGCATTGAAAAATCATATTCTGAAAATTTGGAAAGCTCTATCGTAAGATATACATATATACATAATAGTTTCTGTTTAAGGAAAAATAAACAGAAAATAAAACAAAAATATATGTAAAAGATATTATGGAATGTGCAATAATAAATTTAAACAATTTTAATTAATATTCTTTTAGAATTTATTTTATATATTATGTATTCGTTTTTAACTTATTTCGTTTTCTTCGATTATTCGCTTCTTTTTATTTTTTGTATTGAATTTGTATTCGATATATAAAGTGTTATGTGTCACTTTGATTGGGGAATACAAATTCAATACGTTTGCCATTTGAATTATAACTCTATGTAATAATCTTCCAAGTAATACGTAAAATGGTGAGTGATATAATGAGTACCTAAATGTGTGTGTGTTGTTGTGTGTGGATGTGAGTGTCTTCGAATTCGACTCAATTTAAAGTCCACTATTTTTTTTATAATTCTCTTCTTAGATCTCATTGTGATACTCGTGTGTAGATGTCAAGAAAAAAATTATTAAAATTAAAATAATCAAGAGCGAGTGTTACACAGTGACAAAACGAACGACTTACAAATGAGTATGATATGTGAAAGAAACATTTGTTTACCTTCCATTGCCTTGCCTGAAGAGTGCTAAAATCTCCTCGAACGTTTTATTCTTGGTCTCAGGAACCTTTTTATATGTGAATATCCAGAAAATTGCTAAAAATACGCTAAATGGCAGAAATGTATAATTCTCCAATGCAGTCTGTAAATGAGAATGATAGATTTATGTAATTGGTATTGATTTCAAATACTAGCATACTATTGTATTGTGTTACCTTCATACTGGGGAAACCAATGCCGACAACAAAGTTGGCCATCCAATTGACAAGTACCGCAATTGCCATCGCACTTGGGCGTGGTCCTTGCGAAAATAATTCCGCTGTTATCATCCATGGTATTGAGCCCGGTCCAACGGCAAAGAATACAACAAAGCCAAGCGTTGATACCACCGATAAATAGGACATCCAATCGATCATTTCCTGTACATAACCAAAAAACTCCTATACAAAACGTGTAATTACCAAAATTCTCGATAATTTGTAGGCTTTCTGCTATTTGTCTATTTTTTTTTCATACGATTCCATTTTCATTTGATTTTGTTGTGATATTTATGCAGATTTGAATATAGTTTTGAACAAAATCAAAAATAAAAATATACCATAATGTAATGTAATTTGTAATTAAAACTGAGGCAAGAATTTAATAACAATTATAAGAAAAATTTTTTTTTAATAATAAAAAAAAAAAAATTCAATAAACCAATAAAAAATTTAAGGAAAATTAAAGAAAAAATTTAATTTTCTTACAAATTTTCATGACACTTTATTATTTATAATGATTACAGATTTTAATGCGCTTCTATCTTTAATTCTAAATTGCCTCCTGTTTTTTTGTTGTTGTTTGTCTATTTGTTTACTTTAGATCACTTTTATGCATGAATTGAGTTGAATTATTTCATTTCATAATTATATTTAAGATCTCTTGCGGTAATTTTAAGAGATTGCATTAAAAATTCCAAATAAAATGAAAGAAAGAAAGAAATAATACAATTAAAGAAAATTAACTACATTATTGCGCAGTAAAATTTGCAAATAGCCAAAATTTGTAATAGTTTTATTGTTGCTGTTGTTTAGATTAGCAGTGAACTGTTTTATGTTGAAAAAAAAAAACGTTCCACGGTTGATTACATGGTATTGTAGTTTGTGGGCATGTACTCATGTCATATAATATTGTTTTTCCTTCAGAACTGTTTCTCAAGTCGTTTTCCACTGGAACGTAGCAAAAGTTACGATACGATATACTTACAACGTAATAGAAAAACAAAAACAACAAAAAGCAAAGAATTTGCAAAAGTTCGTACAAAACTAAGACGGGGATGACTTTTTGCAAAAATTTATCATATTATGAGTGTTGTGTAAATTATTATTGTTGTTGTTGTTGTTGTGTTGTTATTGACATCAAGCAAAAACCAAAAAAAAAAAAATAGTATTCGTTTCTGCTACAATATATTGTAGGTGGACGATGGCTTCTGATGCATAGAATTTCAGTTGAGGTTCGAATTAGTTTATAATCCGCATAATTCGTTTGAACATTTTGCAAATATATCTAATTGAAATAATTGACTAATTAAGCAATATACGAATATTTACGCAATGTTGTATTCGGGTTATGTTCTTACGAATATTGTCTTCTGAAGTGCTTCGACTCATAGAACGCATAGACAAAAATTCGTTCTCCGGTTGCAACTTATCGTGCACTTTTGTCATTTTATGGTCGTAATAATCGTCTACATGTGCTTGCTATTCGTCGAATTGTTGAAAATTTCGAGTGTTAAGTTCCAGTAAGAGAAAGATATTAATAAAATGAAAATATAATGAAAATATTGCTGCCATTCAGGCAAGTGTTGTTGAAGACTGTAATTTGTCGTTTCCTATACACTCTCAACAACTACTGCGTCTGTAAGCACAAGCTGGCGGATTTTAAGAAAGAATTTGGAATCAAAATGTTCTCACTCAAGAACAATCTTTCTCACTGAATACAATCTTTTTAAGAAAATCTTCTCCTATGAGGCTCATTTTCATCGTTGTGATTCGATGAATAAACAAAACTGTCGATTCTGGTGCGAAGAAAATCCACAAATTATTCACAAACAACAATTAAATTCAACTAAACTGACTATTTGGTGTGGTTTTGGTCAGGTGGAATCATCGGTCCGTAGTTCTATCAAAATGAAGCCGGTGACAACGTCTTTCTCAATGGATAATAACCAACTTTTTATGGTAAAAAATTGGAAGAAGTTGACCTTGATAACGTCTCGTTTCAACAAAACGTGCCACACAGCACGTGAAACAATCGAATTATTGCGAGAAAAAATTGGCTATTCGATTAGATCAAGAAATTGTGACATTGACTCCAAGAAGATGCGATTTAACATCATGGGACTACTTGGGAGGTCTATGAGAAGAAACCAGACTCTTTTCATGCATTTAAAGCGAATATCCAACGCACTATTTGTGACATAAAAGGCGACTTAGTGGAAAAAATGCTCGAAAATAGGGTTCATCGATTTCGTTGCTACAAAAGAAGCCGTGGTGGCAATTTGAATAATGTTGTATTCGAACGTAATTGTATCGATTGTACTATCGATTGTACTTCACACTGAATAAAATGCATTTGAATTTCCTCAACAATAAGTATATGTGTTTTTTTATTCTAAAGGAATTATTATCACGCGTAATGAAAACCCCTTATTATTTAGTACCAGCAACAAGTAAGGGGAGAATCATGATATCATTTCAGAAGGAAATACCATAACTGAATTAATTTGAAGCATTTTTTTCTCAAAAACAATTCATTTTTGGTATATCCGATACGGTTGATACGTTATGATATCTACGGTGCTCTATTATGGTGTTATTTATTTTCTCTCAATTTCTGCACACTTACTGGATACAGACTACGGTATTGGATTTTAAATTTCAAACGTTATAACACGTCCACAGGAACTTGGACTACCCTTAGTGAAATACAAGTAACATGTGACTTTCTACTGGTCGAAGCACTGTGCATCGTGAGTAACTTTGCGCCCACGGTGTATTCTCTACGTGTGAAAGAGATATGCGTGAGTAGTATAATATTGCTTTGCTATTGTTTGATTTATACACTTGCTTAGTACATTTGAGTAGTTTGACTAGTTTTGTAATTGAACAATGTGAGTGATGTTCTTTATATTACGATACGCTGCTATTTTGTTTTGATGTGAAAGTACAAATAATCAATGTATTGTAAATAGTATGTATGCACGTATGCTAGCGGGACTAATTACAATTAGTGAACATTTTTGTTGCTGTTGTTATTATTGCAAATATCGTACATGTACAAAATTGATGTTTTTGAAAGGAAATTTTTTAGCTCTTCCTTTTGCTACAATAAGTATGTGGTAAGCGCAATTTTATTTATTGTTGTTACTATTAAATATAATTGTGCATATAATCACAAAAAGTGTAGTTAATAATTGTTGGTTTTTTTTTTCGTTTGCGTGTACTTAAACATGTAATTAATTGAATGAGTTTAATTGTTTTTCATAATTTGCGCCTTTGAAAATTGCATTGAATTCAAATTATTTAAAAATAATTATATATTTTTAAAGCAATAATAAAATTACAGATACAGTAAAACAATTAATACCAATTAAAATTAAAACATAACACTGAAGAGATAAGTATTAGAAGTGAAAAATGAAAAATTATACAATCACCAATATTACAAAAATTTTGAAGAAAATAACCAAACCCAAAAGAAGAACAAATAAAAATGATATAAAAAGAATAGTTAGAACTGAATGTGTAATGTGTTGTAGCTATTTATTGAAAAGCCTCTTTTATTTTATATGGAGCAGTAATACGCCGAGGACAAAAGCCTGCCAAGTCGAGAATTTTTTTCGTATTCAGGGGCAGAGACTTTTTGAATAAATGAGTTTCGATCATTGTTACATACCAATTTGATCATTTTGAGACTTTGAGTGATATGTGCACTGCATTTTTATCAATATTTATTAGCCGTAAAATAAAGCTCATTTATTCAAGTACACCTTAATCTATAAAACACATAAAAACACGATTAACTATTTACAGAAACGACACAAAATGAAAAAGCGAGAAAAAGAAAATTAAATTTAAAACATAGTCATAATTAAGGTCATGTAATTAAGAGAGAAGAATTCTTTACAACAACATATTATTCATTATTTTTCAAAAGTTATAGAGTAAGTTTATATTTGATATTCATTCTAAATAAGCAAATATGCCTAATATGTAGGCTGACTTCCTAAACGTACGTTTACAATGTATCAATACAGTCTTAATACCGTATTGATACATTATGTAGTTACTTTTCTAATACTTTGCATCTAAATTTTTTTGAACGCACTGTTTGCTTTTCTCTGTGTATTGATAACAACAGTGATGCATTTGGGAACAGACTACATTGTCAACATTTTGAGGGATGTCTTTAGTAACAAGGTGCAGTGTATCACTGCAAAGCAACATGGTTTAGGAAGTATTCCTGAATTCATTAAATAATTTGATGATATATTTTTATGCACTCCAATGAAAAATATTGAAAAATCTAATGACCGAAAGTAATTACTTAACTTTCAGATGCTGGTGTGGTGTGCACTCATTTGCATTCACTATAATCGAGTGATGAACGAGCTTTTTGTCTCTATTAAGATAAAAATTTGGGGGGAACAGAATTTCATTTTATTTTGCTTGATATTTCGAAAATATTGATCAAATAATCTATCGTCGGAAATGTTGATAAAATCACAGCAATGAGCAAAATACATCGGCATATTAGCAATCACAGCTTTATTCAGCAGCTAAAGATCGGACATAAAACAGTTTTAAGCCATCTGCATTACGCTGAATCCAAAAAGAAGTTCGAGATTTAGATGCCACATGAATTAACCCAAAAAACCGAGATGGATCAAACGAAGTCCTGGACAAATGGATATAACAGGACGCATTGAACAGAAATCGGCAGTCACAAACTGTGGTCGGAGCAGGATTAACGACCGGGAAGGTTTGCTGTGCATTTGGTGGGACCGGAAAGAAATCATCTACTATGAACTGCTTTCACATGACTAAACAATAAACTAGGACGTCTATGTCAATAATTGGATTGTTTGAAGTTATCGAGTGATCAAATGTGGCCGGAATTGGCCATTAGGAGAGGCGTTGTGTTTCACCAGGTACACGCCAGGCGAAACAGAAATACCGTGACTGTTCAAAACTGAGGAGGTTGTTGGGAAGCTTTAATGCATCCATCTTATAGTCTGGATCTGGCACCAATCGGTTAACATAATTTTTTATCTTTGTAAAACTTTCTTAGCGATAAAAACTTGATATCATGGGAAGTTTGTGAAAATTACTTTGACGAGTTCCTCGTCAAAAGAGACCAGGGTTTTTATGACAACAAATTATCAAACAATAAAGTGCATATTTGATCGAAATCGAATAATGCGATGTTAAATGTTAAATAAGGTCTCGAATTAAATGTCAAAATAATGGATTTGCCGTGATTTGCAGCGATTGCACGATGGTTACTCTAAAAGAAATAGCTCACATTTTGCTGAATATTTTTACGACTTTACATAAATGAATTCTTCTCTATTCGTTAAATGAAATATGAAATATGTTTGCCTTAGAAAAATTTTTTTTCAAATAACAAAAGATCTAAACCAAATTGCCTAATCAGTGTATAAACACATAACATATATAGAGGATATAGTGATTAAAGCCAGTTTAGTGTTAGTTAGAGTGTAAAGTGCTTGTAGGGGAAAAAATAGTAATAGTATGTATGTATTACTTAATATATAAAATACATGAGATATATAAAATTTGTCAAGACATGCAAAATATGTACATAATGAAATAAATTATTTGTTTATCTAACATTCCTTCAATTTCATGCATAAAATCAGTAATTCTTCTATTTTTATTTTCGATATATTGGATATTTATAGTTCAATCGAATACCAGTAGTAGAATCACAACAAATTATTGATAATATTGCTAGTATATACTAGCAGCAGAATTGATATTTTTTCTCTAATTGAAACGAAACTTATCGTATTCAAAGAAGCTAGACACATTTGGATAGAATTTATCAAAATAATTAAGTAGTAACTGGTGTTTTAATTTTTTGGAGACGGAAAACATATCAAAATCCGTTATTTCCGCAATTGGACCTTCAATTTTTCATGTCATAATATTCTCTTTTACATAAAGAAAATTTCATGGATATGAAAAACATTATCTGTATTTCATTTCCACTTAGAGTTGTCCGCCTCCAAAAAAAAAAAAAGAAAATGAAAACACCCTGTATATAGGATATCAGCGATGAGCATAATCGTAGTCATATTTATATTGTAACGAGTATCGATAGTTGATTACTCATCACTATTGTGACTGACTCTATTGGCAGCATCGAAACGAATGTCAACAAAAAGAAATAAGCGATAACCAGAACAAGCCAACGAGAAAGGAAGAGAAGAATCTCGATAAAGGAAGATTCTGGGGTGTTGCCAACAGAGTATAAATAGAGCCAGTGTTGAGAATTGAGAATCAATCTAATTCCGAACGTGATTGCGAAAACATTGATACAGAGGCAAAAGTTGCAAGTACATTTAAGTGTTATAGTAAATAGTTGATTGTAAACAGTGTTGATTGTAAATAGAGATTATTAAATAAATTGTTGCTGTATATAGTTGTATAAAATAAGTGTTGCAGTTATTATTAACAGAATCCAGTGATCGAACAAGGTAATTCAAATAGAATTAAACGTTCACAGAATAAAAACGTAACAATATATATACTAACGATTTTGCCCATTATTATGATATCAATATAATAGATAAATACATCGATATGTATAGCATATACATATTACGAATACAAACCATAAACAATCGATTATGTATGTAAAATATAAATATATGTAATACTTGCCACTTGCTGTAATGAACAACACATCTAAATGTATGCATGGTACTTGCCTTAATTAAAAATGAAATCGTTATGAATATCGAAAATATGAACATGCCACCTAAACCGTATAGATGAAGTGTTCGACGACCGGTACGATCCATCAGTGGTATGGAGACAAGTGTCATTACAACCTATAAGATTGAATTGAAATATTAGCCATTTTCTCTTGCACGTATTTTGTATGTGCGATAAATGAATGTGTCACTGTCAATGTATTGTACCATAATTGCACCAATGCCAATAGTGGCAAATTTAGCACTCTCCTCGGTTAAACCGGAGCTCATAAATAACGATGTCGAATAGTAGAATACTGCATTGATACCGCTAAATTGTTGACTCAATTGCATAACAATTCCAATGATAAGAGGCGGTCGCAGTGTGGGTGAACATATTAATTCCATCGTTGATATATGCGATTCGGATTGTTGTGCACGCTCTTCGGCACGCATTTCTTCAATGTCTTCTTCCACCGAACTGGAGGCACGTAATCGCCGCAATGCTATACAAGATAAATTGCAAAGTTGCAATATACACAGATAATTGTAGCCGAGTACTAACTAACCTTTTCGAGCTTCTTCCTCCCATTGTTTTGTGATCAATAAATAACGTGGTGATTCGGGACAAACCGGCAGTAATATTAATTGCAATATTGCTGGACATATGGCTAGGCCAAGTAAAACAGGCCAGCCTTCATTAGTTCCTAAAATTTGTTCAATTCCCAACACCTGGGATAATAGTAAACCTACTGTCACAGCCAATTGATTCACAGTACCTAAGCCACCGCGTAAATTGAGTGGCGCTATTTCGGAGATGTACATTGGCACCAATGATGTATTAAGACCTATACAAAAAAAACATTTTTTAACAATATCTATACCATATATCTAAATGCTAACATTCAAATATGTACATACCGCAATTAACACCAATTATAAATCGGCCAAGGAATAACATTTCATAGGAATGACTAACTTTAGTAAAACCCATCAGACAAGCGCCCGATATTCCAAGTACATTGTTTAATAATAAACCGCCTTTTCTGTAATAGCAAAAAAAAAAAAAATAATGTTTAAACTGCAATTATATACGCAAATGTGTACTCGTATGTGCACTCACCTGCCAAAACGATTGGCCATCCAACCACCACTGAAACCGCCCAACATACCGCCAATGGCAAATATCGATACTGCCACCGAGTATAATTGCTGTATGAATTCCTCGCTAATATCCTCACCATAACGATCCTTGTAGACATCTTTCATGAAATTTTCAATATTCTTTTCGGGCGCATTTATCACACCGGTATTATAACCGAATTGTAACATACCCAACACAGCCGAAAATATCGAATATGTTAGGAAGAAGGTAAGACCCTGTTTTTGTTGTTAATTTTATATTAATTTTTTTTTTCCGAAATAAAGCAAATAAAAAGAATTGCATTAATTAAAATTTTTTGTTTTATATTAAAGTAAATCGTATTTAAAAATTATATTCATTTGATAGCGTTTGAATGCAAGAAATTAATTCAAAAACTGGTGCTTAATTAAATTTTTAATAGGAAGCCATATTTTTAGTCAAATTTTCATGCCAATTGTTTTGTATCTTATAATGATAAATTCAAGTGCAAAGAAATTAATAATTGATTGTACAATAATATGTATGTGTACCGTTGAAAAATGTAAATCATAGAGCTATAAAATATGTAATTCAGATTTGAAGCCCTAATTCTTTTAATTACAGTGAGAGAATATTATAAAACTTCAACTATACATATCGAATGAAATTAAATTTGTCTGCCATAAAGGACTACCCAGCTTTGAGAGGTTGTCTATCGTTTACGCATCTTATGATTCTAATAAATGGTGAGCGGGCTCAAAATCCGGGGACTCCTAGAAATAATCACAGCGAGAGAAATTATAATGAATGCTAAACTTTTTTTACCGCAATGGCAGTCGTTTTAGGAATATTGTGTCATAAGGTTTCAACGCTTATTCAATTTCTATTTTTACATCTAATGTCTTAAAGAAATGGATTATTGTTTTAGAGATCTAATCTCATATTTCGGAAATTGTTGAACATTGCTTTCTTTGGTCTAATATAAAATACATGCAAATAGTCATTTGACAATTTCATTGGTGAAAAATAACTCTTTCATGCCCATAGAATAATCTTGACGACATCTTTCTTGTAGTGCGAGCCAACACTGAGCATCTTGAGATGTTTCATCGCCTTTCTAGATATAATCCATTTTATGAGGCTGGTAGCTGAGAATGTAACAGCCTGATAAGTAGTGAGTCGTATTAAATTAAGCTTGTTTACGAGTACGGGATTGAAGTTGTGTTTCATCTGGTTAGCTCTTTAGCAATTCTAAGATTGGCCATGACATTTCAGTGGGAGACCCAGATATTTCTTATCCAGTTCCCAATAAGTAAGCGGATGGAAGAAATAATGAGGTAGAGAGGCTAGTTCAAAATAGCCAGAAACTCAAAGCATGGTGCCTATTTTTACAGCGGATAGGCCCTGTCAAAGCATTCTGCTTCAAGTTTGAACAGAAGGAATCATAAGCAAATAGGTTTAATGGCAGCTTAACTGTTCGAGAAGATAATAATCATTGCAACCTTTAGATCAATATCAAGGAGTATTTTGGCGCAAGTAAGCTTGGAAAATGTTCGACGGGGAAGTAAAATTAAGTGCGACCCCGGTATTCGGATGGAGTCCACTCAAACCAGCGCTATTGTCCCATCAGTGTACCAACTGTGACTGTCGGTATTTATGTATAGGAGAAAAACAGAGACGCCTGATCAATATGGCAGGCATCATACTGAGGACGATTCATATTAAGAAACTTGCAAATTCATGAAACTAGTGGATGCACCGCTTTCATTGAAGGTATGGGAAAAGCAATTCATGGAGTAGGAGTTTGGGGACTACACAATAGCTCACAGTGTAGACCTAGTGGATTGGCATAGGATTGAGTCACCAAGTTCTACAAAAATTTCACTCAAAAATTAGAATTAAATACAAGAAATAAAGATGTGCATATGTGTATTAGAAAGAATTTTCGGAATTACTATAGATTTAAATGAAAATTATATATATAATATATGATATATGAAAAAAATTATGCTGCGAAATAAAATTGAACAAATAATTAAACACAATAGATATTAATTGGGAAAAATATATTTTTTATTTTTACAATGATTTTGAATTTCACTCATTTTAGTTGTATTCTTCTTAAACTGAAAAAAATAAATAAGAGTAAATAAATAATATGAAAGAAGCAGTCTGTATGTGAAAATGCTATTTTGTACTTGTACGTACTTGTAATTCGATTGTAATTTTCTCTAATATACACTTAATTGTATTACACATTTATTAAATTTAAATTAATTTTAATTATGTTACTTATAATTTTTAGAAATACTCTCAAAAGTATTTTTTGACACATTTTAAATAGATTAGTAGTTATGATTTTTGTTTAGTTCCATCAAATCCACATACTCAATTTATATGATTAATAATGATTGAATTAATAAATTTTTCTTTTGAAAACATTTTTTTGTCCAGAAAATGTAACTGGAAATTTCTTCAATACTCAAATTAATTTGGAAACTTCATATCTCGAAAAACAATAAGAAATATCCATTTAAAATCGTTTATATACAATTAATCAATATTTCTGGCGGAGTAGTAGTAAAAGCCAAATAACAGATATTAAATTTGAATTTTCTCTGCATGAGTGCAACTGTCGAATTTCAGCTGTTGCATTGTGTATTTTGATTTACAACAATTGCAATTAATGGTAGAAAATGGCATTTTCATAATTATTGTATCATCACATATTTGTTTTTTTTTCGTTTTTATTTGTACATGAATAGAAAATGAAATTTAAGTATTAATTACACAACAAGGCAAATAATTTAAGCTACAAACTTGTTCTAAAAGTCTTAGCTTCCGTCTATGTGTATGCTCCTCTAATCGATCGACATATTCTCGTAGTTCTTCGATTTCCTCCTTTACTTGTTGTACTGTATCCAGTTCGTGTTTTATGGCAACCATGTCGCGTTTAACCTGTTATTGATAAAAACAAAATTGTGTGTATTTAAATTCAAATCTGTTTCGTTTTAAATGATTTAATTATATTGAGTTTCATTGGTATTAACACAGCTACGATATTTTAATGAGCGTTTTAGCAGAAATAGCTGACTGTCGGTGATATTATTTATATCCTTTACACTTTTTGGTGATACTTGGATAATACTCATCCTCTTCATTTGAAAATATTGTAGAAATTTGGAGCAGATTTTAGTTCCTAGGATATCGAGGAAAATTAATCCTTCGGTGGAATATTGCTTAAAACAATAACCGAGCTTTTCTTTCAAAATATTTGCGCCCGTTAAATTTGGACAGTACTACGAGGGACTTTAATTATATTTCCACGTGTAAAATCAATTTTCAACAGAACACAAAACTTTTTCAGAAACCCTTTTATGACAAATAGTTATTGTCAGAGGGATTCCCCATTACTTGTCGAGAGGTGGAAACGGTTAGCCGGGCGGTGGTCTGATTCCCAATCTGGGCACATATGGCAAAAGCACTAATTATTTAACTTCGGCCTGAGGAGGAGGCTGCCTAAATTTCTATGGGATCATCGGAAGATTCACGATGTATTTTGCAATCTATGGACTTTTTACCCTGCTAGTACCATCCAAATTAAATGCTGTAGAATTTCAAAGATATTGGTTCAAATTACCATAAAAAATAGAAATTACCATACACCAATCAAATTACCATACACCAATTTAAAAATGGATGATAAAGTGGCCACTTTCTCAGCGAAGCCGATATTTGGATTCCTCATAGATTAGAAGAATTCCACCATCAACAACATAGACATTGGCGATTTTATTTTAATTTAATATGTGGCACTTCTAGGAGCCGAATGGCCCTTGGGTTGTTCTTCTCTTTCAGCACTGTTGCGCGTGTTAATTTTTTGGGCAATATTAGAAGGGACCTGCATATATTAGCCAGTTCTGAACGGCAGAACTCTCGTGACATAATTTTTTCCAAGTTTTGTCATAGAGCCCTTTTAGAAGCTTTTTCATGGCAAATTATTACTGACGAAAGAATTGTCAATTGCATGCCGACTGCTGGAAACCGTTCGAGCGAAAAATCTTTTCAGTAGTAAAATTGTGCTTCAGCCGGTGATTGAACTCACGACCTACGCATCAGGTCAACGCATTAACCACTGAGCTCTGGTGATACTCGTATAAAATACGTATCGTGGATAGTAATAAAAATTAATTATTTTCTACAATATTCAATGTTAGTTATCATAGCACGGGTGTGCTGCCCTAGCTACACCTACAACTGAGTAATAATGTAGTAATGCTTGAGTCAATATATGGAAATTCAACAAATACTCTCACAGAGAGTATCATTTTCGACCCACTCCATTAAATTTGCTCATCAACTTTTTTCCAACCATAATAGCTTCCTATTTGTACATCTTTCTCTCCTACAAAGTAAATATAAATACTCTTAAAAATCTACAAATACTGCCATAGCTGTTGAGGGGCCGCCTCTAGAGGTGAAATGTAGAGCAGACCGAGTTTTCATATTCAACATTTCACCGAAACATTTTTACCCCCTACTTCCACAGTTTAAGTTGTTAGCTACCCAACAAAAACTATGATTTGCACATTATATTTCCGTTTGTTGCATGCATTTTACTAAAATTTAGTTGAAAATCTTGTCAAGTTTTCCCAGATTCGTCTATATAATTATTGTACTTTTCTATATCGTACTCACCTCAGATACTTCGCTTTGACAGCTCTCCACTGATTTGGTCAACTCCTGTAATTGTGTACGAATTTCGCACAAGGCGACTGTCGTCTCCAAGTGTCGATCGCCTCTTTGAAGCTCATCCAGTTTTGCTGATAAATTCATGCTCATCACGCTAACTTGCTTTTGCAAACTGCCACCATTTACCAATGCAAAGCATAAGAGCATATTAGCAAATAAATGTTGCCGACAAAACAAAAAAACAACGAAAATTCTCGTCATTACGTTCGTAACGTTCGTTTTCGAGTTAATTTCACGTATTTGTATTTTGCGTGACGTCACGTATGGTTATAACATGCAGGATTGGATTAAATTGAAGGAAAAATAAAAAGAAGTAACATTCGAACGACCATCACAGTTGTTACAGATATGCAAAAAACAAAACACATAAATACACACAATAAGTAACGACGTCACGCAAATATTGCACAAATAAATATGCACCATATTGTGTATGTGGTACAAGCACGCAATAAAATAAAATCATTATTTTATTATTATTTTTTAATTGCAACATTTTTTTATTTATTTATAAAGATCGTGACACGATAGAGGGAATGAGAGATATAAACAATCAAAAAAAAAAAAAAGAGAGAAGAAAGTGAACACGTTTATATATTAGCTTGACTATTTGGTCTTATTATTTTTATTGGATCTACAATACATTTAATGGAAACTGAGTGTATATACAATAATCTAAAGGAATGAAGTAATTTTAAAAAACGATTAACAGATTTAAAACGAATGTCATACCAAGTAAGTAGTTAAGTAACTATTTACATTATATTTACGTTTGCAATGCAAAATCAACGAATACTAAAAGAAAAGTATTTACATAAGTATGTGTAGTATGTGAATAAGAAAAGAAAACGTGCAAGTAGAAAAATACAAAAAGTGAAAACAAATCATATTTGTAATTATACTCTACTGATATGTACATATTTCTAAACAAAAAAAAATAATAAAGGAAGCTTTGTACTTATATGTTATGATAGCAATAATGGCTAGCAAAATACATGTTTGTAAGTATAAATATACAAAATACTGCGTTGTGTGATAAAGAGTGTTATTATAATAAAATTAGGTTACTTGCAATACCTGAATAAATGTAGTTATATGTATTACATACCTATTACATACATTTAAAGCTAATAATAATGGTAGTAAAATAAAAAAAAATTCCTGTTTTTTGCTTTTTTTTATTTTATTTTTAAAGTAAATAAATCGTACAATAACTACATGCAATATTAAAATTGAAATAAGAATTTTGTGTCTCAAATATGAAAAATAATTTACAGAATGAATGAAGTAGTAGGTATTCTATATGTGAGGATTTTTTAACTTATACACAATATAGGAGAAAATATTCGATGATATAAAAGATATGTATAATCGTTTTTTTTTTTGTCAGAATATAGTGTTTATGGCCAACATCTAGTGAAATCGCACCTTTCAATAATAACATTTCATGAAGACAATTTTGTAATTCGTCATTCATGTAAACACTTATATTGGTTTGAAATTAGGTGAAATACGCACTATGGTGTTTTTTTTTACTATAAAAAAGCCAAAATATGACAAAATA
This sequence comes from Megamerina dolium, assembly GCA_963854835.1. Classification (NCBI taxonomy): domain Eukaryota; kingdom Metazoa; phylum Arthropoda; class Insecta; order Diptera; family Megamerinidae; genus Megamerina; species Megamerina dolium. The sequence goes on along the minus strand of OY978528.1, from coordinate 30,091,047 downwards.
ATGCAGAAAAATTTGTAAGGTTCGCCGTGAGAATGGAACGCTTTAATGTAACGTATTTTCCAACTTTGATTCTCTGTTTTAGAAATTTCGATGTCAAATATACACCTTGCTTATGCCGCACAGTAACTAAAAAGTCGATGTATTGTTACAATAAAGGCAATAAACATCAATCACATGATAGTTTGGAATCATCACAAAAATGTTGGCTACTCAAAAAGGCTCTATGTTTGGGTGCCATCTGCATTAACGTAAAGCATTTTGATTGACCGAATTATCATAAGTAAAGCGCAGATCAATCGCAAACAAAATCTAAACTAAATAACAGTATATTAAATGCAAAAAAAAAATCATGGTCAAATGTTGGTGGCCCACCACAAACGACATTGAAACCTGTATTGATGGCAAACAAACGTTCTTGGTATGTATTAAGATTTTGTCTGAGAGTATCCCTAGTGAAATTTTGCGGCAAATAATTTTCTGGAATATTTTAACCCCCTAACGACGTCCCAAATGCCATTTTATTTAGACTCTACAGGGCAGGGGTCAAAACGACCCTTTTGTGACTGAGATAACGGGTTAAAATATTTTATAAAACTATTCCTCGTGAAATTTTACAATATATTGTATACACAAACAACATATTTCGCTCTTATATGAATTTTAACACTTTTTTCGACTTATTCTAAAAACACTCAAGACTACGTCTACCTTTTCTTTCAAATATTTATCTGTCATAGTGTTGATCATCAAAGCTTCGGGGCTAACAAAGTTAAACATTTGACATATCTTTCATTTTCAGTTGAATTAAATATTTAAATATTATGAATTACATGTTATATATGTATTTACAGTCAAATTGTTGCCATTACTTAATGATAAATGAGCCAACGTCATGGAATCATTTTACCTATAATCTATTCTTAGTGCAAAGTAATCGAAATTATCGTAATCATAAACATTAATTTCCTTTCGTTCTTTCTGAATTTAATGAAAAATTAAATTTAACATTGTGTCGCTTGCCACTGAATAAAAAGCACCCAAAGAAATTTTAATACTAGTACATCTGTATCCACAAACTGTCGTTAAAGCATTTCAGAAATGTTTACTTTCACTATCATTTCGAGAGGCTCCTTGTTTATGGACAAGGTAAGTAAAGTAATATGCAACATGCTTGTTTTATTGAAATACACTGAAACAATAACAATTCATACAGAATACATCAATATGGATGTATATTCTGCATTAATGCGTTTCATTTTGCATAAAAATGAGTTCATTATATTTACAAATGCATGTACTGTAGTATTACAGAGAGAGTTGATTTCGACACCATGTTGATGATGCGGAGATCTTTATATAGTGTTTATATGTACATATGTACTATAATATATGTAATAATAACAATAACAAATATCCAACCGAACTGTAGTAATGATAATAGCAAACCACCAAACTGGAACAGTTACAACTGGTAGATAAGTAAGAACTCATATGTATTTTAATGCATACGCATCAATTTAAACTCAGAGAGAGAGAGAGAGAGGGAGAGTGTGTTCTATTCCACATCCATAAATCGTTTTCTATTCTATTGTGCTTAGTACACATATATTGTCTTTGTTGTTCTTGTTGTTGTTTCATACATAAATATAATTTATATACATTATGCATTTGTATATACAAAACAGATTATTTCAGGTATCCATAAATATATTTCAAATGGATATGTAAGTCAGTAGGCTTGCCTATATGGGTATGTGTATTGGTGTGGTCCACCTATATATGAATGCGGAGAAAATTAATGAAATACTTAAAAGTACTTTTACTGCTTTCAAATCGCCATTACGAATAAGATTCACTTTTTTTGAGGTATACGATTGAAAGCGCTTACTATGAGTAAACCACAGAAGACTTCTAGCATGGAGCATAAAATGGTGCGACACATAAAACCCAATGCGCCAGATGTTTCAGATGGCTTTTGCAAGTTCCATTTTTAGTAAAAGAAGAGACGATCAAAATATTATTGACATTATATTAATCTGACATTTTGAGAAGATAATAAAAAATAATGATCGATTAATCGATTAATTAATTCTGGAACTTACTGCCTCATGACCTTTGATATGATTTAAAATTATCTCTTTGCAACATTTATATGTCTGCTTCAGTGGCTGTTGAGATAAATTTCAACAGGACTCGATGGACTGATGCTGAAGGAAAATAGTAATTAAGTGTTACCTGTCAGGGAATGCCTACTACTATCATATGCATTATCTCAGGTAGCTCAGGTATCTCAGGCAGCTCTAAAACCACTTATCAATTTTGCGTAGACAGCAGCGTAATAATAATAAATATATAAAAACTTGTCAGAGTTGCCTATTTGAGGCCTATTTTTTCGATCATCTTCAAGAGTTATAAACAGAGTTCGTTTTGTATTTAGAAAAAAAAATATATTTATATAAATATAAAATACCATAAATTTTGTTATGTGTATACCATATGTGAGGGTTTCCTCTTAAATTGCAATTAAAGTCTTTTAAATCACCTTACTGAGCATACTTAGTACAAAGCAGCTCATTGCTGGTTTGGTTTTAATGATACTGTAGCTGATGATTGCTGAGCTAGTCGTTATCCTATTGATTATGCTATTGTATTCAAATTCATTATGCATACAGTCAAATGAAGTGTATGCGGCGAATAAATATCTATATATCGTTTTTGTGATGGATAAAATATAAACACAGTACGTTGAGTTTGTAATTTTTATTTTTATATTTCCATTCGGGAGAATCGATTGGATAATATTTGAATTTTTATTAGATATACTACGTGGGGTGAAAAGTACTGAGATTTTTAGTAAAAACAAGCGATTTTTTAGGCAATGTTATATTTATTTCTCAAAATAGTAGCCATCGAGCGCAATATATTCGGTATAGCAAGCTTCCAATACTTCGATGCCTTTTCTGTAGTACGAAACACAAGCGAAACGAAAGCAAGTCTTCGAAATAGGTCTCGGTTTCTGCGATGACTTCCACATTTGATCAGTATCTCATTCTGTGGAGGTTTGGGAGAGGATGCGGCGTGTGAGCAACCAATTCGAATCGTAATTGGTACAATTTGGCCATCGCTTTCAAAAACATATGTACGCCAATGCATTATTTTGATAGTATAGACCTTTTTCGTCATATGAAGCCCTTTTTTTTTATTTTGTCGTGTCCAATAAAAAATAAAAAAAATAAAAAAAAAAATAAATATGTGGCACTTAAAGCCCCAAAGGGCTCATTGGCCGAGCTTCTCTTCCATTACTGTTGTGCGTCTTAAATTTGGACAGTATTAGAATGGACCTACTTATTTTAGCCGGTTCCGAACGGCAGAACACTTGTGACATCACTTTTTCTGAGCTTTGTCACAGAGTTCTTTTTAGAAGCTTTTTCATGGCAAGTTGTTACTGTCGGAAGAATTGCCAATTGCTTGCCGACAGGTGGGTATCGTTCGAAAGAAAAATCTTTTCGATATTAAATTTGTTATGCATCAGCCGGGTATTGAACCACGACCTACAGATCAGAAGGCGAACACACTAACCACTGAGCTACGGCACCCACCCGTGTCCAATACTCATCATAATGCTCATCTGCATAATACTCATCTGTATTCTGTTCTTCCCTTCAGCAGATAATCGATGAAGATTATGTATGTACATTCCAAGAAATGGAGGCCAAAACCTTCCCTGTCGAGCATTTGTCCTTCTTTGGTTGCTTTGGTCGACTTTCGTGGCTTTACATCCAATCTGTATAAGGTATATTGGACTCAAAAGTATAGTAATAGGCCCACGTTTCAATGATCGTTAGAAAACGTCGAAAATGTCGAGGTAATGAGCAACAACACTAAACCGACATTTTTGGTAACTTCATTTTTCGATCACTCAAAAGGATTTGATGCACTTGCTTGACGATTTCTATATTCGAAGCTCCTTTCGGCCGTCCAGAACGAGGTGCGTCTTCGGTGCTTGTTCGACCCATTTCAAATTCACAAAAGGATCGAAAACTATTGATCTTGAAGAAACAGATGCGATGCTCTTGTTTTCCCATACGTTATTACAGAAAGAAGTTTTGCATTAATAACGAAAATCTCCATTGATACATTTTTGCTTAGAGTATTAAAACACCCTGGGTCCTATATTTTATAATGGGATTCGAAATAGCAAAAAAATATTCTCCGTTGCCCCAAGAAAATATTTGTGAAATTCCTCATTTCATTACTTCTTGTCTATAGATTGTATATTAATTCTATACTGTTTTGCACTAATAATACAATAAATACGATTATTTTTTTATATTACTGCATATATATTCTTTTCTTCATTAATGGCGAAAATCTATTTCCAAATATTTTGCTCGTCATTTTAATTTTTTTTTCGCAATAATATCAATAGTCATAAATTTGTATCAACTTAAGTAGATGTTAAAACAAATTTTCCATATTTCTTATATCTCAAAGTAGAGTTAAGAAGAAAAAGAATAGTCTTCATCTTCATCTTCTTCCCATTCTTTGCTCTTCTTTGTGAGAGAACATATCTCTAAATATACAAGAGAAATATGTTTCAATTATTTACGCTCGATTTGACTGACTTGGCATCCTCTTGTTATTTACTATTGATGCTGATGCAACAATAACTCTTCTCTATCTCTATTTTGTTATATGTATGAGATTTTTAATAATGTTAACACTCACACTACCTACATATTGTAATATACATCTTGTACTTTACTATTTAGTATGTTTGGATGTACGACTAGATTATTATCATACGAAGCAGAGTATATGAAGGACATTACAATGTTTCAAAGAACATACATATTGTTTCGAATTCATTAGATGCAACGTTGCATCATTACATCTTACAAAGAGTTTATGTACTTGTATATTTGTGTATATTATACTCTTGTGTACTTGTGTATAACGATAATGCCTTGTTTAAGAAATGTTCAAACAATAGACATAGACATTCGCAAAGACATCTTACAACATATTTGCCCTTAAGTAATCATAAATATAATATTTTTAGTGCACACACACACATACACATAATCAACTCTTTATGCTGTTATAGGCAGGGTTGCCAAAATAGTACATTTTAAATTATTCAGATTTGGTTAAATATTATGATTTCAGTCTTTAAATTACTGGGTGGTCATTTAAATTGTTTTACTAATTTAAATATACGTACATATACGGAAGAATTACTTAATGACACCAAACCTTCACCAAAAGTGTCATGCTGTTAGCGTATGTCTATGATATTGATATAATCAGCATGATCACGCGAACAGTCAGTGTAGCATTCTCAGAATTGGAAAGGGAGTCTCACCGAATTGGTTTTACGGTGAACGAGGGCAAGACGTACCTAGTATCAAGGACTACGCTTTTGAAGTGGTGAAGGACTTTGTCTATCTTGGAACCAGCATTAACATTAGTAATGACGTCAGCCTGGAGATATTACGAAGGGCCATTCTTGTCAATATGTGCTACCTATCGGCTAAGTAAGCAATTGAGAAGTCGAGCCTTCGTTCGAGAAACTAAAACCACACTCTACAAGTCTCTCATCATGTCTGTCCTTATATATGGTGCCGAAGACTCGACAATTTCCACCTTTCCAGATGAGAGAATGCTTGGAGTTTGCTTGAGAAAAACCCTACGTAAGATCGTTGGACCTGTTTGCGTTGGTAGCGAGTCGCTGTATGAGGTGTTTGCTGGTGGACGGTGCAGAAGGGGCAGATCCAACATCCACTAGAAAGTCCAAGTATTGGAGAACTTAACGAGGCTTGGAACTTCTAAGTAGAGTTAGCAACCATGAAAAGAGATAACAGCCTAAATTTGGCCTAAATCGATTTTCGGTTGTAATGGTCAGGTAAGTATGATAAGTAAGTAAGGTTGTACTTAAAAATTTAACATAGTTCATATAACTTATTTGGTCATTTAAATGCCATTTTCAAATTGCCATTTTACTAATTTGTAATTATCCTTTGAATTTGTAAATTATATAAACAACGACACTGCCATCAATCTGGCAACCCTGGCTATTTGAGATAACATAGTGTCTCTTTTGTGTTGTGTATGTGTTTGGTTGTTTGTTTGTTTGTTTATTTACTCATATGTAGGTATATCTTAAGATGTGCGATGAACTGAAGTAGTATATTGCCAAGATAATAATAAAACATGATTCGAACTCGAACCAAAGGAAAGTCAGTTTAGCCCTTTTGTAGGCATATGATCTATTGTTGTTGTTGTTGTTGTTGTTGTTATTTCCATAGCTATATGCTATAGCTAAAAACAATGTAAGGCATTATGTACATGCACTTGACTTGATTAATTCTTGTATGCATGTGTGATAATATTATTTTATATGCATCTACTGCATTTAAGTATACACTATAAGTACATAGATACTATTTTCATTATGTGATTTGGCAAAATGTTGATATTATCACTATACGTACATATAGTACAACGGTTAAGTACCTATAAATGAATATATGTGTCTATCCATCCATTCATATAATATACATACATCCATACAAACTTTATTTTCAACTTTATTACATGACTCAGTGGAATTTAAGTTATATTGCAGTATGCAATATAATAAAGAATGATGCCGCACAGAGCCATCTGACCCAATTTTAGACATAAGTAAGTAAAATATGTACATATGTATGCGAGTTGTACTCAATCCTTTTTCAGACTTGGTAGAAAATCATTTATTATCTTTTAGATAAATCCTCATAAAGACTGCAGCACCATAAGTGGTCAGATGTGTGACTAAATAAATAAAATAAATATGTGACACTGGGGCTAGTACTGTTATATTTTGGACAGTTTTGGAGGGACAGAACCCTTGTGACATCACTTTTTTTGAGCTTTGTCACAAAGTTCTTTTAGATTGGGGATTGAATCCACGACCTACGGATCAGAAGGCCAACACACTAACCACTGAGCTACGGCAAATATGTGTCATAAATTTATGCCAAAAATCTTGCATATCTAAATATGGCGAAAATATGTTGGTTGGGAAGGTACCCGTCCAACTGTCTGAATTTTCAGCCTCCATCAGAATAGTGATTTTGTATGAAACCTGTACGAAGACAATTTTTTTAAACATCAGAGAGACAATGCGGCTAAGAATGGTTTCTTCCAGCACTTGTATGGGAAAGGAAGGTATCTTTCATGGAACTGTCGCTAAAGTCAGCAACCTACGATAACGGATGAGACTGATCGACTTCGCCACAGCATGAAACTAATTTGTAATTAATAATTATTGGTAGTACCAGATCCCAACATCTAGACACCCATAAATCGTTGTAACCGCGTTTAGATCAACGAACCAGAAATCAAATTGATTACGTGGTGATCCAAGGAATGCAAACTTGATGTAATGGATGGACTTGAAATCAAGCCGTGGTGCCAACATATTATATATGGGCCAAACAACAATTGAAGTCCCATACATTTTTGCCATTCGACTATCGGATCTGCATATGCAGAATACTCTTCCACACTATGATACACACCTACGGCGGACACATATGTATATCCCAATTCAATTTACAATTCCCAATTGACTACTACTCTCGAGAAGGAGAAATGAGAGCAAAGAGAAATCTTTTTAGGCTGAAGAATTTACACCAACTACCGTGGAATAAGTCCTCTGCGGATCGCATACAAGGTTTTATCGTCGATTTTATGTTAGATCAATATGTTAACTGATATATTCTAAGTAACATCTTATGCAATGTATTACAGTTGAATTGTGGTCGCAGTGTTGGGACGAGCAGTGACTAGGTGGTTCTCATAGTCTATTCCTCAACAATATAACCACATCTTTACTTCATTGCTCAATTAATAGAAGACACAAACGTAACAAAACAAAACAAAATTAGATCCTTCTCGGAACTTTTACCGAATTTTCTTCAAGTACTGTTCTGCACGTTAATAATTTTGGGCAATATTATATTTTAGTGAATTTCAAAGGGCACTACTCTTTAGACATTAATTCTTCTAGAATTTGTGGAAAAGGTATTTCAATTAGTGCACCTAAATGCCAGCACTAATTGACAAATATAATTTCTGAAAAAAAAACACTCTTGAGATGTCCGAACCGGTAACCAAACGAGGGATCGCCCTTACTAGTAACCTCTGAGCTACGACACCGTAAGAAAAGTATAAATATAAATAAAAAATTAGCTATAAAAAGAAATAATGTATTCGTATATTCATAATTTGCTCTATCGTTCATTTCACCAATGCATTTCGTCAACCCAATCACACGTAACCAATTGACATATATGACATTCACCAATATTGCAATCGCATTTGCAATAAATTTTTGCATTTAAAGAAGAAGATTAAATTAAATTAAAATCATCTCAAATTGATTACAATACAAATATCATCATCAGAAGATATTTCTATAAATAAATAATATTTATTTTAATTAATTTTTCACTAATGTTTGATATTAGTTATTACTTTTGTTTATTTGCTTATTGATATTATATTCTGTTTGTACAAATTCTCCAATAATTTCAATGTATTGAATGTGTGTAAATAAATGAATTTAATAGAAACAAATGATTAAATTCAATATGATAAATTGCAATAATAAAAATTTTTAACGAATAATCAAAAATAAATAATATTTATGATAAAAATAGCACGAATACACGTACAAACTTGCATATGAATTGTTCACTAAATACAAAAATATATTTTGGGTCATCTGAAAAATCTGTGACAGAAGTGAAAGGTCAATTTTTAGTTTAATGTATGAGTTGATGTTAAATTAATAGCATCGTTTATAGTTGGCGGCATTTTGGAATATGGAAAATTAAAAATTTGAGTCAAATTTTGAATATCCCGAAAGAAACAGAGGACGTACAAAATTGCAAATTCTCTTCGATAAGCCTGAATCTGTGAAACCAGGAAATTTGCAGCCTTATCGAGCACTCGAAGTAGAAATGATTTTATGCCAAATCCCAGAGATTGAAATGAATTTAACACTTTTTCAAAGCGATAAAGCACTAGCGATCGTAGCATATAACCAAGTGAAAATTAGTGATGTAGCTGATGTCTCTCAAATGACAAGAGTATTGAGGCCAACACTATGACATTAAGGTGGTTGTTGCAAGATGATTTAGAATGCTATGCGAATTATAGCACTTTTCATTATCCAAATTGGGCACCCTTTGATTTCTTTTAACGTCGCAACTGCAAAAATTAACACGAAGGCAAATTGATCCACTCGATCGATCCACTATTTCGTAAACTTTGAACAAAAAATATATAAAATCGTTGTAAAAAGTGTATTGAGGGACGATGTTGAGTAAAAAACAGAATGAAATATGGAAAAATTATGGTTTATCTTTGTTGGATCGCAGACTTTTCAGATGATGTAGTAAAATGAAATAATATTAAATGAGTTATAAAGCAAATTGGAAATGATTGAAATTTTGGTGAAAGGCCATTTGCCAATTAGTTGTTTTTTGGGTGTACTTTATGAATATAAATATATTAACGATAATTTTTTTTTGTTCGAAATTTCATATCGAATTTATTACTAAACTTTGTTAATTCATTTTTTTTGTATACAATAAGGATAGGTGAAAAATATAAATACGAATTAATACATACAATAAATACATAAAGGACACACAGACCAATAGAGATAATTTTAAATAAATGAACATATAATTAATTTTTAAATAAAAATTATTAAATGACGCTTAGACGGTTGAGTCAATGAGAGAAAGATAGTCACAGAAATCGAGTGGAAAAACAATGATATTTAGAAAGAAAAGGAAATACCTAAATACACACATGAAAAGATAAAAAGACATAAAAACACACACACAATATTACATTTATGCACATACATACATGCATGATGGAGCTTAAAAGAGAGGAGAATGTATGATTTATTGCGATGATGGTATGCACGTATGTATTGTAGTTTGAATATATTGTATGTAATTAAAAAAAATTATTTTAAATCATATTTAATTTCTGAGTTAATGACACTTAAATGAATTGATTTATTGGCGTTTATAATATGTGGCAATAAGAATACATATACATATGTTACATAAGGAAGAAAAGAAAAGAAATGAAACATAACATTTATTTGATTTATTTCCTTTGATTGGTGCCTTAAAACATTTACAAAGTGCTCTATCATGAATTGAACATTAATAGTAGATAAGTAGAAGGTTTAAGAGAGAAACATTACTATATAGAGTTTGACTTATTTTACATACATTTTCTCTTGGTACAATATACTAATATCACTTCTACTATTAAATAATCGTATGTCTCTATAGTTTGTTCTCGAATGTAAATCTTTTAAGTTGTTTCATCAATTCAACACCACGTCCATCAGTGATTTAGCGCTAAATTATTTGAAATGTTATGAAATTTACACCACAATAAAAAAAAAATTGAAAAAGTATTTTAAATAAATATAAAAACCAAAAGAAAAAGAAAATACTTTATATTAATATTTAAAGCATTTGGTTGATATATTTATGATTATAAATCTAATTATAGTCGCTATTTTATAGCTAAATATATTAATGTAGATTACTTAATATTTATGTAAAGGCGTTTTTGGAAAAAAAAGTATTTTTATTCACTAAGCATGCTCTGCATATCTACATACATACAATATATAGTTATGTTTCGGATAATCTGACTATGCATAAGATGGTGGGATGAAATGATATGAATATGAAATTATTTTAAATATGAATGTAAGCTTTTATTAAAGTTAATATAGTTGTTGGTGCTAAGTACAAAAGGGAGATTATGCGCATTATGATGTCACATGTTAAAAAATTTTTCTCAATTGACACTGCATAAATTGTATTTTTTTATTAAAGCAATGCAAATTCACGAAAATTATTATTTGTTGAAAGGCTTTTTTTAGTTTCAATATATATTCCGAAATATCATTTTCTTGCTATATTTCACCTGTTTATAAATGATTGATATTTATATCAAAATTGAAAATTAATATCGCCATATGAGAAATTGAGTAAAGCAGCAGAAATTATTTATCAATTGTTTGCTGGAAATTGATCAAAGCATACTCATGGGTGACAAATCTTGAGATCGCAAATTTCTTGATCTTGATCCTGCATTGAGTTCAAAGCAATTCTCATCATCAATCGCATTAACATCTGGAATTCTCATCACAAAAGGAAAAAATACGACCCATTATTGAAACAGATTGACACTAGGGATTAAAAAGTGATTGCTTACAATAATATTCGACGTAAACCATCCTGGTATAGTGGTAAAAATGCAGTTCAAATGACGTCCACACGCAATCTTCAACAAATTTAGGGTACACTCACTATGTAGTAGAGCTTCTATCGTGGAGCTAGATAATTGACTTGAAGGTGAAACGTTGGCATGTGGATTATTTCCATAAATCTATTGCGGAAAATCGATCACAAGAAGGCCACAATCGCAAAGGTGTAGCGGAGCTAGTAGTTGTTGTAGGGAAGGCGTGCCTCCTCCATCATACTCGTGGGAACTTGTGTTCGATTTTGACAAGGCTATCAAACATCATCACATCCAATTCTTCGGTAGAGTAGACTGGTGACAGATTATACACGGATACAAGGATGTGGGTGCCGTAGGTCAGTACTTAGTGCATTGGTCGTCTGATCCGTTGGTAGTGGATTTAATCTCCGATTTTAATATTGGAAAAAATTTTCTTTCGAACAGTGAACACCTGTCGTCAAATAATGTGAAATTTTTGCGGCAGTACGAGTAACAAATTGCCATGAAAAATGCTTCTTAAAGAATTTTGTGGCAAAGTTCAGAAAATGTGATGGCACAAGCGTTGTGTCATTCGAAACCGGATAATAAAAGTAGGATCTTTGTAATACTATTCAAATTTAACATGCACTACATTATTGGAAGAGAAGTTGGTGATATCACAATGGGCCTCTCTGGCCTAAGTTTGCCTCTCAGAGAGAGGGAGAGAGTGAGAGAGAGAGAGAGTGCAGCTGCAGTAGGTTAACCTAACGTAAGAGAACAGTGGGCATAAGTTGAAAATTTACTAACAGAAAAGGGTATCCTTCATCGAATTACCTTACAAAAAAGGGACTTCTTAAAAGCTTACATACATACCTATTTAAACTAATTTCACTTGCGCTCGAAGCATTAATTAATTTATGTAGACACGATGCACGAATTGTCACTGTTTGTAGCGTTCAGTGTTAGTTTTTAAAACTAAAGTACAAAATAAAAGCATATGTTTATACCTACATATTTTTTTCTATCTGATAAAAAGATATTTGAAATATGTTTATTTAAGTAGGTAAATTAATATGTATAATATGAAAATGAAATATAGTAGGTATATATATGGAAAAGTAAATTGTAGTTATGTTTGATATGTAAAGTTAAAAAGTTAGAAAAAAAAAAATTATTATTATTGTTATTAAAATTTTGTTCATACTCATTGAGTGGTGTTAGAACCATTCCGCTTTTGTTTCTTTGTTATTTTTATGTTCAGTTAAACAATTTTTTTTTTGTTTGTGAGTGGTCAGTGATGTCAATGATACAATATAAAAGCAAATGGAATTATAAATAAATATGATATAATGATATAGATTGTATAGGTAGTATGTATGTTTTATAAATTAATACTACACAAATTAAAAGTATTATCTGTGTACTAGGTCATCCGAAAACAAACTTTTCGACCCATTCAAGGAGTGGCAGATCGCGAAATCGCTGTTTTTTTTTTTACTTTTCATACGTTCTATTATGCTATTAGGCTGAAGTGTCAGATTTGGTGCGAAAATCACATTGTTATAGTCGTTGGCGCAAAACATGTTTTATGATTTTGAAAACATGATTTGTTTAAAATGATTTTCTGATTGATGGATTGCAAAAAGTGATAAAGTGCACAAGATCTATTGAGTTTCAAGGGGGCTATGTGAAATAAAAAATTTGGTTATCGTCATTAGGTCGAAGACTTGTCGGATGACCTAGTAATTTAAATGACAAACAAAAAAAAATGGTTCAATAATTTAAGCTTGTATTTTTTTTTACAGTGTACTCATCTAATAATATTAATGATATTAATTATATTGATGATTATGTTGATGATGATGATGAAATTTAATTGGCAACATAAAACAGAATAAAATAATCACACAATATGATACTGTACGAAGCGTTATTTAGTGATGAATTTATGGATTTTCTCCGTTGTATTTTGTACAAAAAATTATAATTAATCTGCATAATTTGTTGTTTCTTTTATATTTAATTTCAGAAAAAATATATATATAATAAATATTATTTATTTGTATAAATATATAGAAAGTACCTGGGTGGCATAGTGCCCATCATTTTGACGCTTGTGTTTGTAACAACGCTTTCAACTTTGAATAGTATTTTTCTAATATTCTTGTTCTGTTTTCAGCCAAATGCTCAAATATTCGTTTTGATATTTTGTTCGATCGAACACTATTTTTTTTTTGTTTATTATTAAGTTCTGATCGATTGTTAAGTAATTTTTTTTTGTCTTTTTTGTTGTTGTTAAGAATATTTATTTTGGGAATTTTGCAATATACAATATAATTTATATGGTGAATGTCGTATGTGCCCAGTAGAATGGAGTGATCAGGTTGTTTTAAGTGCGTTTTTGTTGTTGTTGTTGTTGTAAAATCGTTAATATTTTCATTAAATTTTTAATTGACACTCTATATATGTATATATGTATACACGCACTTAAATTAACTTAATCTGCTCAATTAATGTATATCTACGATAGAAGACATACAAAAAAATGCAATCATATTTAATTTGGTGTTTGGGGAAAAACAAGAAGAGGGAAAGAGTGAGAGAGAGAGAAATACAAAAAAAAATATGACATTTTAATAACAATAATCCAATATATTATATTAATACATATTATAAATAAGTAGGAACATATATTGTATCAATATACTATTAGGGTGATTCCTCTGAAATCTCGAAAATTTGAAATTGAATAAAAGTTCAGTTATAATGTATAGTACTAACATAATGAACATTGATTTTACAATTTGATGAATTTTGCCATTGTTTATGAGATTATTATCAGTATTTTGAGACTTTCAAATTTTCTAGTTTTCTCGTTTAAAGGAATCCCCTAATTATGTGGTGACGATGTTTTTTTCCCATACTGTAAATAGTTATATGTACATATAGAAATAATCAAATCAAATATAAATTGCTGAAAAGAGTTGCAATATAATAAAATAACATAAATAATGCAAAAAAAAAAAAAATTATAATAATATGCACTTCAAGTTAATTAATTAAATTGTATTCAACACACTACTCGTTTATAATTATTTTTAATTACAACTGAATTTATGTGAATAGTCTGATAATTTATTTGTACAAATTATCAGCAGAGTACAGGAATGTATGCTGGTGAGATTGAAATAGTTATTGGCCTTATATTATATGTGCAAAGTTAATTAAATACTTTTCACAATGATTCACAAACACACACACGGACAAACATTGTTGGCGCATTATTAATTTATGTTTATTTTTTTGTGCATATAAAAGGCTCATATTATTGAAATACAATATTATTTATGATAACCTAAAATTCCATTGTGAAAATACCAAATTTAATCTATTATTGATATTTTACTACTCTATTTCTTTTTGTTTCATATTGAAAATTTTCATTTGTAATAATATTTTCAATATATAATAAAGCTGCGGGAATATATGGTAGGTATTTGAAAATTTTTAATAAGTGTGTGTGTGTGTGTGTGTGTGGTATTGCAATTTTTGTAAAATATGCTTGCTTTCGAATATAAAGGGTATTTCAGCAAGATGTGTCAATATACAAATGGCATTCGTTGACATTTGACAAATAAGAACTAAATATTTTCAGATATGGATCGATACATGCTCACGCAACGCATTGAATTATAGCATATTCACTACAAAAACGGTGAAAATATCGTTAGAACGATTCGTAAAGTTCGTAGTGTTTTTGGCCATCATTAATTCAGCAGAAATTAATCAATAAATTCGAGTGTCTCGGACAAGTTAGTGATTTTAAGGCTCCAACTTGTGCTCGTCCGGCTAGATCAACTGAAAATAGCTGAACTGTAGCTGAGATTATGGCTGAAAGACGAGATTCTCACAGGAATTGGGCCTACACAAAGCCACTTTTCACCATATTTTGCTTAAAGATCTTGTCCTACGTGCTTATAAAGTGTAGTTGATACAAGAATTGAAGCCTTTAGACTATGGAAAATGCCGTACATTCAGAAGATGAAGATGAAGTGACAGTTTGGTGCGGTTTTTTTCAGTGATGCTGGTGCGTTCATTTCAGTGAATGGATTGCGTTACCGAACGATGTTGACTGACTGTTTTTGACATGAAATTGGTACTGTAGACGCGAACGACGGCAGGACGGCGCCACATGACTTACAGCTGGTGAAGCAATAGATCTATTGTGTGAAAAATTTCCTGGACTTTTACTTAACACTATTAAATTTTTTGTTTGGGGTCTACGTTGAAGATAAAGTCTAAGCCAATACTCCAACAAACTATTGTGGCAGGTCAACATAGCGCTTTGGCAATAGCTTGTAACAATTTGAAAAAGTAAATTTCTAGTTTTTAGTTTGAATTAGAAAAGGAAAGGGGGACCTCATGCATAAAAATCCTACACACAAGCTACTGGCAATTGTGAATTGAATTTTTCCATGAACAATCTTTAAATAATAAGCAAACAGGATATACGTTTAGAAAACAAGTATGCAACAATATGGGAGTGTTTTTTGTAGTTTTTTTTTTCTTTTTCAAAATAAAAATGTAATTACGTTAAGCAATACTACATAATTAAAAGAAAGCAAACTAAAAATAAATATACAATTTATGTGTTTCGCAACAAATGTATAATATATGATGAGTATTTATTGGAAAAAATAACAATTCTAAACAAATTATTCGATTTTTGTTTTTTACAACTATTTATACTACTTTATACATACTCGAGAAGCAATTGCCGCAGTGTTGCTTCATCCTCGCCATGACATCGCAATCTTGATTCACGATTTGCTTGATCACGATCACGATCACCACCACTTACATGGCGTGAACGTTTTGGCGCATAACTAAATGAGTGACGATAAAAACGGCCGTTATTTATTTGATTACTACCAGCAGCACCACGATTATTGTAAGCGTCTGTGTATTAGTTATAGAACATTAAGGGAATTATAAGAAAAATTGTATAAATAAAAAAAAAAAAATTGAAAATAGCAAAATATTTAATTGAGCTTACCTTCTGGTCTCAGTCGTATTGGAGGTGAGGTCAGCTTAAGTGTTGTTGTTGTCGTTGCAGGCGGTGTCTTATGTCGACCACCAAAAACATAATCGTAAGAATCTTCGCTCAAATTGGACACTACATTTGTACATATATTTTATTTATATAAGTAGATTTTTAGAACAACATTTATTTGAATTTAATTGAATTTGTTTTTTTTTTCAAAACGTAAAGCCAAAAACACAAAATAACCGAAAAAATAATTGCAAATGAAAAATCTTCTAAAAGTGTGTGTGTGTGTTTAAGATTTTTCAGTAGTATTTGTATACTGTCCTTTTTTAGTGTTAATTGTTAAACAAAATAACAAAAAAATTGAATTAATAAATTAACATTTATTATATAAATATACAATATGTTTTTTGTTTTTGTGTTGAAACAAGTAAATACTCACTCTACAACAAAATCAACGATAAAGCCACACGAAAGTATATTACATTTTTTATATTCATGGAATATTTTGTTAGTTTAGTAGTAGTATTAGAATATTATTTGTATTTGATTTTTTATTTTTATTTTTTTTTTTTGAAGAAAGAAAATATTTTAAAATTTGGTGCGTTTGTTTGTATTTTTCATTGTTTTTTTTGTTTGTTTTGCGAAGAATTACATAAATACAAATTAAAAGAAAGGAAACAAGAATGTTTTAATATTTATGTTAGTTTGAGTTTTTATAGAAATTTGATAGATTTTATCATTTTTTGTTTTTGTTCTATCTGAATAGAGTTTAAATAAAACAAACATCGAAATGTCATTCATCAATGTTGGATACAGAGAGAGAGAGAGAGAGAGAGTGGAACACAGAGAGCAAATAACAAAAATAACTAAGCAACTGCATTTGCACACATTTCTTTGTGTTTTCTTTCCATATGATTTGTTCAAAAGAACTTGGAATGCAGCTTCAAAAATATGTTTTATTGTTTGATGAATGTTTAAAAATTTCAAAAATCACAAACAAATATTCAAACTCTTTACTATCACAAAAATGGTATGCAAAAGAGATATATTTACATATATGAAGGATGAAAAAAAAAATAGACATAGAGAGTGAATGGGATAGTGAGTGGTGATGGTAAAAAAAATGCAAAATTGCAACTTGCAACATTGATACTGGTATGGTAAGTTACGACTGTCATCAAAAAGTTTCCGCAATGTTCACACTATTCTTTAAGATTTATTTATTATTTTTATTATTATTTTTCGCCGTGCATGAATTGTAAATCCTAAAGTTTTCTCGGTAAACTTCTGAAATGTTGAATGGTCTAAATAGTGCTGGTCATTACATCAATTAGTGCCTTTTGGAAAGTCGGATACACATTGTTCGATTCTCCTAAGCTTCTGGTGCTGTAAGATCGTCCACTGTTCCGATCTTCCATTCACATTTATGGAAACTTTTTGATCATATCGTACAATGAGATGATGTGTAAATTCTGGTTCTTCAATGATCATCCTCAAAAATAGCTACAAACGAAGTGATGACATTGTCTTTGTCTTTAAAAATATTTTCCACTATACTGCTGTAGATTAAAGGGTCTGTCACTAAAAACGTTATTAAAAATGCATGTACATATGTGAATGTAGAGAAATTATAAAAAATTGTCAAATATATTCAGTGTGGTTGGATTCAGTTGCTATTATGATACAAATAAATTAAGAAATTAAATACAAATTTACAACGCGAGTGTTCGAAATTAATATAGGCCCACTATCGGCGGCAATAATTTTTAATTTTACAATATATGACGCCGCACGTATTTACGCTTTACAAAAGCCATCGCAATCGACGCAAATGCATGCAATGTTGACGAATTATATCTCGTCTTGGCATAACTATTGATACAAATGGAAACGGAGTCCAAGCAGTATGTTGGCAGTTTTGATGGTTATTATGTGTTCTAAAAAAATACCAAACTATATCAGTATAGATTCAGTCATCATGTTAATGCTGTTCTTCAATAGAACGAGCTTGTATTTTTGACTGACTAAAATCGTTGAATATTTCGCATATTTAGCTCGAACGGCTCATGCGCCACAGGCCATCAATGCTGTAAGGTAGCGAAACCATCGAAATCCTCTCCGCAAACACAAAATCGTAGCTTGCAAAATGAATATAGCGCTGAGGACCACAGGCCGAATCATTAAGCAAACCTCAGACTTGGAGATTTCAAGCCACAAACAGGAAGCACTTTATTATTGAATTCAACACAAATAGAAAAAAATGGCGTTACAGTCGGCTGGGGCCGACCAAATTATACCCTGCATATGCAGAGGT
Source organism: Megamerina dolium (assembly GCA_963854835.1). Lineage (NCBI taxonomy): Eukaryota > Metazoa > Arthropoda > Insecta > Diptera > Megamerinidae > Megamerina > Megamerina dolium. Next base: position 30,072,367 of record OY978528.1, on the reverse strand, counting down.
ATATATAAAAAGTTTGCTCGTATATCCATCCTTTTCTTCCACTACTTTGTATAGGAACTACATTAAGAACCAGACTACCTCACCAATTTTTGAGGAATAATTTCTGCCTATAATACTAAACAACCTAGGTTGCAATGGGTTGACCTAGGCGTATTATTTAGTAAGTTATGGGTGTTTTAATGTTTAAGATAAATCCGAGATTTTGTACGGAAGCTATATAAAAAGTGGGCGTGGCTTACCTCTTTCTTGTATATCTAATTAATTTTTCAATATCAATCCACTCCTTAAATTTGGTTGTCCTACGCTGAATAGTTCGTAAGTTATAGCGGTTTAAATTTTTTTTAATTTTCCAAATTTTGTATGGAAGCCCCATTAAGAAGTGGGTGTGGCATGTTAATTTTTTGTCAGATTATTTTCGACTACCATATTAGCTGAAGTATTAATTATAATTGTTCTAGACAGCAGTATGCAGAAGTTACAGCTATTTCAATTTAAAAGAATTTCACTCATTTTGTACAGGGGCTACGATAAACAGTGGGCGTGGCGCGCCTATTTCCTGTAAGCCTTGTTGATAGTACAATACTAATCCATACCTTAAATCTTGTTGTCCTATGCTAAATGGTTTGTGAGTTATGGAGCTTAAAAATTTTAGTTTAATTCCCCCGACTTTGTATGAGAGACCCAGGAAGGAGTGGGCGTGGCACATTGATTTTCTGCCATATTATTTCCGACTAACATGTTAATCTAAGTGTCAATTATGGTTATTCTAGACAGAAGATTGTAGAAGTTACAGCAGTTTCAATTTAAAATTTGTATGGGGGCTACGATAAACAGTGGGCGTAGTGCGCCCATTTCCTGTGAGCCTAGTGCTCGTACAATACTAATCCATGCCTTAAATCTCGTTGTCCCACGCTAAATGGTTTGTAAGTTATGGAGCTTAAAAATTTTAGTTTAATTCCCTCGACTTTGTATGGGAGACCCAGGAAGGAGTGGGCGTGGCACACTGATTTTCTGCCAATTATTTCTTACTACCATGTTAATCTAAGTGTCAATTATGGTTATTCTAGACAGAAGATTGTAGAAGTTACAGCCTTTTTCAATTTAAAAGAAGTAGAGACACTTTGTATGAGAGCTACACTAGAAAGTAGGCGTGGCTCACCCACTTTTGGCGAGGTTATATAGTAGTATAATATAACTCTATGTGCAAAATATTGTTGTCCCAAGTGGTATATTATGTGAGTTATAGCAAGTTGAAGATTTTGAAAATTCCGAGGTTAGTCGCTTTGAATGCTTGGTGTGGGCGTGGCTATTGAAAATTTCGGCCAAATTTCGTCGAAATTGCTCTATATTTACGCAAGTTATCGTGCGAACCAGCCAGGTGACAGACAGACGGACGGACGGACATCATTAAATCGAAAATTTAAGCGACGCTGATCACGAATATATATCTATGTCTATATTATGCAGGGTATAAAAAATCAAGGCAGTGTAGTCACTGTACGGTAAAGACATTCAACAAGAATTTCTGTTTACTGACGAAAAAGAAATTTGAATAAAAGGACTAATATGCTATATGCACGATCCTCTAAGGAAACCAGTAAATTAGTGCCGCGGATTGAACCAGGTCATCATCTCGGCTTAGTGGCATTTTGGTGCGATTAGCGAGACATCTTAACGAATATAGTGGAGCTGTTGAAGCACTGAATTGCTGCGACTTACTTCAATCGACTTTATATTAATTTCGTTAACTGTCATTATGTATCTAATATTTGTCATGTGAAAATTATAAATCAAATTGAAATCAAATGAAATTATTTCAATGAGAATATGCAGTTATGTAGTGAACATGTAGTATAAGAAATACGAACAATAACATCCAGTTAAAGAAGCAACATTACACAAAACAAAGGCTCAAAAAAAAAAACCACACAAATATTGCTCAATTAAAGCAACAAAAATTGAACTATATTGAGAAATAAAAATATTGAAATTAGCTAAATATTATAAAAGCACAATATAAGACAACAAAAAAAAAAATTATATTAATAATCCTAAATATCCTAACTAGCAAAAAAAGGGGTAACAAAAAAAAAAAAGGCAAAATGGCCCCAAAATTTTGTTTCAAATAAATGATGCAAGCAAAACTAATTGGAACAATAACATAACTATAAAACATTTCAAGCAATTATATTTAGATTTTATTTTATATGTAACATAGATATTTGCATGCGGACACATACGGACGCACACACCTGGAAAAACCGTTAATGGTTGAAGCACTTGTGTTGAACGCAATGGCGGTAGCAGCGGTGGCAATTGTCCAAATGGATCTTGACCGTTCGAAATGGTTGACGATGGTGGTGAGATCATCGATATATCACCGCTAGTCGCCATTTCATTATTGCGGCCAGCTATAAAATAGAATATTTCAATATAATAATTATTTTGACAAATACTATGTAAATGCATAATGCTTCAATATAGAAAGTGTAGTTCAAGCCTCTCGATAACCTATAAACATATTTAAAATTATTATGCGTCGATTCTTATTCATCCTTATACGTGGTCGTTAATGTTTCCTTAATGCATTCAATATCCACCACCCAAAAATTCACGAAATTTTTCTTATTCAAATTTTATTTAGTGGAAAAATTATATTTACGGAAGTCTTTACCGCTTAAAGTTGGCATGCTAATACGCTTCTTGAGATATCCAATTGTAATTTAAACACGTAATTTTATAAACGTCCATTTATTGTTGGTACTATTCAGCTCGAAAATATATAGACATTGCAGTGTGACTATAAAATTTAAATGGCCACTACAATAGTGATTTTCAAAAGAAAACAATAACAACAATGAAGGTAATAACAATGAAAAGCGTAATATAGGAAAATCCATAAGGTGAATTTCTCACATAAATTATAAGTAGACGTGCACGCACAAATATAATAATACTCATACGCCACAATATACAACGTACTCGTACTCAGTAAGGCAGTCAATGAACAATACATCATTATAGGTAACGGTAACGTACCTACTATCTATGTGTACATGTGTGCCTGTGTTTTTTTAATGTAGGAACAAACGCACATACTAGAGTGTATTGTGTTTGTTATTTAAAAATGTTGAAAGAATACTTGCTTTGGGTTTTTTCACCTAACTTCATTGATTTGGTCATGCATATCCTAATGTACATTATATACATATCGCTCATTTGCTGCAAGACCGGCATAAATCAAAAAACGTGATTTTTGAGTTAATGCTGCAGAATTGTTCGTTATATCATACTTCATGTTGAGTGAAAAATTCATATGAATACCTCTTATATGCTCCGCTTGAGAAGAGAATTTTTTCCGTGTTTTCCGTGTACGGTTGGAGTCAGTTGAAAACTTCTAACGCGTTTTATGGAAAATCGATTTTTTTGACTTATGCCGGTCTTGCAGCAAATGAGCGATATTATACTATAGTATAGTATGTTTGATGCCAAAATACATTATTTTCTATGTGGTGGTCGCCCAAAATAAAAATTCTATTTAATACCTTGATATTTTTTGTTGTAAATTTTCGCTTCTATTTTATTTGTTTTGAAACTTTTACAATTTTTATTCTTCACAATTTACTTTGTTAATGTTGCGGAAAAAATCATGCATAAATACGCACATACACACACACACACACACGTTTATGCTATGGTCTAAATGTACACAATATATAGTAATTGTGGTTGCGTTGATAGTGAGTGGTATAATGGTAATTTTGTTGTTATTATTTAAATAGTGATACGTCTATCGATAGCTTTTCTTATATTGTATAAATATGCATTACTCATACGACCTGGATAAACCTAACATGCATATATGCGAATATTTGTAAGCGTAAGAAAAAGTAGCTATTCAGGATTTTTATTGTATTTCACCAATAAACGATTGAGACTTTGGCAATTTGAAAAATAGTATTAACTGGCAATTGAACTGTTGTCCTTGGTATGAAAACATGTTAAATAATTTTATATACATACATATATACTATATATTTATTCACACAACTAATCGTCAATATAATCTGTATGATCACAAGTTGTCAATCACAACATATTAATTTGTCTATTGGCAGTTGATTGCAAATGTCAACCAACTTTTAAGCATTATTACCACTAGCGTCATATATTAGCTCATTTATATTGACATTAAATTGTACATCGTATGTCTACTGCGGTCTAACAATAATATCATACAAAATAAAAGAAAAAATGATGATATTACTGTCGGTATTATACTTTGGCGCGTTGGGTTGCATAATCAATTTTTTTCATTTCCACGATTTTTTATGGGAGCTACCTTAAGTAGTAGGCGTGGATCATTAATTTTTTGAGAACTAATTTTTGCATATAATACTAATTTACACTCGAAATATGGTTGTCTTAGGTGAAGAATTTTGTAAGTTAGGGCGATTTTTAAGTTATGATAATTCCGTGACTTTGTATGGGAGCTACATTAAGTAGTAGCCGGGGTTCACTGGTTTCTCGCAAGTTTATTACTAATAAGATAATATTAAACCTCGTGCTGAATATTGCTGTTTTAAGCTGAAAACTATTGAAGTTATAGCGGTTTAAACATATAATAAATTCCGTGGCTTTGTATGGGAGCTACTATAATAAGTAGGCGTGGCTCGCTCATTTCTTGTAAATCTAGTTGTCCTCATAACGATAATGCACAACTTGAATATCGTTATTCTACGATGAATAGTTCGTAAGTTAGGGCGGCTGAAGTTGTTTATTAATTCCGCGACTTTGTATGGGAGCTACATAAAAAAGTGGGCGTGGCTATCTGATTGATGGTCAGCTTATTTCTTACTACAATATTAATCCAAGTGTCAAATATGGTGGTTCTAGGCAGAAGATTGTCTATGTTACAGCAGTTTAAATTTAAAAGAAATTCAGTAATATTTTTTGCCAGCTACTATAAACAGTGGGAGTGGCTCACCTATTTCTAATAAAGATTATGTAACGGTATAACAGAATTCGACGTGCCAAATATTGTTGCCGTAGATGATATATTAAGTGAGTTATATATAGTAAGTTAAACATTTTAACCATTCCGAGGTTAGTCACTTTGATTGCTCCGTGTGGGTATGGCAGTCGAGCGATCATGCCCATTATCAAACCCATCCATATTCTTGGAACATAGGTTAAGATAAAAATAAATATGTGGCACTTAAAAGCCCCGAACGGCTCTTTGGTCGAGCTTCTCTTCCAGTATTACGTGTTTAATTTTTAGACAGTACATCACTCTTTAGAGCTTTATCACAGAGTTCGGAAGAATTGCCAATTGTTCGTTGGAAAAAGTCTATTACCTTGACTGTAGCCTATTTTGAAAAAGACCAAATAATTTTGTTGATTATTTGAAGAAATCGTGGTGTGTTGAAAACTCCCCATACTTTTTTAACAGAAGATATACCATAAGGAAGGCATTCATCTATGTATCAAATGGGTTGGGTTCATCATATTCGCAATATTTTATAATTTTCTATTTTAAAATAACAAAGTTGAACGATATTATTATATGTCGATAATACCTACCATACTGAGTCGTTTACTTTTTCTCTTTATCTTACTCATACACTATATGCATGTGAATGGTGTTCGCTCACATACATTCATATGTACTATACTATATATATAGGCAATGTAAACGGTCCTTAACCCTTGCTACAAAAGGTATTAGTTACTTATTTACCTTCATAAGTGTGTGTGTGTGTGTGAGTGTGTGAATGTGAAAGGCTTGTTGATTTTTCATTTTGGTTCTTTTTTTCACCCTTTTGGTCTCTTTTCGTTGCCATCGTCGCTTTTGTGTATCTACAATTTGTGTGTAAGGCAGCCAACTCTTTGCATCAACGCCGTTCTTAGTTTTGAGCTATTTTCTATAAATGCTTACATGACTGTATATATGTAGTGTGTGTGTGTGTGTTGATTTTGGTATGAATGTATAAGTGTGCGCTTTGTGTTTGTTTGCATTGCGTATTTTCTTCCGCATTACCATGAATAAAAATTGTTTGCACTCAAGTCGGTTGCTGCAACAACGACAACTACAACGACATCAATGATGAGGTTGACGACGAAGCACATACTTACAGGCGCATGCATAGGCACAAAAATATATATATATATATACCATATATATATATATATATATATAGATTTATATATAGATATTGCATTGAAATGCAAATATTTGTTTAATTTGTGTTGAGGTTAAACTTTGGCTGTTTGTGTTTGTTAGCTGCTCTTGTTGTTGTTATTTTCGTTTTTGCTTTTGTAAAAAGACTCTGGACAGGCAGCCATAGCAAAAATAATGCAAGAAATGATGATGTTGGTGGGCGATGATGATGACGACTATGACAAACTCTCATGGACAAACCTTGGCAATTGGACATACTTAAAGCAATGTGAATATTTTAAAGTAAATATGTAACTGTGTGTGTAGACATGAATACATATAGCAATTATTTAGATGCATAAAAGTTGACTTTGATGTATGCAATGTAGTAGGTATGCATTGCATCAGGAGTGTAGAACGTTGATAATAATGATGATGATAAATGAAGAGTAAACGTAAAATAAATATTTTATATAGAAACTTTACAATTTCTTTATAATTATTATTATTAATTTGAAGTAGTTGTTGAATTTTCAAATTGATTTCATTATTTTAACTGAATATAATTGCTAAAAGTACTCAATTGCAGATAGTTTGAATAGATTGCTATTATAACTGAGTGGAAAAGTATTGCCGATTGCATTGTGAAAATATTAAAATTTGAAATTCTTGTGAGTTAATGCTTGAGAATGGTAGTAGTTAAAAACAAGACAAGAGACAAGAGAGTATTGACACCCTGAAGAAGAATCACAATGACAAAACATCATAGATTTCAGGTTAATAAAAACTAAACAATAAATTTTAATCAAATTTTCACAGTAACATGTCTTGCAATTATCTCAATTTTTCACGTAAAAGCAATTGCTTAGCTCTTATTCATATCACAATGTATTTATTCACATATCTTATTGCTTCTTATGATATAATGAAGATAATTAATTTACTGAGTTTTGTGTAGCTAAACTACATAATAAATAGACAAGATTATATAAAATAGCAATAAACGAAATGAATGCCAATGAGACGTCTAAAGTAGCACTAGATTTTTGATATTATACTCGCTAAAATGTCACATTATTCCATAAAATGAAAGATTTATATATTTTTAGAATATTTTGAAAAAAAAATTACTATACATAACATGGTATTTATATGCATATATTTATATTAAACCCAATAGGTTTGAAAATGTACAACAATATTAGAAATATGAATCAAATATACCTATTCGTATCTATAAAGTATACAAAGAGACATGCTACAATTATAAGTGTACAACAACAACAACAAAATTAACATAATACAAAAATTAAATTCTCCCTCGTTTCGTATATACTGTATATAAATACACATACAAATAAACGTATGAGTCTTTCATTTATTTACATATAATATATGCATATTGCTATTTGTGTGTCTGAATAGATATTTTTTATAATTAAGTAGCTTTTGTTTTGCAGCCAGATAACAACTCAAATGAAGGAAAACAACAAACAATAGCTAAGCTAAAGGAAATACGTAAATGAAGCTATTGAAAATTTGAATACATACAAATACATGTATGTGTATTCGTTGAGCATAAAGTGCAGCGAAAATGCAATGAATATGAACGACCGTATTCATATGTGAGTAAAGAGGGGGAGGTAGATAATTGTATGCATATTCTTGTTCCATTATATGCTTGTCTCAAGCTCGCTTAATAGTACATATATAGTATACAGATTTAATCTAGTAAATAGAATGTACAATAATTGTATATATGAAAATTATATTTGAATAATACAAAAGGAAATTAAATGTGTATACATTAGTATGTGTGAGTTGAGGAGAATTATCTGCATTCGAATGCATTCGTTTCTAAATGACTCCACATTTTAAGTATAATCTTGACAAGTCATAAAAACATAATCGAACAAAGGCAGATGGTTTTCTAATTAAACATTTTGTTACAATTAACAGAATTTGAAGCATAGCATATTTGCACATATTTTTGGAATGATGAAGCATATAACATACTTCTAAATTGATTGAGATTTCACAGGTATTGAATTCTTTGAAACAAAATGGGTTCGATGAAGCGCATACTAGCAGTTATTCTATACACAATACTTCCGATAAGTCAGTAAAATTAACTTTACCGTTGAACTGTCATCAAAATACACCACAAATCAACGACCATTATTAAGGAAAAAATATTGAAAATATACAATATTAGTGTTTGATAAAAAAAAGCCTAAGATGGAAATGGATTAAAGCTTATTTTATGAATGGTATGAATAAAATCTAAAAAATTGCAACTGAACAAAATATTCGAAATATTCTTATAATAAATATACGCATAAGAGTGGTCTTGAATGTGAGAGTCATAGAAAAATACATATGATATTTAAGTAGACTCAAAAGTAAAGGAAATTAATTTGGAAAATTCTAAAAATGTTAGTCATACGATATGCTGACCATATGGTATGCAATGTGTATGGTATATTTTATGCATACACTCACACGCACACACACACCCATTGCACCTTCTCATTTACAAAACAATACAAATTTTACCACAACTAATTAAGAAAGAGAGAGAGATAAGGAGAGAGAAAAAATTCATTGTTGTTTGTGGTAGAAACATCAAGTATCATTCACTAAAAATACATTCTACATATACTTGTATGATGATTTCTGAAGTCCTAATTTAATTTATGTATACCGTTCAGTATCTCAAAAGCATCAACACACGCATGCACACACACACACGCACACATAAAATGATGCAATTAAAATGTTAAATACTCTCCTTTATGCATAGACATAACAATTGTGAAATTTTCAAGACTTAAGAGTATTTGTGTGGTTACCCTCGATGAACAAATGCCATCATATGTACTATATACATGGATATTGTTGTAGAATTTGCTTCTGGTTAGTTTATTTGAAGATCGAGAGTTTTGTTAAGGCTAGACTTTGTTGTTGTTGTTGTTGATTGAATACAAAATATATTTTATTATCAAGAGTTACGTATATCCTAGTAACTATAATTCGATTGATGCTTGTAGGTTTGCTCATATTAATATATCATCATAAAATTCGTAAGTGCAAGTCGATTGTAAGATGTAATCATTACGGCAAGAAGACATTACATATACATTAATTTAAATTTAACTAATATTTATTATGTTACTGAAAATGTGTTCTAGAAAAGCGTCTAGAATTAAAAAATGTAAACAGACATATTGTAGTATAGCTGAAAATTTAGATCTAAACATTTTTTTAACGTTGGACTTTAATTTACATATTATTGTCTATATAATATTAAATGAAAATATAATAAAACATCGATAAACATATGGTTTGTGCATTATATCCTCTGTTAAATGCAAGCTTCGGAAGCTTTATTTTTTGCAAAAAAAAAAAAAATATTACTTCGTGAATATTGCCGCTGATATACCAAAACATGAAGAACAACTATTTTCAAATATTTAAAATTAATAAAATCAAATATTTTATTTAGATTGTGTACATTTGCGCCAAGGTAGAAGAATTTTGTTGATTAAGTAACACCATACGATATATGATTGCACATATAAGCTAGAAATATTTATTTTTAAAGTAATATGTCCATCCGACTATTTGGCTTCGATGAACAAAATATTCTCCAGAAGCTTGCTATTTTTGTTCATCACAATCAAAAACTACTAGATTTCGCTACAATAGACGAGATAAAATTAAATACGATGTTGTGGAATCTATAATTTAAGCGAAGGTACGTTCTGAATAACATTCAACCGCTCCATCAGAAGAATTGGAAATTGTGATTGCAATTAAACATGGAATCTATTACGTCAAGAGAACCAATGTCATCTGAATTTTTGCCATCACGTTCGGAATTAGTCTAAAGGCTGTACCACTACATATTGGTAATAAAAATCTATCCATAACAAATGCCTACATCACAAATATGCTTGAAAATTACGAAACTATGAAGACAATTTGAATTCAAAAGGCAATTTTACATTGGACTCCAAAAAAATGTTTTTTTTTTTTTTAAATTAAAAAATTGTCGTATGAATAATATTAATTGCAAAATTTTATGAGTCTAAAAAACTTAAACGAATTGATCGATAAAAATGGTCAGAGACGGATATCTTTTTTGAAGCCCTACTTTCAGAATATATAGGCCTTGCTGATGTGTACACGCAAAATTTTAATTTTGTCGGACGGTGTATTTTACCATTTGAAAATTTCCCAATTAAGGCAAACAACGCATACAACAATCCATCAACTTTTCTATGCACATTTTAATATTTGATAGATATCACTCCATCACATCAGATTTGTGGTATTTACACACTTACATTGTATTCACCGAGTGTAAAATTGGTTTGCGTTTTGTATTGTTGTACGAGTACATGTATGTATGTGTAGTAGGTATACATAAGATAATGTGAAAATGTAAATATTCATATTTATACATACTAAAACAGTTCGTGTATATGTGGGCTACACTGAAGAGTTCTTCTACCAACAAGTAGCTACACAAAGGTACATACATTTACATATATATCTTATGCCCCTTATATACAATATATTATTTATTTTAAGCTTTTTTTTTTGTTACCAAAAATCATACACATCTTGGCATCATTCTTACAAGATTGAAAAACAACATATGTACATATACTTACATAGAACAAATATGTATGTATGTCGGTACTATTGTTGACAAGAAAGGATAACGAACTAAAGAACAATATGGAACGCTTTCGAAGAATATATTGAAATCAAATTCAAACAGACATACACATGTATGTACTACATATCGTATATTCATAAGTAGGTATATATAGAAATATATACATATATATAATATGAATATAGAACATTAGAGCGGATCAAATTTGTATGGCGAAAAAAAACTTGACAAATGCAAATACTCATGATTCGAAGTATATTTGTCTAAGAAATAATGTGTGCAATAAAACGACTACTATTTATGAACAGAAAATCTGACCCATCCTGATTTAACATACACAGACATAGATGTATACATTTTGTTAAAGAAAATGTACTGAGTTAGCACAGATTGACAAATCAATCAGTATGGACTGAATAGCAAGTTGTTGAAAAAATAAAATAACATATTTTATAATATGATTTGACAATATTGTCCAATTCTCTGATCTAGCCACATGCTCGTACATTTGTAGTAGTATACAAGTACAAGGCGAGAGGTTAAGATAGCTTGCACAACGATCATTTAGACAAACCACAACCAAATATAATTTTTTCGTAAATAATATCTCGTCAAATTAAAAAAAAAAAAAAAAACAAAATACTACACATAAGTATACATGTATACAAACATGTTGCTACTCTTCGTGCCATGTTGACAATCAACACTTGAACGTATTGTACTCGTAGTTCATGTTTCTCTTATTGTCTAGTACTATTCCCCTTGTTATTGTCAATGGGTATTTGTCGATGTTGTCAGTGCGTATGATGTCTTGTAGATATTTATTTGTATTATTATACAGATGTGCATATGTAGTTACAGTAGGGCATCACATAGCCTATGCAAAATAAAAATGATGCTACGACTGCCAGACTTATTTGGTTTGTATGGATAAATTTTTTATTATCATTATAAATATGAATGACTTGAAAATTCCAATGAGATTAGTTAAAATGTCAATTTCGTCATTGACAAACATTAGTTCTAAATGGGTGTAAATCGCTTAAGGTTGAGGATATACTGATTGAGTGTAGTATAGATAGATAAAATTTCTATTCAAAGAGCCATATATACATTTTCCATCGAATGAAAACCAAAATCCGAAGCCGATTTGATTGATTTCTATCCAATTCAAATATAGATGAATGCCACTCTTTCGATAAGATTTATATAGTTTTATCAGATTTTAATTAATTTACACTTAAATATCACAAATTTGTAAATTTTTAAAAGTACCTTGAACACTAACACCGATGAAAAATGAAAAACTGATTTAGATTTCATGAAATGCTCACATAATTGGCTATTTGGAATGAGACACTCTAATGCATGCAGTATGTTACATATCACACAATAATGGCATCAGTCAGTCTTGTCAAAAATACTCAAATTCTAACAATCCAAATGTCGTTGTCGTTGTCATTGTCATCTTCGTCGTCGTCGTAGTCGTCGTCATCAATATCATAGTAGAATAGTTGACAATGCTACAACACAATGTTGACATTTTTGTAATTGTGCTGTAAAAGTAGCTGGCTGTTGTTGGTACACGTCTTGATTTTGCCTTCGTTTTTCCATTATTATTATTATTATTATTATTATTATTATTTTGAATTTATCCTTGCATTCATATTGTTTGTCGCTTGAACACAATATACAAATAAATTAATATGGTTTGTTGCAGTGTTCTTTTTCATGTTATTGTTTTTGTTCTTATGGCAATTTTATATTATATTATTTAGCTATGTTATTTATTTGGCATACCCTTTTTGAACTCAACCATATGATATGTTGAAAAACAATTTTTTTTGGTTGGGCGCTATCAATAATTTGTACCTGTTGTAATGTATTTTTATTGGTATTAGAAGGAAAAAGAAAATATCATCAGCTATTTGGATTTAAATTTCAACAAAATGTATTAATTTTGGAGAATAACAATATTGATTAAATATTATTGTGATTAATTATACCAATAAAGAGCTATAACGATATGAAAGAATAACACATCGACGTAGTGCTCACTGTATCTAAGGCTTTTTCCCCAGCTCCAAAAGACAAAACTAAAATACGTAAATCCCGCATATATTCAGCATGAAATTAAGTGGAGCGAAATTTTTCAAGCTGGCTTAGCAAAAACAAAAAAAAAAAAACTGGAAATATTGATCATTTTGAGTATTTTTTTCCTCACGGAAGCAAAAAGGAATCCCAGATTCAGAACCCGTCTGCTTCTTAGCTTTCTAAGAAATGACATGAAAATTTGACATAGAAATATCAGACTTATGCACCTTGTATGGTACACAAATTTATATAAGCATAAAAACTATATATTTTAATTACCTGTACTTCGTTACTGGCCATTTCGTTGTAATCACACACAAATAAATAATATCACACTCCTTCGGTCTGCAATCTACATATACGCACGCACCACACAACAGTCCGTCTAATCAGTTAGAGGATTTTGTTATTTCTTACATTCGAGACCTCCCTTGTTCCTTCTTTAACTTGTTCTGCTTCTTCTTTTCCCTTTTTATTCTCCTCTATATTATCTATGTGAATTATTTTACGCTTCCATTGCAATCTGTAATTTTTTATTGTGTTTGATTTTTTTGGTTTAGTTTCGAAAGAAACAAAATACAAATATAAAATTTGAAATTTGAAATTTTTCGGTATTGTTGCCAATACGCACCAATGAGCGAGAGTCTGTAAGTGTGTTTGCTGTTAACCTTGATGTGTGTTATTTTGGTATTGCACTAAAGTTACTGCTACAAAATATGCATTTTGATTGGTACTTTCAATTCTCGTCTCAATTACATATTCTGTATGTTCTTGACATTGTTATTGCTGTTTGTATGTGTAGCTGTAAAGAGAGGAAATAATAATGAAGAAAATTAATTGCATGATCTTCATTGAAAAAAAAAATATGTTAGTGATAAATACTATAAAATAATTAAAAAACAATGAAAAAACATAATTTTTTTTTTATTGATGTTTTGATTAATCAAATTTTTTTATTAAAATAATATTGGTACAACCCTTTAATACATGTATACTAATTCTTTATTCAAAAGTTCTTAAAAATACGTGTTTTTCAATATCCATTTTCTAACTTTCATATTAAATTCTTCAATTGTCAATGTGAATTTCTTGACCTACCACCATATGTAAGAGTATATGTACATTTCTTTGCGTATGACGTAGGGACGTAAATCGTATATACTACTATGATTATGAAAATATGCCTGCGCACGTACAAATACTACTTCCAAAATGTAATAAAGTGGAAGAATTCTAACTATTCCTATTGTTTGATTGATATATGACGAAGTATTTGCTTTCAATTGTGATCGATTGGCATTTGATTGCTTATGGATGTGCTAGTGTACTATGCAGTATAATATCTGTGCTTGTGTGCAAGTGTTTTATGATAGATAAATGGTAGGAAATATAATTTATCACATCGTTTGATGCATTCGTTGGGTCATAAATTCTTGAAAGATTTTGCTATTGTACTCTTTACTGGTATTTCATTTTAGTCGAACTGAGAGAGAGAGAGAGAGAGAAAAAAAAAGCGATTGAATGAACTAAAATATTTGTAAACATACACATACGCATGCACCATTTTGCATGAATTTAATATTGAACATGACCATCATCATTCATACATCGTACAGCAGTCTTAAATGGATTAATGCTTTTAGCAAATAACTAATATTTATAATAAATATATTTCAAAAGGCATTACTTTCGATATTAACAAAGCATTATTATACTCCCAATAGCAGAAAAAATAAATAAAAAGCCATTGAAAGGGATATTTTGTTGAACCTATTTATTGAGAAGGCCTTTAAAAAGTGCTATAATGGCATTTTGAAAAAAAAATAAGTGCTTTTTTGTTTGACAGTTTCTATTCTTTTTTACAAAATAATTTTCTTTGAATGTTGCTCAAAGAATATAATTCTGATATATGTAAACCAAGGAAAAATATTTGCGCGTTAAAAATTCATATTAATTAAAACTCTAAGAGCCCCAGGTTACATAATCCAAATACCCTGCCCCCGGCCCTCCTAGGAAAGCCTTCAGCGAGGTCCTGAAAGATCATATTGTCGTTGGAGAGCCAATCTAACTAGGGAATTGTTCAATTATCTAAGCGCTGCTTGAGACGTACTTCGATGTGCTGAATGAATATCCAGGTCCAGCACCATGCTCGGACCAGAGGTCATTGATGCTCTACAAGCTAACTACGGTCAAACTCGGCGTAGCCCAACGCATGGTCCGAGGTTATTCCAAGGGAAGAAATTGCAAGTCGATCCCGTTTATGGACTGAAATTCCAGCGAAGCTCTCTATCCCTGAGAAAGTCCTAAAATTCCTTCAAAGAAGCAGATGAGCATTTTTAAACACACAATTTGAAGAAGACCAAATTTTCCTGGTCGTAGACAAAGAATCCTTGGAACCTCTAGCTAAGATCGGAGTTGTGATCAATTATGGTTTTTTGTCAATCACACAGACAGTCTATAAGCATGATGGAGAACCTGATGAGCAGGCATCTGATTCTGAGGTCCCTCCTAATATTGGAGTGGAATCAGATTTAGGTGGTCACACCAGCGCGAAATGCAGCGATGCACTATCGAATTTTGAACTGGTCAGCACCTTCTTACAATTACAGCAGCAGGAGGACGACGACTACCTGCTAGATTCGGACGACGATCTAGAGGTGGACGTCACTATGCTGAAAAACTCTGCTGATCTTATGGTTGAGGATAAGATACATCCAAATTAACCACCACCACTTTAAGTTGGGTTCTACTAAATTGAACCTCTACCTGAACTCAGACGTTGTAGATGCTGCCTTAACCCAAAAGTCTTGGATCATCAACAAACAAGTATGTGGTTAAAATAAAAAGGACAAAACCTTTACTATGTGCAGAACGACACCAGACCTCGTTCCTGTTTATGGTTAAGAGTAACTATAATGAATTTGTGCGCTCTAATTTCAGTAACAGATACCGTCCTGGCATACTGGTGGCAGCTGTGGATGTAGGCAGTTAGGACGGGCATTTGCCACATAGTTGGAGAGGTGATGCCAATACCCACCACACTAGTTGGAGAAGTATGGGAACAAATAAAAGGGGTGAGTCAATTTTTGTGTTTCATTCCAAGTACTAAACTTATTGGCGATATGCCAACATTTATTACTAACAACCACCAGAAGGTTCTAGATCTTACTTTAGCCTCTAACTCTAATGCGGATATGATCACAGAATTGAGAGTTTCCACCGAACAATCATTCTCTGATCACCGATATAATAATTTTAACTACAACACACAGACTCTAGGTCCGAACCTCTTCCGAAACCAACGACTGGGATATATACTAGGCGAATATTTATTGCGTTATAAATAAATAAATAAATATATTATAAATATTAAAGGAATATCTCATACAGTATACATATACAGATTTGATAAACGTTTCCATTAAACTATGACATTTTTCAATATGATATAGAATATGCCGTGCATAAATTCTTATTTTAGAAATGTCCTTGTGAAATTATCTACATCTATTTAGTATACACAGAAATATGTTGCACTGGACTGATATCATTTCAAAATGCTTCATATTGAAAGCAATATTAAAATCTGTAAATGTCAATGCATACTATTTTGCATATTCGCATATTGATGTATATTCATAGCCATACATACATGTCTATGACTGATGTGAACTTTACACACACACACACACATGCATTTGTGCTTTACTCATGACTCCATTGACAATAGTGGCAAATTAACTACAGTAACAAATTGTTACAAATG
This sequence comes from Megamerina dolium, assembly GCA_963854835.1. Taxonomy (NCBI): domain Eukaryota; kingdom Metazoa; phylum Arthropoda; class Insecta; order Diptera; family Megamerinidae; genus Megamerina; species Megamerina dolium. The sequence continues at coordinate 30,055,660 of OY978528.1, read as the reverse complement.
CAATGAGTGGCTTCATTATAGTGACGCAATGATGCCCGACGCTAACAAGTACAGAGGATGGATGATAACCATGCAACTCTTTTGGTAGTCAAATTACATTTTGGGCGTATATTTACGCAGATGCCAATACAAAATGAGAATATCTAACTAGTTAGAGCAATGCAGACAACATAGTGTACATAGTGTATCGTACAACGCATTATTTAACAACATCATCGGTAGCAATGGGCATTGAGCAAATTCATTCATCCATCCATCCATCATCATCATCATCATCATCAGCATCATCATCATCGTAGTTGTAGTCGTCGTTGTTGTTATCATATTCTAATTAAGGGATTTTGGATTGGAAATGTGATTAAAAACATATATAGGATATAACGCAGCAATGAACGAATGAAATTGCAATGGACGACCAGCATGGATCACTGCTTCAGTATAGAAATCATATGATGACGGCGAATGAAAATGAAAATCTGAAATGAATTCTTTTACTAAATGAACAGTTGGCTAGATGATAAGCTTGACTGATGGTACTGCTTACATATATTCGTATACAAGTATGTATACATGTATCAGCAACATATGATAGTGTTTGTGATTGTTGCTGACTGACCAATGTCCCTAGTTGTTCTGTTTCTTCACTTCTATATAGTATACATATGTATATTCATGAATAAATTATTTATTAACTACTTACAATTTTGTAATCAATGAGTCAGTCCAATAAAATGTGTACTAGTTTGAGGTGAATGAACAAGAAGAAAATCATCGTCAACAAAACTTGCCTATGAAAGAACTGTACGTACTTTAAAACTGCTCGTATTGTATTTTATCTATTGAATCAGTCAGCCTTTATCAACAACATTGTATTGGAATCGTAGTTCACAATTGAATATATTCAAGTACAGAAGGTATTACAGATGAATAGCGTAAATAAGCCTGAACAAACAAATAAACGATAGAATGAGTTGCAGACGATTAAATACAAATACATATCCATATGAGGAGGGCATGAATTTAGTCAAACGGAATGTGAAATAAAAGATCAAGCTTTAAACACTAGCAACGTGTTCAACACAACGATACTTTCAGGATATTTTCATAGTCATTTTGCGCTGGAATTGTTGCCATACAATTGCATACATATTAAATGCTAAATATATTGTAGAATATGCAAATTTAACGTTGAATGAAGATTTCATTTATGCATTATTTATGTACTAGTATCGTACATATATAGTATGCAACAACTGAACAGCACTCACTCCACATGCATATGCATTTGACGCTTCATTAGCACTTTTATTAAACTGACCTGGCCTTACAATGTGAATGAATGGAGGAACATTAACATTGAGAGAACAAAAATTGTTAAAAAATCAGAGCAGAAAGAAAATAAACGACCGCATACAATGTAATAAAATTCACCGTAACAGCATCGACAACAATTTGAATAGTGGAGGCATTTGCAGCAGTATACATGTTGCTGCATCACTATACTATGTTTCTCTGAATGTAGTTGTTTCGAAATTGCAGTGAGAGAATATTGTTATATAAATTGCTTTTTTTCTCGAATTATTCCATCAGCATCTTACTGTTTTTCCATTTCATTCCTTTCGTTTCTTTTTTAGTTTTTTATTGGTCTTTTCATTGGAACTATACTATTACTGCTTGCTAGCTTGCCTACTGTACATTCGTATAGCCTAACTACCTTTCAGTGATGTTAATTTGTGATGGTTGTTGTCGTTGTAATGTTAGCTAAAATTCTTTATGCAGGTCAACTCTTGCCGATGTATGGAAATGTTCACAAACACACACACACACACGCTCACTTGTATGTATGTATGTGTAAAGTTGGCATAAGGTGAGCTTTTGCTTGCAGCTGATGAGCTGTTAAAGTGGCTGGCTGGTTGGCTGGCTGGATGACTGGCTAACTAACAAGATGTAGCAATTTTCAATATCTTATAATGTATATTAGAGTGGTTCTTAGATAAATGGATAATTATGTATGACTTAGAATGCAAGTACTCTACTAATTTTTTTCTTCAATATCTCAAAGACTCAAAAATTCATGCAAAAATTTAGAAATGAAGGAATTCGAGAGATGTCTGAATTTAAAAAAGCAGCAAATTTTTATAAATAAGGAATTTTATATCAAAACATTTATAGTTGTTTTTTCACAGAATCCAATTCGTGGTCCGAGTCTTGATTTTGCTATATCTTTCCATAAAATTGTTACAATTTGTGCATTATCAAAACACAATAATGAGATAACACTTAATTAAATCTGAAAATCGATAGGCTTAGGAGTCCTTTTAATGTTTGTATACATAGATATTATGTTTATATACAAATGACATGTACCATCTTATGTTGAAGGTTGTACATTTTATGCATTTTTAATGAATAAATTTTACAAGGAACATCCTTACATTTCATTTTAATACCATCTAACTACATATTACCATTTATATTTATTGTTGTTGCTTGTATAGATCTATATAAATTTAAATGGAAATAAATGAGAAATTAATTGTGTGACAGAAATGTTGAAAGACCTATTTCAAACTATTCTAGTTGTGTCTATTTTTCTTTTTTTGGCTTTGTAATTTATTAAAAGTAAAACTGAATTGAAATGTACAAATTTGCAATATTTCTAAAAGAGTAAAAAACAATATATGGAGCAAGAAGGAAGCCAATTTTATTGAGTTCTTTATTTTTATCTTGTTTTCTTTCTATACTCAAGGTTTTTCTATTACATTTACTAAATTTATAATATGGAGCTTTTGAAGAGGACTATAAACCCACTTATAGATGTAGTACTAAAGAAAGGGTAGCAATAAATTTCTTGTTTATGCACAATTTATTTATAAGAGCACAGCAAAATTGTTTCTAAACCTTCAACAGAATTTTCAGCAACATGTTTCACAACATAAACCTCAGTAGTTATGTCTACAATTCACAGTTTTTCAATTAGAGGTCATTTTAAATATTGTTGATTTTACAAAATTACGTTAGTTGTTAATGTTTTTCTATTTTTCAAAAATATAAATATATATATTCTGCTGCTCTCGCCGTCTAGTCACTGAAAAATTCAATGAAGTTTTGCAATTGGAGACCTGCAAAAAAATGTAAGGACACAGCAAAGGTTCAAAACCATTTATGCATTTAAAAAGCTTGACGTTTGAATGCCACTTGAATTAACAAACAAACAAAAATTGATTCAACAAATCGCAACAAATCGACCTCTTTCTGAAACAGATGGTATCTGGTGGTGAAAATCGGGTAACATACAACAACGTCGAGCCAGAGCAGTCATTGTTGAATAGCGGCAAATGGGCAAAAACAATGGCAAAGCCAGAATTAGCAGTCAGCATGGTTTTGCTGTGTGATTGGTGGTCTGAAGGAAAGAAACGTCCAGAAGCGTCCAGCTTTGACCAATAAGAGAGGAATTGCATTTCATCCATAATCCCATCTTATAGTCTGGACCTGGCACCAAGTGATTAATACTTGTTCCTGTTTGTGGCGAATAATTTTGCTAGTAAGAAATTTAGTTCACGAAAAGTTTGTGAAAATCGACTATGCCAATTTTTTGTCAGTAGGGACGAGGGTTTCTATGAGAGAGGTATAGTGGAATTACCTTCAAAATGGGAACAAATTATCGAACCGTACATTTATATGACGATCCGACTCGCTTATGGCTTTATTTTGATCATCATCAAGCTCATTTGGTCGAGCTGATCGTTTGAATGAAAAATCTCAGGAACAAAATTTGTCAAACCAATTCTGACACTGCCTTTCTTGTAAGACTTCCTCACCATACACGCCCCTTAATTCACCCAAGCTAATGCCGTTTAACAAAAATACGCGCAATTTGCTTCTAAAGTGAAGACTGACAGTTAACAAATGTCAAAAGAAAAAGAAAGTACAGTACAATCTCGATAATTCGGACACTTGCTAATCCGGACAACGCGGTAAACCGGACACCGGATTGCTTTCCATTGTTGACTCTGTAATCCGGACACCCTGCTTTTTCGCTTACCTCAATAATCCGGACATTTATTTTTTCTTTGTTTTTTAAGCTTTTTTCTTCTGCTGTTTTTTTACGGGGAAGCCCCTTTTTTTATTTGAATATGTTTGAATAAGTAAACAGCCGATTTCTATGGAAAACAGGAAATGTGTTTGTTCTCAGACAGGTGCAATAAAAAGTTGAAGAAAATTGTGTTAACAAGTGGTGTTAGTTATTAAAGTTTATTACATTAAACATTAAAAATGCCACCAATAGTGAAGAAAAAACGTACTTTTTTAACAATTTGTCAGAAAAAAGAAATTCTGAACAAGTTAAATAGGGGAAAGACACTTCGTCAACTGGCAGTGGAGTACAATGTAGGCAAATCTACAATTTCTGACATAAAATTAAATGGTTTAAAGATTGATAAGTAGGTCTGTGAAATGGTTTCGAATACAAAAGTCATTAATTTGTATTTATTTATGTTTTTATTCAGTTACATTGCTAAGACAGAAAGAGGCCTTGGTAAACGCAAAACTATGCGATCTGCTGAATACCAACTGATGGAAGAACGTTTGTACAATTGGTTTGAAAACAGAAGGCAACAAAATGCACCAATTTCCTCTGAGATCATTAAAGAAAAAGCTAAATTATTCTGTACCGAAATATACGGACCAAACGTTGAATTTATGGCCAACAACGGTTGGCTTAATAATTTCCGTTCACGATATGGAATAAAATTTCTTAAAATATCTGGCGAGAAACTATCCAACGACCCAACTGCTGTACAACCTTTCATTGAAAAACTACGCAGAAAAATTTCAGAAATGGGACGTAAAATTGGTAAAGAAAGGGTCACCCTTATGGTTTGCTGCAATGCAACGGGAGAGCATAGACTGAAATTGCTGATGATCGGAAAAGCTAAAAATCCAAGGGCGTTTAAAAAAGTGAAGCTACCGTTAGAATACGCCAACACCAAAAATGCTTGGATGACTGAGCTATTGTTTAAGACCTGGTTTAAAAACTCTTTTGTCAAACAAGTAAAACGATACCTAAAGGAAAAAAATTTGCCATGCAAAGCACTTCTACTGCTAGACAATGCGACCTGCCACCCTCAATCGTTAGCAGACCTCGATAAGAACATATGCGTTATGTTTTTGCCACCAAACTGCACGGCTCTTATCCAGCCTATGGATCAGAATGCGATTCGAATTTTGAAAATGAATTATCGCAAAAGCTTTTTATCGCATATTTTGTCCAGTTCAGAAAACAGCCTTAGGGATTCTTTAAAGAAGTTTTCCTTGAAGGACGTTGCTTTTTTGACAGCAAACGCATGGGATACGGTGGGTGAAGGTATCCTTAAGAAATGTTTCAACAAAATTTTGTATGACGATGGATGGGATTCAGATGATGACCTCCCTCTTGCAATGTTACGCCCCAATAACTCAGCTGAAATAAATGACTTATTAGTCGAAATAGCACCAGACGTATATTTCGATGACGAGATTGATGAGTGGCTGAATGACGACGCGGATAATCAAATTGAAGAAAACGATCTACACAGCAGTACTCATGAAAGCCAAGATCCAAACAATGATGATAAAAACGAAGAACCAAAAACTCTACACTCTCAAGCTATATCTGCCTTTAACACGTGCATTAAAAATGCAGAAGAGCAAGATTTCGCTGCTGGCGATATTTTGAAACTAGTCAGCCTAAGAGATATTGCACAAAAATGACACAAAACTTCGTCAAGAAAAAATTACAAATTTCTTTGAAAAACATTAAAAATGTGTATAAATCATAAAAAATAAAATTTTTAAATATTAAAAATATGTTGTGCTTTATTTCAGTAGTAAATTTTTCGAGCCATACTTGTATCTCGGTAATCCGGACATTTCGATATTTCGGACAAGGCTTGGTTTTTAATTGTCCGGATTAACGAGATTATACTGTATATCATTGACAGAAGCCATTAAAAAAGATGCTCAGAGACATCTATGTTTGAAATCGGTAATTACTTAGTTGCCAACCCAATACAATTCTAACTATGCTAATTGCAATTTCATGTCATTATTTCATGATTTTGCTGTATTAAGAGGACAAAATAAGTTTAAGCGCATATAATAGCACATGAACAAAGAAACAAACTTACAGGGACACAAGCAAGCACATATTTATGTAGATTTATACTGAATAAGCAACCAAAATGCCTTATTTATTCTCTACAGTTTTGAAAATTTAATATAGAATAGATCTAAGTTGTCTGATGGGCCTTCCCATCATCCCTTGATCCTGAACGAACTAAGGGAAAAGTGATATACATCACTTAGAAATTCGTTGGAGTTATCTGTGAAATATTGCTTAAAATCTAACTTTTTTCTCCCTTCATAAACGTCTTACTGTGATACTCTTCCACAAAATTTCACCACAGGTTCTCAAATTGATGACTGACTTGCCATCAAATTCACCACGTATCACTGCATGATATGTTGCCATTTGTGTATATGAGAATAAATTCTTTCTTCACACACACAGGTAACAGAAGGCGATTCCGAGATCAACTTTGACATTTACAATTCAAGGCTTCAGGCAAACAAGTGTAAACCACATTGCATATATATGAGTATGTACCATGTGAGTTTACTATTATCAATACAAGTGTATGTATACGAATGAAGAAAGGTTTTCATCATATTTTGACCAAAGTGAATTCATGTTTTATTACAAAAAAAAAAAAAACTTCCTGTAAATAAAATTCTATAGCGTAATTCATACAACAAAGAAACTTAAAAGCAATATAATGCAATGTGATGTAATTCTCGATTGGTTTATGGTGAGACATTATGTACTTGTAGCATTTGCTAAAATCATTTCGTAATTTTTATGATATTTAATCGCTTTCTTTCGTGAAATATAACTGAACGATTAAGCCCACTAGAATTCTAGTCGGCATTTTGTAATGTGGTTTTTATTTTTTATACACGTACAATCGAAATTTATTTGTTTTCAACTAAGCATACCACAGCGGTTATAATAATTACATCGAACATATATGTATGTACTATTTGTATATTCAAATGTTGTCTGACTATTATAATTTATTATCCTCGCTATTGTGATTACGCTGATAGTTGGTGTTGTCGTCTAAAATTTGAAATATAAATGACTAAATGAATGAATTTACATTAAAATGCAAAATGATTTTTTAATTATATTTAGAGTATATAAGTTGCAAAAGGTTTATATGAAAATGCGATAGTTCGCTTCTCTCTGTGTGTGTGTGAGTGTGTGTGTGTATATGCAAATGCATTGGCAAATATGCCAAAAAGAGTCTCGGCTTAAATTTATGCAATAGCAGCAACATCAGCATCATCAGCAACATTGACTGGATTGAGCAAATCAACTCGACTCAACACAACACAATGCAACCTCTCATCAACGCTCAACTCAACCAAATTCAACTTTCAAATGTTAACTTTTCCTTGTACTAAATACTCGTATAACTAACTTTCAGCAACCATATTCAATTTGCTAAATATGTATGTATATATGTTGCATTTGTGTGTTGATATTGGTCATTTCGTGTGTGTGTGTGTGTGTGTTTGTGTGTGTGCGAGTTAGCTAGTAGTGGTGTGGTTTGCTTGAAGCCTCAATATTCATACAATCGCACACATCAAAGTCAAGTCTGGGTGCATATTGTTATTGTTGTTGTTGTTTCTCCATTGCATTGTTCTTGTTTAATATTCAAAATGCTCAAATTATATTTTAGTTTGAATTTGAAATTATTCAACATTTACATCCCATGTATGAATATGAATAAAAGTATATTTGAACAATTGCAATGAAATTGCATTTTATCACAATTGCATTCATAAATATTTATATATTAAATTATAGATATGTGCAAATGGATTTATAATTTAAAAATTATTTGAATTATTGTACAACTTTTTTAATGAAATATTTTAGAGTTGTAACTAATAAGCCTTATAACGCTTATTTTTGTCTCAACTCTGAATTCAGTCAATTATTTAAATTCGAAAGAAATAAAGCTTACTGGTATCAATGAATGGTAAATAAAACTTTTCAGGCAGCAATTGGCTAAATTCAATTAAAATAAGTAATTGAATATCTCAGCGACTAGACATGCGAAATATTGAGGCTCCAAAGTCTTCTTGGGCTCTTTCAACAATCATTCAAATGATTAGTTATATAGTAATGTCACATCGATTTTGAGTACAAGAATATCCAAATTGAATTGAATAGATTGATAGATTGAGATTTACTTATTTTTGAATCATTCCCATGGCTTTTAAATGCTGGGAAATTATATATTCGTCAACCGTTAATGATGTTGCCAATTCTTCATCTTCAAACTTTTAGGGTTGGTCCGAACGCTTCTTCATCGCTTTTAAAACGACGAAACCAGTAGCCATACATTTCAATCGATATACAATGTTTCTTCTAAATTTCCAACAGCAATCGATGACTTTCAGTGGCACTTTTCTTTGAAGTAAGCATGAAAAACAAAACTTCCCGGAAAATGTTGTTTTGTTAACTCAAAGGTCGACATGTTTGAAGCTCAATACAAATTTCTTGTTTACACTTTAACGAAATGACACTGAAAAATATATTGAATAATACTGAAAATTATAGCCTAAAGAAAATCTCTCAAAACTGGTTATACAATGATGAATACTTAAAATGTTGAGTGTTACAGAAAAGAAAATAACAAAAATTCAATTTTCACTCGATCTTGGTAATATTTAGCTTAAAGTATTGGCAATTAAAAAGGCTAGTTTTTAAACAAATAAAATGTTGCTGATTTTTACAATTTCTTATAAAAAAAAATCACTTTTGAATACAAAATTTCGATTATGACCAGCCACAACAACAGTTAACAAAAACATTTTTGAATGAAGTGATATCCAAAAAAAAGCACAAAATTACCGTTATCTCAAAACCGGACCACACAAAAATGTTGTAAAATGTGTTTTGAGCTCAGGAGGTCAAGACTAACAATACCCTATACCTGAATTTCTTTGTATTTTTTGGCCGTAAAATGTTGTAATCAAATTATTTTAATTAAATATAAATATTAATATTAATGATTAAGTAAATATTGTTCAGAAAAATATTATAATGAAAAATATAGCGTCTATTAAAAAGTTTGCATTTTCTCATTTAATATATTGAGATTGTACTATTTTCTTCAAATGATGCTAAAGATGACTTTTTTTTTAAATGCTTATGGTAAAATATTGCATAATTCTTTGTATTTATTTTAAATCGTATTTTGAACATTTTCAATAATCCGTTTTTGGAATATTCCTAGATAAACAGTAATTATCAATAAATCCTTTACTAGGTAGCACCCTATGTTTTTCTTTTTTTTTGCGCTATATTTACATATGTGCTTAGAGTAGAGTGCTCATAAATATATGTACTTACGTATACATAAATACTACACATACAAGGTTATATATTTTGCATAAGTCAGCATTAAGTGTGAAAATATATTTGCATATGGCTATGCATAATGCACACTCCCATTCGCATATGAGAGTGAGATTTGTTTGTTTGCACATCATTGCGCCATATTGTATTATATTCTATCACATTAAAAAAATAACACAAAGAATAATCATGATATTATTTGTAAATAAAATATGAACATTTATTATATTGTACGATTATGTATATGGATATATTAATTTCCGGATTTAAATATTACAATGGCATATGTAATCATCAGAGCTATTGTGTGTGTGTGTTCATTTATATGAGAAAAATTTAAGTAAACTGGCAGGAAGAAGAAAATGAGTAGAATAAAAATAAAATATGATTTTTTCTAAACAACAATGAATGCGGATTTATGCAATATAATTACATTGATGATGCATCAATAATAATTTTTTTTTATTATTAAATAAATTTGCTGCATATTTGTAGGCATTGTAAAAAATTCGATTTCTCTCTTTTTCTCTGTTTGCTATGTATACCTATATTTTTCAAGTATTCATGAACATTTTATGAAATGTTAATCTTGATACATTTATAAAAATCTATTTAGAGACAACATTAATTAAATTAGATAGAAAATAGAAGTACCATTTGAGTACCACTTCAATATTTCTTCGAGTTGTACAAAGATTTATGAGAGTGAGTACGTGTGTTATAAGAGTGAGCCTATTTTTATATTTTTATGTTCTCAATTGCTTAGTTACCAATTACTCGTATTAGTTATTTAATTCGTATAACAAATGCCATTGCAATAGTAAAGATATTTTCCAACTCATTACGCTGATTACTGGAAACCGTGACTACATACGCTTTCTGTCTAGCTGTCACGTGCTTATTACTGTGATTATTTCTAGATTCATAGATAGCTGTATATAGTCGTCATAGTACATGTAACAGGTATAACATAAAGTATTTTCAACAAAATCGTATCTAAAAAGTCACCGTTTGAAATGCATTTAATTGTCCAATTTAGTTAATAATTAATAATTAATTAATAGCTTTTTTAAAAATACATTAGTGTGGAGTCTTTCATCTTCAATGCTTTATGTTTTCAACTTGATATTCCTTTGGTAATTCTGAGCAACTGACAATTGACACTTGGATGAAAATAACATTACTCCAATCGTGCTCTAAATTTTCCTTTGCCAGTGCCAGACTCTTTCAGACTATAATTCAAATTGTGTTGCCTCAAGCCACCGGATTTCTTTCAAATAATAAACAAGACACTTTAAAATGTAACACCTATTGCTGCCATGAATCGTCGTCTATGGACCACAGGGATGAGTAGCCAAACTCATAATATCAAATCCTGATGAAAATTCGCAATATATATCCCAAGTATTAGCTACAACTGCAGAATTCGGCAGTTGAAAACAAATTCAAACAAATTTTTGTTGAAAATACTGTTTCCACATACGCTGTCAATCAACCATATATCTAGCGATAAAAAAGTACTACATATTTTATTTTTAATCTGACGTAAATCAAAAGTAATAGGCATAAAGCTGTGAAGGAATTGCTATGGTTTATTGTTGAATTGAAGATAGTGAAGCGAAGTATGAAAGAAAAAAAAACAAATAATAATAATAATAATTATTCGAGCGGAATAAATTTACTAATCTAATCATACACTTACACGTTTAGTTTGTGATTTTTGATTAAGATGCGATCTCGTAAAAAGCATCTAAATTAAATAAAGTGTCTGTACAACGTGTACAGAGCATGTCATAATTACGAATTTTGGTAAGCGCTCTCTGCGAAAGCACTGAGTGAGTTAATGGATATTATTTCTCTTGACCCACGCTTTAAACATTGCGGTTTTAATAGCATGGGTTCTGGGTTGTTGTTAGAACTTACTTATGGACACGGATAAGATTTCAATGAAATATCAAATTTAATTATCAAGAGAATAATCGATCAAATGCTGCATAAAAAAAGACCTTCTAACATAGTATGTCTCCTCTAACCTAATCATGCCACAATCTTTCAGGTGAAAGCTTTTGATATCAGATAGTTGTGTCTACTAATAAAGTGACATTTCAAGGAAAGGTGAAATGTTGCTGTATTTATCGACAATTAGATCGAAAGAAAATATTTTCAATACACCAATGTGTTCAAAATGTCAGTCAGAACAGTCAGAATGCTGATATTAATCTCATCTATGCTACTTGAAATAAGAGCATTGACCGGTATGGAACGACTAAGGAATTGGCACTCTTAGGGCTTCTTTTAATGTACATTTCAGTCATATTTTCTGTTCATATTTGCAGCTTTTCTGTTTCGTTTATCGTTCACAACAAGTAAGGGTACTTATTGTGACTACAATGTGTAAGAAAAAACCTCAATATTCATAAGTAAATCGATATATAATTAAAAATTTATCAAAAGCTTCAGTAATGTGTAATTATTTCATTACTACGTTGTAAGACTTAATGCAAAAGGTAAACATATATCATAGGGTGTATCATTCCGAGAGTATAGTAAGGCAGTGATATATTACTTATATACATAGATGAAATAAATTATATTGAAGTGGGATGAACTAAAATAAGACGCATATATTTCAACAGCGTTGCAGTCTGATAGAAGTAGCTTTATTTCTGAAATTGTCGATATTGTTGGGGACGCCATCTAGAAATGAGGTTCCCGAAAAATCCACTAAATATGACATTTTAAACTAATCGGATAAGATTTAGAGGTTATGACTTAAGCCCGAAGTTTGGAAAATTAGTATTTTTCGAAAAGTAAGATCATATAATGTCAAAAAAAAAAAATAGTTACGGTTTTTCTTTATTTACAATCTTCACATTTTCAAAACTCAATTGATGGTCCCAGAAATATCACAATAGATTGTAATATAAATAGCGATTTTAAAGTATTTTAAAAGCCAAATTTTTAAGCATTTTTCAAACTTGAGGCTCTAGTCGAAGGCTCTAAGTTTGATAAGTTTACGTTTTCAGAGAGTGTTCCGGTAAAAATCAATGTATTTTTACCTCCCTACAAATTATGGTCACCTTAATGTACATGATATCTCTAACTTAGGTAAAAAGGATGGAAAGTGGAGATTTTCGGAAACAATTATCTTAAAACTTATGCTAATAACGTGGAATCAAATGTAATGCGATATTATTCGAGCTGTCAATGAATCTGTAACAGCGGTGTCAATAAAATTTCAAGTAAATTTTACCCTTCAATATCAACTATCTCCTTAAGAGATAGCCCAACTTTTCAATGCACACATATGTAGCTTGGATACCCGGTTACAGTTATCTCTCAGGAAACTGCAAATATGACTGATTGAAAATAGTAATCTCCTTATATCGCAACATCTTAGCAACATCAACATTAGGTAGCCCTATGAAAGTACTTGTGCAGTCACCATAAAATGTTGGTCATTCGTCAATAGATAGAGGATCATCTCCTTAGTCACATTGGGCTACAATAACATTAGCGACACATTTTCAGTATACATAAAGTTGATGTTCATTTCTATAATATATCAATAATTTACAGACAATTGATCATGTGAACACAATTATTTTCATATGAAATAACTTTTAAGTAATTTAATACAATATTATATTATTATATTATACATATATAATGTATGTATGTGTATATATGATACTTGTATTTTGTTTTAAATTTAACAACAGCAACATTAATTTGCATTCTTTACTTTTTTTTTGTTTTCGTCGCAGCAAAATTCATTACTAAATGTATTCTTAAAGCCCCAAAGGGCTCATTGGCCAAGCTTCTCTTCCATTACTGTTGTGCGTCTTAAATTTGGACAGTATTAGAAGGGACCTACTTATTTTAGCCGGTTCCGAACGGCAGAACACTTGTGACATCACTTTTAAGCACTGGCTGGGGAGCATATATCACAATGTTCGGCAGTCCGGCAAGTCGATAGTTGTCCACTTTAGACGAACGTATTTTCAAAGACAAGAGCCATCATTTTCAATTAAAACTAATTTCACATGAAATACGGCAACAGAAGCCAAGAATTTTAAAGTTAGTATTTAGAAAATATACAACTTTAATCTAACAGTCACTGGATAAAATATTTTGCTGTGGCAACCACTTTAAGAAATTTTCCACTATACATAAAGTTGATGTTCATTTCTATAATATATCAATAATTTACAGACAATTGATCATGTGAACACAATTATTTTCATATGAAATAACTTTTAAGTAATTTAATACAATATTATATTATTATATTATACATATATAATGTATGTATGTGTATATATGATACTTGTATTTTGTTTTAAATTTAACAACAGCAACATTAATTTGCATTCTTTACTTTTTTTTTGTTTTCGTCGCAGCAAAATTCATTACTAAATGTATTCTCTCATAATAGCGAACTTGAAATTTACTGTGAATTTATTATTGTATTTTATGAGAAATTATTATTCGAATATTTCGAATTGGATTCTAAAGGTCTTTTGAGACTATGTATATTCGATACAACACTGATATGAATATGTTTGTTGTTATGAAACATGTTTTTTTTTGCAATTTTTTAGAGCAACTTTTATGCAATAATATAAATATGCATATATAGTATGAAGATATATATATATATATATATATATATATATATATATATATATATATATATATATATATATATATATATATATATATATATATATATATATATATATATATATATATATATATATATATATATATATATATATATATACAGTGGCTCCCAGCTTATTTCGTACAGTGACAGTTTAAAAATTGCTGCAGTCGTAATTCCTAATATAGCAAAAATTTGAACAAAATATAAATGCCATTTTTGAAAGGAAGGTTTGTTTTTTATTTTCCAAAATTTACTTTTTCAAAATTTTAGTGTTTGACACTATAAAAAAATAAAATAAGAATAAAATAGGAAAAATCATGTCACAGCTTATTTCGTACAGTCTCTTTAAGTTCAAACTAAAAACAAAGTAAGTTGATTTTAATATTTAGTTGACATCCCTTAGCGTTAATGACAGCCTGGAGTCTACTTGGCATTGAATCCACCAATTTTTGAGTGATGTCTGGTGTGATTTTTTTCCATTCTTCCATCAGTACCTTCTTTAGGTCTTGCTTATTAGAAATCTTGTGTGTTCTTATTTTATTGTCCAAAATAGACCAAAGATTTTCAATCACATTCATGTCAGGTGACTGTGGTGGTGGAGACATCAAGTGTGGGCAGTTCCAAATAAGCCAAGATTGCACAATCCCAGATTTATGTTTTGGGTCATTATCTTGGTAGTACCGAAATTCTTCCCGCAAACCCAGTTTGTCTGCACTTTGAAGTAAATTGTTTTTCAGAATCTCGAGGTACTTCATTTTGTCCATTGTTTCCTCAATAAAAACCAATTCACCTACTCCGGCTGCTGACATACAGGCCCAAACCATCACGCTACCGCCACCATGCTTCACTGTGGGCTTAAGGTTCTCCTTGTTTAGCTCGGTATTCGCTTTACGCCAAACATATGACATTCCGTCCGAGCCAAAAATATTAAACTTAGACTCATCCGCGAAAATAACGGTATTCCAGAACGCAGGAGTCTTAATAATATGCTCTTTGGCGAAGTCAAGTCGGCGTTGTATATTCATTTTTGAAATGAATGGTTTCTTTCGGGCTACTCGACCGTTCAAGTCATGATTGCGCAGCACACGTCGGACAGTTTCAGCACTGGATGATTTTCCTATTTCACGCTGAACCTCTGCAGCCAACTTCGGAGCGGATAACTTTGGATTTTTCTTAATTTTTCGTACAATATAACGCTCGTCTGAAGCGTTGAAAATCTTATTAGGTGCTTCTCTGCCCTTGTTCTCCAACCGATTTTCGCGAACGAAGCGTTGAATGATGTATTGGACAGTTGAGGCACTTAAATTTGTCATTTCAGCAATTTTTTGCACACTCTGACCTTTCCTAAAATGGTTAATTACCAGTTTACGCTGTTCCATCGTTGTACGACGACCCATAACGCTAAATGTTTAATTTACAGCACTTTAACTATTTAAAATAATAATAATAAAAATTGTTATAATAGTTAAAAAGGTCCAAAAACTCATACAATTCAAAAAAACTTTGTAACTGCGCGGCAGAATGAAACTTACTTACATTGAAGTTTGTGTACGAAATAAGATGTGAGCTGAAAATCAGCTGATCAATAGTTTTTCTCTCTTGCATGACAAAAAGAACAATTTTTAGGGTTCCCCGTTTTCTTATTAGGTTTACTAAACACATACATAGACATCTACATTCAAAACTTATTGATAAGTTTTTTAGTTTCGATGTTACAGCCATGTACATAAAAATATATACACTGTACGAAATAAGCTGTGAGCCACTGTATATATTTATGGACAAATGGGTCATAACAATATGATTATTAATTAACTTTCAAACATATTTGGCGTATATTTTGTAAGAAAAGTGAAAATAATATTGAACAACGAATACGATTATGTTTATCAACATATGTATATAGTTATATGTAAAAAAAAAAAAATAAATATGTGGCACTTAAAGCCCCAAAGGGCTCATTGGCCAAGCTTCTCTTCCATTACTGTTGTGCGTCTTAAATTTGGACAGTATTAGAAGGGACCTACTTATTTTAGCCGGTTCCGAACGGCAGAACACTTGTGACATCACTTTTCCTGAGCTTTGTCACAGAGTTCTTTAAGAAGATTTTGCATGGCAAGTTGTTACTGTCGGAAGAATTGCCAATTGCTTGCCGACAGGTGGGTACCATTCGAAAGAAAAATCTTATCGATATTAAATTTGTTATGCATCAGCCGGGGATTGAACCACGACCTACAGATCAGAAGGCGAACACACTAACCACTGAGCTACGGCACCCATCCCATAGTTATATGTATCGATACATAAAACGAAGATATTTACCTTTTTCAGTTAATGTATGTAGTTAATCATTTGCAATAAACAAAAAAGAAACTCTTTCCATTTACACAGTAAGCAGAAAAAAAGCATGTATTATCGATTTTGAATTCTTGAAGCACAAAGACTTCACTTGAACTTGAAATTTAACACATTATTTACATACATACATTAACATTTGCATGTAATACATATGTATGCGTGTTATATAGAAGCGTGTTGTTGGAACTGCATAACCGGTTTCGCAACTTATCAATAACAACAATTTCGACAACAACCGCTAGTGTAAGGTATTTTACAGGAATTGCTCAAGAAAGTGTGTATTTCACGAAAAATAGTTGAACAATTTATTGTTTATATCTCTTGTGTATAGATGGTTCTTACAAATGTAAATATAAAATAAATGTTCAATAATTACCATTTAAAAGTCAATGACATTAGTTTAGTACTAATTCACTTAAGAGATATTAACAGCACTTTATTTTTGTAAAAGAAAAAAAAAAATGAAGTATCACTTGTATGAGATAAATAATAAGTTCTTCACTCTTTATTTGTTGTGGATAAACACGATATAAGTGCTTGAAAAAATATATATGACAATACACGCGGCGATTGGAATGTAATTATTTGAAGAGCAAAACACAGAAAATGACAAGTGTAACCAGACAAATAACAATGACAAGGAATTTTGTTTATTTTAGCATTTCTTTTTTCTATGAGCAAGAAAAAGTACAATTTTTTTTTTGAACAATCTCAATGCAAGAAATTCACGTTCTCACTACAATAACTAGACATGTGTCTATACATTAGCAGTTAACAACACATACAGACGCAGCAAAATAACATCGAAATGAACAGACAATAAAATGATTAAATACCAAAAACAAATTAAAACACATTTAGGTCATTCACAAGGTATCACAAAGTAATATGGATGATTTGAAATTGACATTTCAATAAACAGTAGTTACAATAAATCAACAAATATTGTGCCAAGTCTTTTGTATATGGAAGGCAAAAAGAGCAGTCATGAATTTATTCAAACATTTTACCACATATGCTATTATGATACCTTGTGATCCACCTAATTAATACAATATAATTATGCGAGGATTTGATCAATGTTTAACACTAATACCACTACGAAAAATCAGTTTAAAATCGCGTTACTCTGATTATTTGGTTTTGTTTTTTTCTTTGCCACTTTTTGTATTTATTGATTGTTTCCTAGAACTTATCGGAGATATTGAAAAAAAATATTTACCACATGTTGTATATATTGAAAACAAGTAACACATTCTATTAATGATTGAAAAAAAATATATATATGACAATTAAATGCCATATCTAAAATTGCTTTCTTTTAGTGACTTACGATAATTATTGTATTTAAACGATTATGATTAGCATAACTAGAACTAATATAAAATTTGTTTGTACGTGCATTTACGAAAAACAAAAAGATATTTATCTTTAAACACTAAAGTAACATGAAAAACTAGTAATGCCTTTGCGTTCAAGTGGTATGCTCTCGATTGAAAACGGTTGAAGACTGAATGCCGCTTTCGAATAAACAAATACGATCATAACAACGATAACCACGACGACAACAACGACGACAACAACGACGACGACGACGACAACAATTTGTTTATAAGCGAAAGTATGTATGTACATAGTACAATTAAGCCGAAACGCCAACTATAGTACAAAAGCAAAATTTTACTGTCAAAAGTGTACTGTCGACGCTATGAGTCGTCACGAATATTGCAATATCAAAGAGAAAAAAAAAAGAAAATAAAAATAAAAACATGCAATATAAATAAAAACGTTTAATAACCTGTTGTTGTTATATTTTTTCCTTTTCATCTTCTTCTTTTCTTTTCTTTTCTTTTGTCTTCTTATTCTTTCGATAAATTTATATTGGCATTTCAATCGTTTTTAATCGCTTTCAATTGTTGATTTAGTCAACCGCCTGATACATACATACATGCTATTTTTATTTGTTTCGTTTCAATCGAATCGTTTTCAATTTTGAGAGAAAACGTGATACAACGCTAAATTGATATATGCCAAAATTGTAGAATTTGCTGCATTTAGTGATAACAGCGTTTATTTTTAAGTTTGCATAATATCATATGTGGCAATCACTTTTTTAGACTCCTTAGTAGAATGTTTTTTTTTCATAAGCTACATTGGGTCAAGGTTTCATTCTGACAACCTCAAATCATTAAAAATGGAAAATTCGCTGAATAAAGTAAAGGCCAAGTAGTTATGCATATTTCCACTAAAATAGTATACCGCTTTGGGAGACATTTTTGTTTTTCGACTCTAAACTTTTATCATATCGCATTTTTATATATTACTGAAAGATTGCAACATTTTCATGGAAAATATTTTAAAGGTAAATGATTAAATTTAAATAAATTGTTTGGGTGAATTTTTTTAGCAAATTCGTACTATTTTATTATATTAATAATGGAAACATTTTTTTTTTAATTACAGATCACTCTAAATTAATCATATTCGCCCGTAGTTATAGTCAAAGCTAGAATCATTTTAAAGTTGAAATGGATTTGTTTATTGACATATTTTCAGTACAAAACTTTGTAAAAAAGCCGGTTCTATGGAGTTGAACTCATAAGCATTGCTCGATTTATGATCTTAAGAGGAAATAGTCTTATTGTTTGAGATGTAAGAAAGTATTTCTTGTGAAAGCAAAAGCCTGCTCCAAAACTTGCTGGAAGCTGGAATATCAGCTTGAGTAAATAATGATGATGTTTATTATCTTTTGCGGTTTAAAAAAAAATGATTAATGTAGTAAGGTAGCAAAAATTTCAAATACATCAGCGATTTCGACAACAACCGCTAGTTTAAGGTATTTTACAGGAATTGCTCAAGAAAGTGTATATTTCACGAAAAATAGTTGGACAATTCTATATCTATTGAACTTAGATGGTTCTTACAAATGTAAAAATAAAATAAATGTTCAATAATTACGATTTAAAAGTCAATGACATTAGTTTAGTACTAACTCACTTAAGAGATATTAACTTCACTTGTTTACAATGAGATAAATAATAAGTTCTTCACTTTTATTTGTTGTGAATAAACACGATGTAAGTGCTTGAAAAAATATATATGATAATACACGCGGCGATTGGAATGTAATTATTTGAAGAGCAAAACACAGCAAATGACAAGTGTAACAAGACAACTCATGTTATTTTACATTTGGTCTTGGACTACTGTAAAAAAAAAAACAGTAATAATAATTGATCCCAATCAATTTCCCAACATTTTGTTAAAGTTAATTTGAAATAGTACATTGCAAATTGATATTTCACATTTCATCAAATAACAGCTAATTTAATTCATAACCTCATTAAATGTGGACACCCATTATATGTTGAACGTTTTAAGTATTGCATACTTTCAAGCGCATAGTTAATGTTTGTTGTCATCTAAATGCTTTAGGTTGTCAACTAAGAAATTACCCAAGTACTGAACAAATTAACTTCAAACTACCACCTTCAAATAAATATATGTGAAAATTTGCTTTTTAAGCAAGGGAAAATGTGACAGCTAACCAATGTCAGTAAGAAAAAATTCATAACATTGACAAAAGTTATCAAAAAAATGTGTGTAGTCAGAAACTTTCATCGTAAAATCGGCACTTATTTATTTTGCATATGGGTCATTCCTTTTAAATCGCACGGATTTGGCAAAAAAAATTTTGACATGTTTCAAACGGCCGAAAATTAAAAAAAAAAAATCTTTACATAAAATAAATTTGCATGTGTTTCAGGATTTCTCTCGGAAAATTTGTTTAACGGTATGGGCGTGATGGGTTTATTTTAAAGCATACTAGCCATAAAAACTTAACCTCAAAACCCCCATAAAATTCCATAAAAAGTGCACCAATCCACTCCAAAAAGTTGTCCAGTCCATATGTTTATAATAATATTATAAAAGAACGCCCTAAAAATGGGCGTAATCGATTTATTTTAACGCATGCCTGCCATTCAAACCTAACCTCAAAAACACCATAAAAAGGGCTGAAGGATAAGAATTTTTAATTTTCAATATTTAGAACAGACTTATGTAACGAAAAACATTGAATTCATGGTGCATACATATGTTTATGCATGCTGTGCTCGTTAGTTCTCAAATTTTACCATATACACATATAGGGCGGGGTAAACAAAAATGTATGTACAATCTAAAAAAACAAAATCGCTCCATTGTTTTAACCATTTTGTTTTTTGTAAAAATGTATAGCGCGTTTATTGATGTGCTCAAAAAAGCAATTTACTTGCAATTTTTTATACATTTATTTTAAATCGTATAATATATGAAGGAAATTCTCTATCCAACGGATATAGAACGAACTAAATCGGACATGTAGAACCTGAGATATTGCGATTTAAGTAACACAGATACCCATACTTTGCCATTTTTCTAAGTTGTGACCTAACGGTATTCCGTTATATAAATTTTCCGAAAAAAATCCTGACACACGTGTAAACTCATTTTTTGCAAAGAAATTAAAGAAAAATTTCGACCTAATCTGAAACATCAAATCGTGAAAGTTGTGCGATTTAAAAAAGAATGATTTATAAAAAAATTAATATATATTTATATTTATATTTATATATATGTATATACAAACGTCTTCGAAAATATAAGAACAACATGGCTGAACGATTTAAAAGTAGTATAAAAATTTAAGAGTATAATTTTCCAAAATTTTTTTTTTATATCTATTATTTTTATTATATTTATGTAACAAATGCCGTATGTACATATGTATATCGACACCACCATCCTTGCCCTCTGCACGCGTAAAAAACAATGAAATCAATTTGTTTTCACATCTCTTTCTAGTATCTCTTTCAAAAATGCAATCACGCTTTATTACTTTTTTATTTATTTTTTACTTTTATTTTTCTTAAACACTTCTTGACTACTCTTCATTTTGCTTTATCCTCATGCATATATTTATGTGCGTAAATCCAATATGCATACAGTGTTTTCAACAAGAACTTGTCTCAATTGTTTCCCAATTGGTTGCGGGTTGAGTTATAGCTAACGGTAGTTAATATACTTCGCATAGTTAACTTAATTTCCAGACGATGACTGCCACGAAAGGAAAAATATTGATTTAGGTGGCCACAAGATCCATTTAATGGTTCAACATCTCCTAATTGGTTTCCTGGCAAGTTTTTTATTTCATATAGATTTCCCTAAAGAGTTGTTTTTGGCGAGTTTCACCCACGGACTGGAACCCGTAAATAGCAGTCAATATGTTAATTTTAGAGGCAGTAGCATATTTCAGGACAAACTTTCAAATGCAAATCAAAATTGAACAAATAATTATTGTTCTTGTTGAAAACACTGTGTATGTGTTCATGTCGGCGTTGCTTGTAATATTTTTGAACAAATATTAATAAAGCGAAGCGAAGCGAACTCATTATTTTTACAACATTGCTACGAGTATTGTTGCTGTTTGCTGTCAAGGAGAAGAAGAAGAAGAACAACAACAACAACAACAAACTGAAAGTAACATGAAATGGTAAAACGAAAAATAAAATAAATCTCCAAGAAGGACGGACTTTCTGCTTGCTCTCCTGCACACTTTCACATAATTCGCATATAAGTTACATGTAAGGACGTAAGTAGTTACATATACAAATGTATTCGTATGCAAAGTATCGTCCATGACCAACAATATAGTACATATGTATATATATATCTAGCATTGTATGCCAACAACAGCGACAGCAATTGCAATAACTGTAGTCGCCTGCAGCTGGTATTCGTTACATACATTTGTATGTGAATTTATGTATGTATTGTATATCCTTGCATGTATGTGTGTATGTGTGTGTGTGTGTGTGTGAGTGTGTGGAAATGATAAGGCACATTGCACAATACATACATCTCTATGTATGCAAATGTATTGTACTGTATTTTATTTTATTATATGTATTACATATATGTAAGTGTGAGTGTTTCCTTGGTTTAGTGGATGCGTGATTTTATTTTCCCATTACAATTTAACAGTTTTATGTGCGTATGCTATTGTCTGTGTGTGTGTGAATGCGTAATAATTTATTATATTCAAAGTAATAACACAGCAAACTAGTAGAACCATCGCCAATGGCAATAATATCAACAATAGCAGCTGTTGTGCCGCAAAGCTGAATACTAGCGACAAATTGAAGCTAAAAAAGAGAAATAAATAAAAAAATTATGACAAAAGTAAAAATATAAATAATATAAAAAGAACTTCTCCATATCAATGCTGTAAACGTATCATTTCCATAGGAGCCTCTATGACATAAACGTATACATCCACAACTTACGACGTAAAGGAAAAGAATGAAAATAAAAATAAAAGCGGCACTTCATAAACATATCTACATACCTATTACAGACACCAACATTAAATATGGCAAAGATGTTAAATACAACACAATACCAACGATAATAAACCGCACAAGCGTTGTCTTTATAGTGGGCTGCAAGGCACACACACACACACGCACACGAATAGTTTTTTTGTGCGTATGGTTTGATGTATAGTATATAGTATGTATTATATTTATGTGGTTGAGAGGCGTGTAGTTTACACCATAAAAACATCTTGTATAAATATAGGTATTCTACGTAGTCAGACATAATAGGTGCATATATTAAGTGACCAGATGTATCGAAATATCTGCAAATACGGCTGAAGTAATTCACACAACCGCAAGAGTACAATGCAACTTTATGAGAACGAGAGCACAAGTGTTACTGGCAACTGTTAACATTTTTACAATCCACTTTCGAAATTTTCATTGATTACATACAAAAGTGTCTTGTTCAATTTAACCACATCGGCTGCATTGATTCAAATGTCGGAATTGAAATTTCTTAAATCCATGTTCCATTAAAACACCAAAATGAGACATCCACGGTGTATAATGGAATCAGAAAGGTATGGTGTACTACGAGATGATGAGACTTCTATTGAACACAAATAATTGTTTATGAAGTCAACAATTTAGCAAAAAACGAAAGAGTTTTGAATCTAAACAAAAATATTATTATACAAACAAACAAAAAATCGAAACAAAGGATAACTCTTAAATAAATCAATTAATTTCAGGAAAAATAAATGTATTAAAAAGAAAAGAAATATTAAAATATCGCAGTAAGTACGAAGTGCTATGGCAAATTGGTTAAATATCGTTATGTGTGTGGGAAAGTAACTCGTCCTTCAAATTCTAACCCAAGACGTATATATGAACCATTGCAATAGTTGAATTTTAAATTAAAACGTTTTTGATATATTGAAAAATATTTGTTTTTTTTTCAGAACGTTCGAAATTTCAGATTCTATGCCTATTCATTGAAGCCTGAAGTCAAACATCTTTCGTAAACAACATTTTGCTCTACTCAGATGGTGCAAATATCAAAAATTGAAATCTTGAAACTTTGTATAAAAAAATAAAATAAATCGTTTTCACATTGACAAACTCTTTTCAATGTAAGAAATTGTCTGACCAAGTCAGACCGTTGCCTTTTGGTATGACACCACCAATTGTCGCATAGTGTAGATAATGAAACGATTTTAATTAATTAGAATTAACAATCAAAATATTATACATTTTAAGAATTGTACCGTTTTTCTAAAATTGGGAAAGGTAATAATGGTAATATATTGCACATACACATTGTTTATTATTCCTTACATACATATGTACATATCTCTAACGAGTTCAAATATATTTATATATAGTAATAATAAATAATAATAAATATATAAACCCTCTAACTACCATCCATAAAAAAAACCTAAAATGACCCATACGAGTGGTAACTAGAGGGTTAAAATGTTCCAAGAAAATAATCCGCGGAAAATGTTAACATCGGTTTCGGAAGACAAGAACTACTATTTTTCAAAATCTATGATTCTACTTTTGTCCAAAAAAAAAACAAATTTGAAACCACTGTAAAAAATTGAGACGTAGTGAACCAGAAAGGGATTAGGGCTTTTGTTACTGAACTCAAATTCTTTTACTTGAGACCGGTTTGGTTGATCCCCGATACAATGACCCTTAATTTGAAGCATAGTGTTATTCAAATATTTTCAAGCAGCTTTGCCAATTAGTGCGACTGAACAGTGTTAACAGTTGATTTACTAAAATAGAAAAAAATTCATTTCGTATTAGTTTCGACATACTTTTTGTGTGAAGAACAAAAATTAATGTTTAATAAATCGAATGGGAACTCTTCATCAATAAGGGAAGCGATCCATGAGTGGTTTACTACGTATTTTACCCTAGCTCTACATAAAAATTATTTAATTCTTTGTTGTTGTACTTTCTATATCTATTTCAATTAAAATAACTTAAAAACGATTTCATTTTCTATTCACAATTAAATTGTTAACTTTTCTTTAATTTGTAAATTTTGCGACAAATAAAAAATAGTGTCTTTAATATAACATTTTGGATTTTTTTAAATATTTGTCGAAATTATTATCCTTAATCCTAATAGCTTTCCATTTGGCAAGTTGTTACTGTTTCACTGTTACTGTTACACCTATTTATCCATCTGAATTGAGAAATTTCTCAAAATATTTATTCTTCTTGATGTTAAACCAACAACACACAAAAGGAATTGTTCATCCTGGAAAAAAATTTCCGCTGTAAATGGAAGTGTAAATGAGGATCCAGGATTATTATTTATTAGATGTCCTTTATCTATTGATGTGGACTATGTGGACTATGTTATCAAACCACGATCAATGTGTTTTTGTTTGGAAGCAAGATCGTATGTAAAGTCATTGGAACCTACGCTAACAAATTTCCATCATTTGGCTATCCGGAAACCAACATCAATAGAAAAAGTTGTGGAACATGAGACTGATACATTGCAGCACGTTCTGAATCATATTTAAACATTAATCAATGAAATTAAATTAATTAATGAAATGAAATTTTTTGTTTTTTTTTTGTGTTTAAAAATGTTTCAATATATATTTATTAATAATTTCTTCGAAGGCGGAATTTTTTTTTATAATTTTTATTTTATTTTTATTTTGCCCACTAAAACAATACCTTCCATAGTTCATTGAAAACATGAATAATCGAGCCAACACATAACTAATTGATACTTAACTTACAGCTATGATGTTCTTAATATCATCAATAAAAAATGGCATTTTGTTAATAAATAAATAAATCTGATTGGGTGATTTACAAAGTCTCATTAAGTCATATGAAAATATAATATCTGTGAACACACCCTCATAATTGTATGTGCTCGTGCAATGTATGATACAACAAGCCAGGAACATAGCACACAAAGTTGTATAGCGCCAAGTCACTTTGTATGGGCAATGCTTTTGAAACTATTGTCAAATTTCATAAATTTTTGACAACTTAACACCTTGTGAATAACCGAATTATTTGCATCATGCAACTTAATTCACTTTGTGTAATAATTATTAATCAGCGCGTAACGCACGTTTTCAGTGAAAATATGAATTTAATTAATACTTCATCATTGGTGGTAGACTATATACATTTATTGTATTCATTGTTGCAGAGATGCTTATTACAATCGATAATTATGATATTAAACATGTATATATGCACATTCATCAACAACAAGAAACGAGCAACATCAATATTGATGGTAGGTATAGTGGCATAGTACCCGTAAGTGATAAAAATTGTAAGTGTTGGCGATGGAGTTCACCTGTATGTACGTTTGCATAAATATATATACACACTCATCTACATATATGTATATTTGTTGAATTAATTTTAAATTAAACAAGTGGGAAAAGCGATGTTTACCAACATCATAAGTGTATGTAAATACATATATGTATTTAATTACGTTGTATAAGTATGTATGAATATATTTGCTATTCGTACGTGTTTTAAGCAAATATATAAACTTTAAACATATATAGAAGGTACCCATTGGGAAATATCAGCATGCATTATAACCTCCTTATTTTTCGTCAGCGAAGTCTTACGATCTTTCGCGCTGGGTAATATACTTTTCATGGAATGGAAGATGCTACAAGAAGATAAATATAAAATCTAGTGTGAAAACTAAATATGATTATTTACGAATATTTATGAAGATTTAATGAATGATTTTATTAAATTTGATTATTTTGCTATTTCATAGATTTTGCTGTGTAGTTAGGATACAACATTTCTAAACCTCGAAATCGATTTTTACAAATAAAGCATATAAATTTAAACAATACGCATATTGAACTTTAGTTAATTAAATCATGACAATATTGACCACTTTTGGAAGTACCAAATGTAATCGTCAGTATCGAGTTATGCATTTTCCACATAAAATGTATTTGCAATTCTCATCTTGAAACTTCTTTATCAATGAAACTTTATTCATACAAATAATAAGTCCAAGATGCGCTCCTATATATGTTTGTAAGTGCTTTATATTTTACCACTCAATTTATCAACTTTATATCCTATTGTACTGTATCGGCCATAGTAAATATCCCTTGTAATATTCTATTTATCGCATATACTACATATACTACGCGTACTGTGCGATATATACTCGTACTTAAGATCTATAAAATATTCAAATCCAATTTTTGCCGTCTCAATATGTAATCGTGTATATATTTTTCGCCATCCTTTCCTGCTGCTGCTGCTGTTGCTGCTGTCGTAACCGAAGTCAATTCGGTTGTCAATTTATGATTATGGAGTTGATTGGAGTGGAGGTAAGTTCGCGAACAAGCACATTATGTATTCATATGTATGTAAATTACAAGCCACTTGACAACTGCGCTGACAACGTTGTTCATAAAATAAAGTAACTACTTACCATGGCAATGTACTCGTAGTAAAAGCATAAAGGCGTTAAATACACATACGAGTATCAGCTACTTTAGTACACAACACTACACCGCTACGTTGCTATCACAACACCCAAATCAATTGTCTAACCATAGTGTGATGCAATAATCTATAAATTTTTCTTAAAAAAAGGATTTTACATAAAAACGTGCGAAGTTAATTGCTGTTAAAGGAAGTATTGGTATTATTAAAGAGTAAATCACCTCTTTTTCTAGTAATAATAATAATTATAATACAGCGAAAGGTCATCGAATCTTGTGTGAAGTTTTTTGTGAACATGTTCAAACACTTTCAACTTATGAATTTTGGTTTAGACGGTTGAAAAGTGGTGACTCTGATACAAGCGATTAAGAATGTGTGGGAAAGCCGGCAATGTTTGAGGATACCGAATGGGATGTTTTGAAACGAAGACCGGAACCCAACTTAATGGAAACTTACTGAAGCTTTTTGCATCATCTCATTATCCATTTGGATAACCCTATGTGCAAAAAGTCATATGTAAGACTTGGCCAGTCATCCAACTCGACTCAGAAGCCGAATATCCATAAGGGATGCTGTGTATTTGGTGAAATGAATATTATGAACTGCTATAACCAAGTGAACCTTTAATGGGTTACGTTACCGACAACAATTCATAAAATTGGAGCGTGAATTGAATAAAAAAAGGCCGGAATGAGCGACTAATCACGATTTTTCCATCATGATAATGTTCGACCACATGTTGCGTAACCTTTTAAAATCTGCTTGGAAATTAGGGAATGGAAAGCCCATTATGACTACAATTTGTTTCAGTCAATACAGAATGCTTTGTTCAGGATACACTATACTTCAGTTGAATGTATCAACAAATGGATCGGTAAGCTATTGGCCTCAGAAGATGTGACGGAATTCATGCGCTCTCTCTCTCTCTTTATGATGGGAAAAATTTGTCTCTTCTGAAGAGAAATACTTTAAATAAAATATATTGTATCAAGTTGTTTAAAAAAAACCTTAAGATGAGGAAAGAAAATAACACTGGCACACCCAATATTTTTAGGAAATAAATTTTACAAATTATATTGTTATATTATTGTACTTATATAACAATAATTACCTATTTACATGTAATATTTTTTATTTCTTCTGCAATACAACCTTTACCAGCATCGCCTTCTTGTCAGCAAATATTTGCGTCATAGTACTAGAGAAAATTATATATATGTATATATATTCAGCACCATGCATGCATAATATGCATAATATGTTGTATGCAAATGTATTGGGCGATATTAATATATTAAAATTACAGTTATCGTTTACAAAGTGTTAAATGGAAGACATTTAAATTTTGTTGCCGTTAATAATAAGTAGTAGACATTCAATTACTGGCATTTTAAACGGATTATTTATAAAGTCTCATATTGAGCGATTCACTGCTCAATTACATGCTCAATTCGCGCGGCACGAATACGCTTCACCATAAATACTTCGATATGCACCCATATGATTAATCGCCGGCTATCGAATCGAGAGATACGAATATTCTTGAGCATAAAAACACAGCACTTCATGATGAAATGATGAAATACCAAACATAAAAAAATATACTTTAAAAAAAATTGTACTTCTAGCATTTTAATCGAAGTCGCATAGTGGCTAATAGCCTTATGTTGGGCATTCAAAGTCTCGAGTAAAACAAACAAAATCTATTGTAAACATTTCAATTTTCGGAATTTGCCTTAAGATCCTATTTTAAGATTGTTATGCAGGCATTTTTTAGCATTTTAATGAGCTAAATTATTAATTACATAATACTTTATGGTGTTTTTTAATTTGAAAGTAACAATTTCTATCATAAAATCTGCACTTAAAATTATAGAATTTTTTCGAAATCCAACATCAAAACAACTTAATATAAATTTTCCCTTTTTAATTTTGTAAATAATTGCCCTATGCATGTTACATTCTCCAATACATACTCATTTCAATGTGACTTATGCAAGAAAAATGGACACTTCCTCTCAATTTTGAGCAATTTTAATTATTATTTATTATTTATTAATAGTTGAGATCACTCCGTTCGAAAAACAAATTTTGTCTTTCGTAAAACAATAAAGAAGTTGTCCGCGGCCGTGCACGAACCCCTAAGCAATGGTACGCCTTATTGTAAAAATATGCATGAATTAGGAAAGTAAATTAGCCAATTCAAGACTATTAATCTAAACTACAATTCCAAACATTTTAGATAAAAATAAATTATTTCACTGTGGACCTTTAGTCGCAAAATTTCAATCTGGGTGTAGAAACAAATGATCTTATCCAGCATTATATATGTATCAATCATGTGGTGGTAAAAGACTGAACCAAAAACAAACAAAACAAACTAACGAAACTAGAAATACTGGCATGTCTTAGTATAAAGGAAGCAATGACAACAACACCAACGTTAGGAATGGAAGCGTTGCTGAACCTGAAGCAATTAAAGGCGAAACAGCGAAAGAGGAATTAAATCCTCAATCCAATGAATTAGGAATTAAACTTAGTGTAGCTAAAAAATGATTCCCAAATGTGGTATACTGATAGCTGAAAAACGTCTCAAAATCAGAAATCAATATACCATCAGCTTGGCTCTGTGATTAAAGCATTAAACCAGCAGATATTCTACCAACAATCAGTCCTAGAATGCCATAACTTTCTAAATCAGCTGGACAAAAGGAATAAGATGACACTTATCTGGCTACCGGTACATAGCGGTTTTGATGGAAATGAAGGAGCAGATGAGCAAGCCAGAATGGGGACAGAACAGCCTTTCTCAGAATTCGGCCTTACGAAAGTAGATATATACAAGAAATCAAAAAAGAAACAAGAGAGTTGGCAAACACGTGTTGGAGGTAGAAGATTACTGAGGAATACAAGTTCCGGACATAATAAAATACATACCTAAAGACAGCTTATAAGGAGGAGGACTATAGGGTGTACAATAGAGCCCAGTGATCACGGTACATGTGGAAAATATTCTCAATCATTACATCATAATTCTAATCCTTTGTTCTATGTTAAAATTTTGCCATCAAATATCTCTACTTGAAGGCAAGACTGAGAGAGAAGTTCTACTCTTGGCTTATAAGTACAATAATAATTATTTTTTTATTAAAATAACTATATTTTAATTCTATTATAATTAGTAGTTTTTCTCTGTTCTACATTACCTTTCATTCTCTTCTCTTTAATGTTATTACTAATGAATGTTGAAGTAGAATTTTATCTATAAATGTGACTTAAAATTTTAATGCCACCAAAAGGCATAAAGTAAAACAACGGAAATGTACTGTTAAAGTACACGATCGATAAAAAGATAAAGAGTTTCCGTTTGTTATTGTTTGTTGTCATTGTTGTTGTTGCTTTTGTTAGCAAAATGGTAGTGGTGGTGGTGTTACTGATAGTAAATATGTTTGTTGTCGTAGTCATTGTCGGAAAGGTTTATACGCTTAAGACAATGACAATGACGATGAGGATGACGATGACGATGACGATGACGATGACGATGACTTCTTAAGGATAAGATATATGTATATATAAAGTGTATACAAACACAACCAAGTATATACTAATATGCACTAAAGTAGTAGCACTAGCAATAGTATTCTTACTAATGGTAGTAACTATCTATGTGCTATCGCACAACGTGAAAAAAACAATGAGTAGAAGAAAAAAAAAACAAGAAAAACCAGCTAAGTGACAAGTAAACTTAATGGCACTCAGCATGTGAACGGACATTAGCCTCATTGAACTGATTGGCTAAACAAACGGCATACTACTCTCTATGTACATACACACACACACACACAGAGTGACGATTATTCAAGGAAACGACTGTGGCAGTGGCAACGACTACAACTACGAAAATATCAAGACGACATTAAGATAAAAAGAAATCGAGAACGAGAAAAAAAATATACGAATTTCAAATAAACACACACACTTACACATACATAAGCATATATAATAAATATGAATGTATGAGACACATAGTAGATATGGTATTAAGTAGTACTAACATTGCTATTGCCATCATGACCACTAACCAACATTACCACTTGTGCACACACACACACATGCATATCAAATTCACTATAATCCATTAAGTCAGCCACCTTTAATGGGCCACACGATAAAAATTGAACATGAAATAGGACAACAACAACAACAATAACAACAACAACGACCACACTCAATAATAAATAAAATGTGACCAAGTAAAATATTGAAGCAGCAGCAAGAGTAGCAAAAAGATACATATGTGTGTATATGTAATACACATTGATGAAGGTGTTAAATCACTGTTGGAAATTCTCACTCAAGCAAACTATATACGAGGGCAGCTCGGAAAGTTTTGAAAGGAGAAAGTAGAAAAAAATGGAATTGTCATTGATCAATCGTTAACAAATATGACACGAGACTTGTTTATATAATTTTTTATACTTTTTTGACATGTCTGAATTTAATTTTAGTTGTCTCTTTCAGAACATTTCGAGCAGCCATTGTATGTAATAACTGATGTGCAGCAAATACGGGGCCATGTTTTCATACTTCAATCAATATGACCCAATTTGTTTTTCGTTCAAATGTCTACCTAAATATAAGTACGTAATGTCAATAAAACAATATCTAGGAAACCGTGAACATTTTTCACAATTCACGTTTAAGAAAAAAAAAAAATTTGGAAAAAAATGACCTAAACTTACCAAGTACAAAAGTTATTTGGAAAACTTTTCAATAATAAGTAATGGCAGAAAAGGCGAGTATTGAGAACTGCAAGAGAAGAGAAAGAAGCAAACAAGACAATTTTTAAAATTAATACAACTATAAGATATTTCATATATTGGATATTCTATTTATAACTACTAAATGTGTAGATGTACCTATTCGTACAGTTTGATTCAGCTGAATATAGATAGCTCTATTCACAAAGCAAAAACAAAACAAGCAAAAAGAAAAATACTAAACTAAACTAAATTCCGTATTTATAAATAAATCAAATACGATAAGAATTGAGCGCGCTAAAAACAAACTTACAATGGCAAACAAAATGAACGAGCATGACGTCGATGATGGTGATGACGAAAACAAAAACACTCATACACACACACACACATACACAAAATAGAAAAATTGAAATAAATAAAAATATTTGTGCATACTTGTAGGCGAATAAACACGTTATTTTAAGCTGCAAAATATACTTTATCATACATGGTAAGTGTGTGTGTGTGTGTAGAGAGTAGTGAAGTAAAAACGACGAATAAAATTGATATAAAAACTATTCACTCTGTGTGACTATGTATCATGGAGCAAAAATGTTGTAACCAAAAGGCAGGCAGCATAAAGCTACTAACTACATATATGTACGTAGTATAATAAAACGGAACGGAAACAAAGAAATATGTACATAAATAAAGAAGAAGCGCAACAAAAAGACGAAACAAAAATAAATAGCAAATTCACATAATAAAATATAAAAATAAAATATATAAATTGTAACAGCACAGCAGACGAACACATGCACATCTATGCATGTGCATATAGTAGGAAAAATCCTTTGTGACCTGCTTTGAGACTTGACTTTATGCCTGCTGGCACATAGAAAATAATGCAACAACAACAATTATAGTAACAAAAAAAAACAAAAAACCAAAATAAACAAAAAACAAAAAACAAATACATAAAACGAAAAGCTTAAAAACAAAACAAAAAGAAAAAACGAAACATAAAGAAGGACAAAATTGTATTAGCCAATTGAAGATGAAGAGCAAGAAGTAGCATCAATAAAGTGAGAATATGTGACGCTGCACCAAAAAAAACAAAAAAATTAATAAATTCACAGAGCAATGGCTATTGAGAGAGAGGGTGGCGAGAGAGAGAGAGAGAGAGAGATAGCGAATTAGAGAGATGCCAACTCAAAGTTGAAAATTGTCTCAATTAAAGTTAAAAATATCCCGATTTCTATTCAAATATTCCCACTCATACTGAGTTATCCATTTCGGTGTCCGAATTTGTCAGCACTGTTTTAGTGACATCTGTCAAACAGAACTGTCATCCGAGGCATCATATCTTTAGTTTAAGGTTTGCCATCTTATAATATGGATTGTTTAACAATCGCTCAATGTGTCCAAAATGTCCATCTGAGCGCAAAATTGACAAGACAGTCAAAAAATTCAAAGAAATAGGATCTATCATAGAAGTTTTAAAGCCAATACATCATCGGAA
This sequence comes from Megamerina dolium, assembly GCA_963854835.1. Taxonomy (NCBI): domain Eukaryota; kingdom Metazoa; phylum Arthropoda; class Insecta; order Diptera; family Megamerinidae; genus Megamerina; species Megamerina dolium. Next base: position 30,022,047 of record OY978528.1, on the reverse strand, counting down.
TGTTTGCTTGAGCGAAAATATTGCTGCTGTAAGGGAAAGTGTCGAAGACGATCCAAGTTTGTCTATTCCACGTGACACACAGCATTTGGATCTTTCTTACGGCACCCTATGGTGTATTTTGCATCGGAACTTATACTTCCATTCTTCCAGTCCAGTCCAGTCCAGTTAACTCAAGAATTAAAACCGGGTGATCATGGTATGCGTCGAATATACACCGACTGTGTGCTCGAACAACAACGTTTGGATGATGATTTTTCGCATCGAATTTTCTTCAGCGATGATGTTGATTTTTCACTCCGTGAGTATGTTATTAAACAGAATTGTCGAATCTGGGACAGTGAAAAGATTGCCGATTTTTTTTTGTTTTTTTTTTTGCATAAAATTGTAGACATGGAACCGGAGGAGATGTGTTTCCAACAAGACGGTGCCGAGAGCCACACAACATGACCCGTTTTGGCTTTATTGCAAGAAAGATTTCCAAGACGCGTACTTTCACGTTTCGACGATGTAAATTGTCCACCAAGATAGTGCGATTTATCTCCTTTGGACTATTTTTTGTGGAGCTACGCAAAGGATCGTGTTTATCTGGATAATCCTCAATCCTCAAAATCCTCTTGATGCTCTAAAAACAATGAAAATCATAAGCAATTCGATTCAGATCACTCATAAATTAAATACATTTTTTTTTGTTTTGTTAATGCATCAAAGTAAATTTTGGATAAAAAGCTTCAGAAAACATTTTTCCAACATTGGTGTCAAAAATTTCAATACTTCAGGTATAATTTTTGTATTACATGATCTTCATACTCTCACGTAGTGTAGTTTCCCAGAAAGTTCGCACGTATTGAGTAGTTTCCCCATTCCCACTACAATTTTCACATTTCCACAAATCGGGTAATTCACTACAATTTGGCATCTCCAGTTACAATGGCAAATTTTTTCTGCTGCGCTGCATATACATAAATGACGTCATTCGTATATAGCATTGTACAACAGCAATACGAGTACGAGTAATAGCGAATTTTTACAACGTTTTGCTCCATCAATTATTATAACGTTTACATTGTGTGCGGTCGTAATAATGGTATACTGCTATGGTATGGTGGTTTGTTGTAGCATTTATAATACATAGTACATATATGTATGTGGGTGTATGTATATGTATAAATACAATTGCATGCATAGTCACATAACCGAGTAATAGTCAAGCGAATAGACGATGTAAGAAAATAACTGAAATAACCAAACAACTGGGCAACCAAACAAAATATTTAGTTAAGTTGCAAATATTACAAAATATATAATATATGAATATACCCACATTCACAGACACACACACGCACACACACACACCCATCTTATGCACTTACACACGTCAATTCAAATATGTACACACATTGACACGTTTAACAGCTAAACTGACGATGGATGATTGCCAGAGGGATTGGCTAAGGTATTTGTGCATATGTGTTAAAGTGTATTAGTGTAAGTAGGAGGAGCAGGTCAAGGAAATTGAAGCAAAAGTAATTACAAGTATTTGTAAATATATATCGTATAGAGTTGCAAATGCTCTATATATCTGCATACAGTGCTGGATGCATGTAGTAACCATAAGAATGGTGTAACTCTGGAAGATTTTTGTGTGTTTGTGTTTTTATTATAAATAAAAAAAGATGTAATCTGTGAGGAAATATCTGAAAATATAGAGCAAATAAATATGATGATGTGATGTGTAACAATTTTTGGATTGGAGACGTCCGATATCTTTGTGCATGAATTGGCAGTTCGTCAAAGGTAATACGAAAAAAAAAAATTTATTCTTTCAAATGTCGGAAAGCTCTTTTCAATTTTGTAGATGGTTATTCATGGCAAATTATTACTGTCGGAAGAATTGCCAATTGATTGCCGACGGGTGGATACCATTCGAAGGAATAGCCTTTTTGATATGAAAGTTGTGCTTCAGACGGGGATGGAACCTACGACCTAAAGATCAGAAGGACAACGTACTAACCTCTGAGCTACAGCACTCATTATGGTGAAAGCTAACATAGTAACAGGATAGTAAACAAAAATTTCGTCTTCGCAACAGTGCCTATCTGGCCATTTTCAGTCAAGAAGAGTCCTGAGAGATCTCTAAGAAAGTAATATCACCGGAGTTGTGATAATTATGAAATTTGAAATAGCTAAAACAATTTGGTCCCTTCTTCCACTATTAGAATTTAATATAATAATCGAAAGTTAAGATACCGAAGTTCTTTGGAACAATTCATTCGAGTATTCATGTATTCATAAGACCATATTGATAGAGTATGAATTCCTGAAAAATTCTTACTTGTTGATCCTGGTCAAAAGAAAAAAGCTGTCTAATGTACTTAATTACAATTTCTAGTGATAGTGTGGCGAAACACTTATGCGATTCATATACAAATCAAAAATGCATGAGTTTTATTCTCAGGAATTGGCTTCAATATTCTTGAATTCCCCTTAGTTCCATTGATTCAAACCTGTGTATATAGATATATATTAATAGAACTTATTTTGTGATCACAATATACATAAGAGGACAATAAAAACAACAATAATGAGAGAATATTCGAAATACCGCCATTCATACAATATTAAATGAGACTAAATGAAATTGGTTTGATTTTCCCAAACAAGAAGAAGAAATAGAGGAAGAGGAAAAAAGAAAAAAAAAACGAAAACACAAACAACAAACACAATGAAAAACACATTGACAAAAAATTAATAAATTTTAAAGTAAGCACCAGCACCAGTACCAGAACGAGCACCAATGGCAATAGCAGCAGAAATAGCAGCGGCGTAATTGCACAAAAAATTGTGTGACACACTTTGTTTTTTTTGCACCAATGTGTTGTTTGTTGACTTACATAAGCTTGCAAGCGTTGTTACTGTGCATAAAATGTAGCATGCTTTTAGGCAATTGTTTTAAATTTAATTTTCAAGGCAGGCGAGAGAATATTTTTCAAGTTTTTTAGTTTTACTTTTGTTTTTTATTTTTTTTTATAGTTTTATATTTTTACTTGTACCTGCATACCTGCAGGAGTTTATGTAATTTATTAAATATTTCATTACGTATTTGAACAAAGAACACGTAAGAGAAGGAAGAAAAAAAAAAAAGAAAGAAAAATAAGCGTTCAACATTTTATATTGCATATATTTAATTACATGCAATTAAATTTCTCTTACTTACTTTATTTGATTCTATTTGTATTATGAAAATAGTAAAGCATAAATTCTTTCGTAAGAAATTTTTGCCTTAATGTACTATGCAAAGAATTGTTAAATATACAATTAAAATCTATAACATACTTTTAGATAATAAAATAATTTTTATTGCAAACAATTGCCGTATGTTTTCAAAGAATGTGCATTTTATAATTTGCATATTATGTCTAATGGAAAAAATTAGCTGCATAGATGAGCAATAGCATATCTTTTATTGAATACGTAACCATATAATTGTACAATAATTTCGTGAATTGTGAACATGTATTCAGCTAGACTAGAATCCCGGAACTTAAAAACGTATCAATATTGTTATAGCAATTTGTTATGTTAATCCTTTAATATTCACTGCAGAAGATAGAACAGAAGAAGAGCTTCACAATTTCATGTGAGAGTAACAAACTCTGGCAATCAGAAGGAAAAAGTTTCTAGGAGAATGCTGCCTAGACTCGAAGTCAAGTTAGTGCAGAAAAGTGACTAGTGTCATTCAGAGGTTTATGGACCAGTGCTAATTTTAAACCCTCATCTTCACAAACATCCTGACAATTTAAAAAGTAAGGTTTTACCTATGAATCTATATTAGGGTGTATCAATTAAAAAAAAAAAAATTCTATATAGGCATAACCTATGCAGGGAGTCCAAAACATATTTTTAGGGTTGTCACACCGAGTATTTCTGTTTCGATTTGAAAGATATATTTTATTGATCATTTTTATGTCTTTTCACGTATTATTTCGATAAAACCGCGAATTGGAATCCACAAAACTTTTACCAGGCTCAAAAACTTGTATGGAAAATTTTGTATGTAGAACATGTTTTAATAAATGATACTGTTTGGTTATGCAGCCATCGTCAACAGCAAACCAAATCCAAGCAGCGCAGTCAACGTAGACAGCGTGGCCGAGGCGCTAAATACCATCAATACACATATATATACATATGTGCATCTATATACATATATTTACCTATGTAATATTTTATTTACGGTTCTTTTATTTGAGGTCTTTAATTTTATAAGTAGCAATTATTAGTCAGTCGTGTTTTGATCGCTGATTAGACTACACATTTTTTGGTGACCCCGACGTGATCTCGTTGATCATCGTTTCTTTTAGTTTAATTTAATTCGTTTTTTAAACAGATTTGTTGTATCGACAACAACACAACATTATTGAAATTGAAGGTATACATAAAAAACTGTACCTTACCTGCATACGTACATATATACACGTATATACCTGTACCTAAGTAATTTGTTGCTGATAACGCGATCATTGCTAATTTCTTTTATCTGAAATTCTACCGCGGCAATGCTTCAATAATTTTGCATTGAGCAAATTCTTTTTTGAAACAGAGGACATTATATAGAAGAGTTTAGCTGTGCATGTACATAACTAAGTCGATCGATAAGCTGCTATATACGTAGTAACATAATAGTTCCGTTGCAAAATCGCCCGTTATTGAACCTGGTATTTTTCTAAAAATACCGTTTACTGTTCTGTTAACATTCTTCATCATGGCGACAAAACAAGCTGCACAGTTGTCTCCAGAAAACATGGTAATTTTTTACAAGCGTAAGGCGCAATCAATTTATGCGAGGGCTCAGGCTATTGATCGTGCTCTTGAAGGTGACCGCATAAATTTGCTCACTGACGCAGATTTAAATGTGCGCCTGGAAAGCCTTGAGCAAATTTTTACGACATTTGGCTCAGCTCATGACAGCCTTGAAGAGCTAGATTTCAATGAGATTGGAGGCCAGCTTCGCAACAGCTTCGATGATTTGCTCATTGCACTACGGTCGCGCATACGGCATGAAATCAGCAAGCGTCATTCGCAAATGCCACCATGCTCAACCTTGCGACATGAACAGACAATGGAAGGGCAAACAATTATAATGCAAAGCCGACCACGGTTGCCTGAGCTCAAGTTGCCTACATTTAGCGGCAATTATACAGAATATACCGATTTCTGTTCAATGTTTTCAACTATAATTGGTAAGGATCCTGATCTCACGGACGTCGAGAAGATGCAGCACCTGCGATCATCATTGAAGGGAGCAGCCTTAGATACCATTCGTTCGTTGGAGATCAGTGGATCAAATTATATCGCTGCTATAGAGCTACTCGAAAAACGTTTTAATAATAAACGTCTTATTTTCCAGGCACACATCAGTGAGATTCTGGGTCTTCAAAGGGTGGAATCTTCTTCTGCGGTGAAGTTGCGTGAATTGTCGGACAAAGTTAACGCTAACCTACGAGCGTTGCAGGGTATTGGCAATCCTGAGCAAATAGCAGCCTGTATAATTATACACACTCTTCTCCAAAAGGTGGATACCGCAACGCAGGCTAAGTGGGAAGAGACTGCTCCATTAGACGTCATACCCTCATGCGAACAATTTACGACATTTCTTGAGAAACGCTGTCAGAAACTGGAAAATGTTGAGCATTCCATTGCCGCAAACACACGCATTTATCAGATGGGCAAGCGTACTAAAATTGCTAACCCCAGTAGAAAATCTTTTGTATCCACTAACGGTTCCAGTGGCTGTGTTTTTTGTGACAGCACAGACCATTCTATATATAGCTGCAGTCGATTTAACAACCTGTCGCCACAACTACGTCTCAAGGAGGCCAAAAGGCTTTCGCTTTGTTTAAATTGCCTTCGAGTAGGCCACCAACTCAAAGCGTGCAGTGCTGGTTTATGTCGCTCCTGTGGTGCAAAACACCATAGCCTATTACATTTTGAGAATCCAAACAGGCAAGGAACCGCATTAGTAGAGCAGAAACCTCAATCGTCGCGGCAATACATTTCGCAAGCGCCACATCGTAATTTGGCTGGCCTTACACCTTCTTCGTTCACTTCTTCGGTTACTCAGAATCTCAGTTATGATGTCGTGCTGCTGGCTACTGCGGTTGTTAACGTCAAGAACAATGTGGGTACATGGGTACCATGCCGTGCACTGCTCGACTCCGGGTCGCAGTTGCACATCATCACATCTCGCCTTGCTCATCAGCTTCAGCTACGTAGAACCAAGTCGTCTGTCGCTGTGACTGGCCTTGGTGATTCTAGTTTCGAATCTGATGGTTTCACCGTTGACATCAATCTTCGCTCTCAAACTTCCGAGTACTCAACGTGCATTACAGCTTTAGTGGCTCCTAGTATAACTGAAAATCAGCCCAATTTTACTCTGAGCATTGCATCGTGGAATATTCCTTCCAATATTCGATTGGCTGACCCGAATTTTCACAAGTCTGAGCGGATCGATATGCTTATAGGGGCAAGTCTCTTTTATGAGCTTTTGTGTGTTGGGCAAATCCAGCTCGCGCCTGGTCTGCCATTATTTCAGAAGACCAAATTAGGCTGGGTGGCTACAGGTGGCGATTCTCAATCACAAACTATATCGGCTCTGTCTGCGCTGTCTACGTATACCGTCGAAAATGAAAACTACGGCCAACTTGATCAGCTGGTTCGTCGCTTTTGGGAACTCGAGAGCTGCTACACCTCCATCGTCAAACACACAAAAGAGGAGTTGGATTGCGAGGCGCACTTTAAGGCAAACTACGTTCGATTACCGACTGGCGATTATTCTGTTCGTCTACCACCCAAATCCAACATTGACTTATTGGGTGACTCCTATCAACAGGCATTTCGTCGCTTCTTGAATCTCGAGCGCAAATTGGAACGTCAACCAGAACTAAAGGTCCAGTATGCTGCTTTTATTCAGGAATATTTCAGTTTAGGGCACATGTCTTTGGTCAGAGCAGGCAATCAGCATCTTTGTAAATATTTTTTGCCTCATCACTGCGTGTTGAAGGAAGACAGCACGACCACCAAACTCCGGGTCGTATTCGACGGTTCGGCAACTTCATCGTCTGGATACTCTCTAAATGATGTGCTAATGACAGGACCTATCATACAACCCAAGTTGTTCAATATATTGCTGCGTTTTCGAACATTTCCAATCGCCTTAACGGGCGACATTTGCAAAATGTATCGTTGCGTTCGAGTATCAGAGCCAGACAGCTATCTGCAATGCATCCTGTGGCGAGATACGCCACAGCAACCAGTTCAGATTTTCAGACTCGATACAGTCACCTACGGTACGCGTCCAGCTTCATTTTTGTCAGTGCGATCAATGCATCAATTAGCCTTTGATGAGCAGCTCTCATTTCCTATCGGCTCTGAAATATTGCGGCGTGATTTCTACGTAGACGATCTCATCACAGGTGGTAGCTCCGTTGATGAAGTAAAAGAGATTATGGATCAAGTCACTCATCTGTTAGCAAAAGGGCGTTTCAAACTGCGTAAGTGGTGTTCCAATAACTTTGCTCTTCTTCAAGGTATACCACCCGAGGATACGGAAACTCTGCTCAAGTTCGACGATGGAAGCGACATCACGAAGACACTTGGTCTTATTTGGGATCCTGCATCTGATCGTTTGCTGTTCGCATTTTCGCCAACGATTGCGCCAGCAAAGCATTGCAAACGCTCGGTTTTGTCAACGATTGCTCGCTTCTACGATCCGCTTGGCCTTATAGGCCCGATAATTTCCAAAGCGAAGATATTTCTCCAGCAGCTGTGGAGGGAAAGGCTCGATTGGGATGAAAGTTTACCCTCATCGTTGGATTCATCGTGGAATAGTTTATGTGCAGAGCTTGGGCGTATACCAAAACTTAGTTTTCCTCGATTGTCAATGCCAAAGGGTGTTGTCGAAGAGCATGGATTCAGCGATGCCAGCGTCGATGCTTATGGGACCTGTGTCTACGTCGTCTCCGGCAATGAGGAAGAAAGACAAGCACATTTGCTTTGCTCAAAGTCGCGTGTTGCTCCTCTCAAGACTCTTACTATACCTAAGCTGGAACTAAGCGGTGCCACCTTGCTGGCGCAACTTATTCATGAGGTATCCGAAATGGAACTTTTTACATGCCCGTTTTATTGTTGGTCGGATTCAACAGTGGTGTTATCATGGATAAGCGACGAGCCCTCAAGGTTCCAAGCATTCGCGTCTAATCGTATAGCAGCTATACAAGAGTTGACAGCAGAAATGGAATGGCATTATGTGCCTACCAAACTTAATCCAGCTGACATTTTGTCTAGAGGTGCATCTCCCAGCGAACTCATCGAGTCATCACTTTGGATTCATGGTCCAGAGTTCTTGGCTGAAGGTCGAAATAAATGGCCCATGCCTTGCAATATGGTCAATCCACTGCCAGAACTGCGAAAAAAGGTACTACTTGCGGCACCTCGGTTCATCGACATTACACTGGAATGCAAATATGCCACTTCGTTTACAAAGCTGCAGCACGTTTTTGCGTACGTCTACAAGTTTCGTCATCGCATTCGTTGCTCTGGGTTGACTATTGATTACATTCGACAAGGCACAAAACTGCTTTTGCGCACAATGCAAATGGCCAGTCTTTGGGTCGACTACAGTGCTTTGCAAGCCGGTCAATGCGTAAAATCATCCAGTTGCATTGCATCTCTTTCACCATTTATCGACGACCATGGACTGCTACGAGTTGGAGGGCGGCTGAAGAACTCTGCCCTAGATTTCGACGCACAACATCCAATAATATTGCCTCGACGTCATCCGGTAACTAACGCAGTCATCATGTATTTTCATAGACGGAATTTACACGCTGGACCTCGCGCCTTACTCGCTAATATTCGTCTGCAGTACTGGCCCATTGGAGGTCGCAAAACAGTCTCAAGTGCTGTAAGTAAATGCACAATTTGTTTTCGAGCTAAACCGTACTTAGCAGAGCATATCATGGCAGACCTGCCTGACGATCGAGTTAACACATCGTACGCATTTATGGTCACAGGCGTCGATTTTTGTGGCCCATTCTTTTACAAGAGCGAAATACGTAACAGGCAGGCCATAAAATGTTACATCTGCATTTTTATATGCTTCGCTACCAAGGCCGTTCATATGGAGCTAGTCATGGATCTCTCCACGAACGCCTTTCTAAACGCACTCAAGCGTTTTATTCTCACGCGTTGTCGACCCGCACGAATATGGTCTGACAACGCTACTAATTTTGTCGGCGCGAGGAATGAGCTTGCCGATCTATGACGCCTTTTTCTTAGCGACGACCATGTCAAGGCTATTCACGAGTTTTGTTTGGACTATACCATCGAATGGCGATTTATACCACCTCGCTCTCCACAATTTGGTGGATTGTGGGAAGCAGCCGTAAAAACTGCGAAGCATCACTTTTATCGAGCAGTTGCATCTTCTGTGTTGAATTTTGATGAGCTGCGCACACTCGTTTGCCACATAGCAGCAATCATTAATTCTAGACCTTTGCTTCCACTTTCAGAGCATCCTGATGATCTAGACGTGTTAACGCCCGCGCATTTCATTGGGACGGCTCCCCTCTCATTGTTTGATGAACCTGATTTAACAGGTCTTAACTTCAATCGCTTAGACCAGTGGCAGCGTGTGTCGTACTACCAACAAATCTTCTGGGCTCGTTGGCATGAAGAGTACCTAACTCTGCTGCAGCAGCGTTCCAAGTGGCGCCTACAGAAACTAAGTCTGTCTGTTAATGACGTTGTTCTGGTGAAGGACGAAAACTTGCCACCGCTCAAGTGGCCATTGGCGAGAATCGTCAAACTTGTGAGTGGTTCAGATGGAGTATCAAGGGTTGCCGAGCTTAAGACGGCGGCTGGAGTAATCCGAAGAGCTGTCAGAAAGTTGTCTCCACTTCCAAAGCAGGATGAAGTTGAAGGCCGTAGCCCTCCAACGGGGGGAGAATGTTTGGTTATGCAGCCATCGTCAACAGCAAACCAAATCCAAGCAGCGCAGTCAACGTAGACAGCGTGGCCGAGGCGCTAAATACCATCAATACACATATATATACATATGTGCATCTATATACATATATTTACCTATGTAATATTTTATTTACGGTTCTTTTATTTGAGGTCTTTAATTTTATAAGTAGCAATTATTAGTCAGTCGTGTTTTGATCGCTGATTAGACTACACAGATACATTAACGCATTTTTTCTACAATGATACATTTTTTGTAAATAATAAATACTCAAATTTACAAAGAGATAAGCAAAAATCTTTGCCATTGTCTTTTTATAGAAACGAAGAAGAATATAAATTCTCCAAGAGGGACTATTTTTCTTTAGACCATGTAACGTTTCTCTTAAAATCCACAATCCACAAAAAAATGTTTAAAATAAGTCGATTTTAAATTTTTATACCATTTAAATAGGTGAGATTTGGAAAAAAAGTGTCTTTGCGCATTTTTGCTCTTTTGCAAATTTTCGAAGCCATTTCTTTAAGGAAGAATGTCGATTTTGAAGTTCTTGGAACCAGAAGAAGTATTAGCTTATTTACCTTTAGAAGCCGGATTGTAAATAATTTTCGTTTCAAAACGCAGCTTTCTTCAAATTATCGACTAAAATTGATTTTGCTTGAAAGCATAATAAATATTATCAGATGTTGATATTTAATGGCTTATTGGTCATGGAACTTTTTTATGAAAATTAATACATTGTGGGAGGTTTTAGCGAAATAATGCTTCAAAAGTGATAAAACTTATTAATAAAAGTATTTTTCTAACCAAGACAGAAAGTCGCAAGTCGCCAAATCTAAACATAATTTTTTTAGCTGTTTTCTTTTTTTATGATACTCTTTGTAGGACCGCCGGCAGAGGTTATGTTTACGTAAAAATCAACACACTCTAATGTGCATAATGTGTAATCATCAAAATGACATTCGTCTAACAGTATAATACAGTATAATACAGTATAAAGTTCTGTTTAAACCTCAGTAAAAGATTCACAGAGACATATGAACTGATTACAAAGGAGGATATTGAAAATCAAAAACCCAGTGATCGTCCGAAAATTTCGAGGAGCAAAGAAAATGTTAGAGAAGCACAAACTTTGCGTATCGTTCTTCATAAATCGTTCAATAATCTGGATGACCAGATTAAAGGAGAACTTAGGAAAACCCACCTCAACAGTTTTCCAGTATTGTTCCCATGTGAAATAATGACTTAAAAAATGGACTTAAAAGTAAATATGGAAGTTAGAAAAAACTAAAATTATAAAATTCCAAATACCTAATTACAATATAATGTACATAATAATTTTATTTCAAATATACAAGCACAAAATAAGAGATTCTTTGCTCCTAGATTGATAAAAAATTACACTGTACATTATTAACTCGAATCTGAAAATGGTACGCTACTATTTACCGTATGATATATCATATCAGAATAGTATATCAGAATGCCCTTAGAATATTGAATTAAATTAATTGTATATTAATCATTGAGCATCAAGTTGCAATTCTCCATCGTTAACATTGCTATTGTTCACTACTATGGTCGTTGCTAATTCGACATTGTATTCGGGGAGCTGTACTCGAATTTATTTTCACTATTGGGATTATCTGTCACACTGAACATATTCAACTCGATTCATACTTGTAAAATGTACCTACATATGTACTAAATATATACATATATACTTGTATACTACACAAAGTGATTTAATGATGACGATTTTCAGTCGTTTTTTATATTTTGAACAATTTCACTAAAGTGCTTATATTCTATGTATGTAGTTAGTTTGTTGTTATGGTTTTCTAGTTACGAGTATATGTGTACTTTGAGGACGAACAAATTAAATGAAAACAACAACAATAAAACTAGTAATTTATTTATTAGAAGAATATATGTACATACGAGTATTAGATGAAATGAAATTGATATAAAGAGTGTTAAAAGTAAAATTGAAGTGTAATGGCAACTGTATACAAATTTGTCGTATCTACTTTGTTTTACTTCTAACATAATTCATCATAGTTGAATTGCTTATATTGTATCGCTTTAATTTTGTATATACAATATTTTATTCATTCTCAAAAATTCTAACAATAAACTCGAACAATTTACATTCTATCATCAAAAATTCTAACAAAGAGTGTATCAAATGAATACTCATAAAACATGATATGTAGTCACTAATTGTACTGCAATTCAAATACAACAATATTGTAACTCTTTTATCTGGCTACTTGGTAAAGGTGTTGAAAATTTAAGTCGCACAATAGCGCTAATGTGCCAATAATATGAGTATACATCTACACTATACTAACGATTGTCCTACCTACATCTGCAGTATACAACGAGATGGGTGCGTTTAATAAATTGTCCGTAGAACTTGTGCTGAATACTTTTGATACATACATATATCATACATAAATATATGCATATACATTAGACCGCCCAAAATTTGCATAATTTTTAATTATCATATATTCAAAGTATATAAAAACTCAATATGGCACATATGGATTGCTGACCTTATGTGTGTATAAGTCTTGATTATATCTTCTGTACTCCAGAAATAATAGAAAAAAATTCACATTGTGGAAGATCTTTGATTGACCGAATTACGTTTAACCAGATGTTATTAGCAACATTTGAGGCATTTTAGAAAGCTTAAAAAGGATTTTCTACATCACCTTTTCACTATGGATGAGATTTTGATATAATACATGTGCTTGATACTTTCGAGAAATCTGCTTCTTTTGGACAGCAAAATGGCATTTTGTTTATGGATTATCGCTTAACTGATAAAAGAGTCGACTAAGAAGGTTATTGTAAACGCTGCGACCTTTGACTGTTCCTACTACTGAAGAACTTGCTTAGTGGAAAACCATTTTGATCAAACAAACAGGTGATAGGTAAAACTGTGTAATCCTTCCGGAAAACCATTCCAAAGTATTCATAAATTGGAGAAGCACTGAAGTAAGTGCGTTTAGTTTCACAGAGAGAATGTAGTAAAGCACAAGGTATATTTTATTACCATTGCAAACACTTATCGTACAACCTATTTCCATCTAACAAATGTACATACGTACTTTGGTTGCTTGGTTATTTCATTCGGTATTTGTTAGTGGTGTAAAGAAAAGCTTTTTACTAAATTAAATATTAAAAACAATATGTATGACTGTGTACATAGGCAACAACAACAACAACAACAACAACAACAACATAATCAAAAAGCAATGTAATTGGCAAAATTTTTGTTTGTTTGTTCGCTAGTGTTTTTAATGGAATTGGTTTTAACTAAGTATGTACAAGTACGTTGATATATTTATATGCAAGTAAGTAAATAAGCCAACTTATAACAACAACAACAAAAAAACGACTAACAGCAAATACAACAACATCGATTGGCGCTTAAAATATCCTTACATATCTCTTATGTCTATACACATACACATGTGCATACTTAACATATCCATATTACGTAACAACATAGTATAACGTAAGTATGTTCGTATGTCTCTCTTTCATGGAGGAAAACGAGAGCACGAGATAACTGCTGAGTTAAGGTAAATAATCCAACTATGATACAATAATAACCACAATGGTAATAGTAACAATAAAAAATAATATAGTCGACGAGTAAGTAATGTAATAACATTTATGTGGTAAGCAAATATATATTCATAGAGCTATATTGTACATTAGATAGTCCCTTATTTTGCTAAATCACATTCTTTAATTTTGTTATTTTGTTTATCCTTTTTAAAATTTGCACAAAGGAATGTGTCATTGTTTCTTAGGTGGTATTTAATGTTCTAAATACAAGATGTATTCAATGAATTTTGATGTATTTAATATAAATAATTACCTATGCATTCATTTAAAACTTAACAAAAAATGATTTTATATATATATCAAAATGTCAAAAGGCATCGAGTTGGGCCCATATAACATAATTTTTAGATTTAATGTAAATTTTTCATTCTAAGAAAGTATGTTTTTATACTGCAAGTCGTAAATTCAAAATTTAAACACGAACCAAACCAAAAAGTGTATGTTTACTAGAAGTTAGAATACAAGAATTTAAGTCAATTAAATATCCATTCTTCTTGAAATAAAAATTAAAAATTCGTTCAATGCATTCTGTTTATGAAAATTAACTTAAAATTCAAATTAAGACACATATAAGGTCTAGTAAAAAGAAATCCATTATTTTTGCATTCAATTGAAGGTTTTATTTAGCATAGTTAGAATGATCCGATTTGCACCGTTTTGTTCAATAACTTGTTGCCATATGAAGGTAATTTCATTATGCGACTCTCTTAGAAATTTTCGTTGATATTAGCAAAAAACTGGGACAGTCGATTTTCACAAGCTTCTCTTGAGGCGAATTTTTCACCAGCAAAATCATTCGCCATAAACAAGAACAGGTAGTAATCACTTGGTGCCAGGTCGGGACTATAAGGTGGATGCATAAGAACCTCTCAACCAAGCTCCCGGAGCTGCTGGCGAGTCACTACCGATGTGTGTGGGCTGGCGTTGTCCTGATGGAACACAATTCATCTCCTATTGGCTAAAGCTGGCCGCTTCTTTGACAGTATAGGTCCGAATTAAGAGTTTGGAAGTAGAGGAGCAGCTCATAGTAGATGGCTTGGCTTGGCCACCGTTTGCGCCGGCTCATCGCTTGACGTTGTCGTAAGTGACCCACTTTTCATCACTAGTAACCATCCGCTTCATGAGGTTTTTTTGCGTTAACTCGTATGGCACCTATACATCGAGCTTCTTTTTGTATCCAGCCTTATTTAAATGGTTCCATATGATTTTTTGTGCAATGTTTAGCTCCTGGGCAATAGAAACAGTGCTTACATGACGGTCAGACTCGACGCTTTCCATTATTTTACTGATATTTTCGACAATTGGCCTTCCAGAGCGTGGTGCATATTTGACATCAAAATTACCGGAACGGATTCGACGAAACCAAAATTGCACGTGATTGGCTATTACAGTATCAGGACCATAACATGGCTTGAGTTTTCGCCTTTATCGAAGAAAAACTGTAAAATATGGCGCATTTTCTCTTTACTGGTGTCCATTTTTGACGCGTGCTCAAACAATACTGAGTCAAGCAATCACAAAACTGCCTGAAAAGTTTATTTAGTACGAAATCCTATCTTTCTGACGCCATCTAGCGTAACCCGATCGCACTTATACAATGCGAGATACAGATTACTAAAGCCATCTATTGGAAAAATAATGGAGTTATTTTTCCTAAACCTAATATTTTTCAAATGATGACATTATTGTCATCCTTCAGCTGCTGTTGTTCCATAAGACTCGAAACAGTGTAAGAAATGATTGAATTGGACCAACTGCAGCAGTCGTTGTATCCCCATTCTATCATGTAAATGGATGCAAAAAAGAAACAACCGTCTGCTTAAGTCTTTCTGCTCTAAAGTGAAACAAAGTCAACAAACGTTATTTGTTCACGGAGAACTAAAAAAAAAAAACAGATCATATTTTTCTTCGGTAAAACTGAGCCAGTTGCAACTGTTACTCTTGAGGATCAAACAATAGTAAAAGCATGCATAAAATGCAATATTTGTTTGTCTAAAGTCTTTGCTAAAATAAGAAAAGACAACAGAAATCGTTGCATCATCCTTCACCACGACAAAACCGGTGGTCACAAAATGACACTCAGCAAACAGCAGTTCATTATTTGAGTGAGAAAACCATATAATTATTGATTTCCCACCTAATGGCTTCTTCTTGTTTCAATGTGACAAAATCAAAATGTATAGTGAGCATCTTGCCACATCTTGGTTACCAAATTTAGAGTGTAATTAAATGTTTCGACCTTTAGTATCTTGGAATGCATGATGTATAAAATTTAATATTTTGTAAAAGAATCAAATGTTTTCGTCCATATCAAATAGTTATTTAATTATTTCTAAACTTGTATTCAGTTCTAACAATGATTATTGTATTATAGTACTTTCTTCATTTGAATTACAAGAACGATGCATAGAAGAATTGATCGTTAATTAAACCCACTCAATGGGAATTCATAATTAATTCGAAGGTATTTAAAATTTAAATTAAACTTTTCAAACTCACCATTAGCACACTCAGTCATATCAACATCAGCATCAGTAGTTGTACACACACACATACACACACACACACACACGACAAACGACAAACTCATTCGCATACACATACTCATACATGTAAGTACATACTTATTTGTATTTGGCTTGTTACTTTTATGTACACTATACGATAACTAGCGATAACAATAACAACAATGACAAGGACAATCGTACAAATATAATACATACAAGAGCAAAGACTTACATACATACATTATGTTTGGCTGTGTGTGTGTGTATGTATATATACATATTATTGTAATGAACAAACACTTGCCGTTTTGTTGACAACCACTCAAACCACTCTTTTTCATCAAGACTAATACAACCACTATAGATGTGCACTGGAATGTATTCGTATGTGTGTTTGTGTGTGTGTGTCTGTGGGTATGCGTATGTAGCTAATTGCACAAATGTCAACAAAACCCAAATTCAATTATTTAAGAAATTTCATAAATTTTAAATTAACTTTTACGCGTCACTAAAGATAAACACACACACACACACACACTCAGAGTATAGTACACATATACGAGACTATGTACATGCACCGTATACGTCAATACACGTAAGTACATACTATAGTGTATATATATAGAATATTTACTAGTATGTGTGTAAACTTGTTGGTTTGGAATGACCACGTTAAGATGACAACAAATTTAATTATACATAATTAATATTCGAGCAACAACAACATATGAAGAATTGACAGTTGTGTAAGAGCAGAAAACAGAACGAGAGAACGACAGTACTGTAAGAAAGAGAGAGAGAGAGAGAGAGAGAGAGTAGAAATAAATACCTATGTCAACAGTAACAAGAATTCTAGCTACAGTATTCTTGTTATTGTTGTTACACATTTTGTGTTATTTTATTTAACACTTTACATGTGGGAGCATATGTTTCATCGTGTATATGACGTACGTATGTACATTAGAGCGGGTTAAAGGGTGTAAAAAAAACAATGCTGTGAATGATTATGAATAAAAATGTCGATGAAATTAATTTTTTATATGTCATACATTTATCAGTGGTTAGTACGTTGGCTTTCTGATCTGTAGGTGGTGAGTTCCTCTCCAACGGCAGCCACAATAACCTAAACTAACAAACCATCGTCGAATAGCCTAATAGTCAAATGTAAATACTTGGCTAAACTTACTGAAAGTTTCAATACAGCCTACACCTCAGAGTGATGAGCATATGGAGGTTGCATTTCAAATTGCAATACCCATTAGAAGATGTGACACATATGGAAAATTTTGTTGATGTGATTATTGATCATTTTTACCATCCGCCTGTCAGTATATCTATCTGTTTGTTTGCACGCAAATTGCCATAATTATAAAGTGATTTTGCTGAATATTTATATACATAAGTATAGGGTTTTCCAATAAGAGCACACCAGCTTAAAAAGAAAAACAAGCCGTTATTTTAGAAATTCAGAATGATCTTTATTTTATCTGCAAATACATTTGATACCATTAGTTGTGCAACACAACATCTTTTAAATGCCCTCCACGGGAAAGCGTTTATAAGACGGTGTCACTTGCAATGCAGCTCGAAACTCAATCAATGTATTGAAAGGCAAATTTGATGAGAGAGCTATCTCCAGAAACGGTCGTGTTAACTGGCTATCTTGTTCGTGTAATCTAACACCATTAGATTTTTTTTTAAACCGTTAATGTTAATGTTAAGTCCATTAACTTTAGAAGCATTGAGAGACGATATTGAACGAACCATTGCTGACATTCGAGATTATTTGTGTGAAAGGGTTATGTAAATGCTTCCGTGGGGGACATTATGGGAAAGACCCGATATATATAAGGTTAAATTTACCTTAGAATGGATATATTTTAAAATCGATGTACCTGATATTTCAAAATCGAAGTATGATTTCGCACTTTACGCACAAAATTACGAAACTATTGAGATTAAACTCGATAAATAGCTTATATTTACTGATCAACAGATAGAAACTCTCGTGCTATATCCTATCCTATGGAAGTACGTTGTCGAATATATGATTGCAATTTTTTGAAAATAGGTTTTATCGTATGAAAACGAAGCCTATCTGACGTACATAAGTACGATTTTTAAACACATATCTGGCTGTCTGTCATAATGTAGGGCATTCAAAATTTAATATCACGAAAGCATTTAAGTCGTGCTAAGAAATGCTTAAAAAAGAACGCACTAAATTATTAAAAATGAAAAACAAGCTCGGAAAAATTCGAAATCGTTTAATTTATTTAACCTGTATTTATTAGAATCAATAATACATCAGCACCGATATTATACCAGCGATGTTTAATAAATATAAATAATATTTTAATGTTACTAATACGTCATTAAAACACATCACATATGATCTGAGATGTTAATGACCTCATACTCCACCTACATACACTCCTTCACTCACACATAGATAAAAACATTTTTAATTATAGCACTTATACTTATGGGACATAACATATGTGTTGCTTAATCTATTCAAATGCTTAATTGTTGCTATTGATGTTTATATACATATTTAATATACACACAATATACAAAGTCTTGATACAAATCTAATAAATTCAAATCTTCAATATAGGATATATTTTGTAGTAAATATAATTGAGTGTCTACTGATGGCTCACGGACAGACATAATGGCATCGATATGACGTAAATACAATCAAGGTTATTAGTGTTTGAGGTTAGCAACGTTTAATGATATATTGTAACATATGACACGCAGGTCGTCAGTGATGCAAGAAAAAGTAATATCAAAATAAGAAGAAGAAGAAAAAAGAGTAGGAGAAGAATGCGAAGAAAATTATGATGATGATGATGATGATGATGAAGCAAATAATCATACATATGACGCAAAATCGTATTTAACCCACTATGGCCTTAAATGTCATGCAGCAACAATGCATGGATACGCACGGTCTTACAAATAATTATTATCCATAAGCCAACCAATATTCTCATGCAATACATGTGTGCAGCGCCATGTACACCACAGAAAATACAAATAAACAGTTTCCTTTTGGCCTTTTCTCACATCCAATGTATGTGTGTATGGATGTAATTCACTGTGCACACGCACACATGTGGCCACAGGCATTGCGTCATATTGCAATAGCAGCAGCAGCACTAGCAGCAACAACAACCACAATGGCCGCAATAGCAACAGCAGCAGCAGCAGGAGCAGAAAATTCAACATAATTGCATTTATATACACGCACAAACGTATACACATTTGTAGCACAGGTGTGCGCACAAGCACATATGATTATATTCATATATAAAAAATATAATCACGCACACACACACATGATACATGAAAATGGCGACCTTAAAAATACAACCTGACTACGGAAATAAACTTGTTGCGGCAGCAAAAAATGTGAATTGGCTTCATGCCGTATGTAAAAGCAGAATAAAATTGGAACCTAAGAGGTGCTTCGGATGCATGCAGTTGCAAAATGACTGTAACACTATAACAATGTCTGCTTCAAATGCGGTAACAGAGATTATCAAGCGAAGACCTGTATTGAGATTACAAATTACAAGAGTGGGCTTCCAATTGAACTTATGTTTTAACGGATTTCAAATGTTAATGATGAAATAATGAATCCAAGTTTCAATTAAATCTAGAATGAACTAATCCGTCAATATATCTCTTAAATATTATGGTGGAATAGAGAAAGTTCACCTATCGACGTTTATTCTAATCGAATTTTCAAAATGTCAAAAGCTTATCTCGCCCTAATTATTAACAATTTAGATTTAATGGTAATCTAATAAATTTTTTTTAGCTTTTTACTGTAATTTCCAGATTGATGAAATAATCAAAATTAGAACATAGATGATGGAAGTGATTTTCGAAAAAAAACAAATTAGTCTTAAATATATTATTTTCCTGTAGAAATTGTGTGGCCGATAAAATTATCCAAATTTCAATTTATTATTCTGGAATGAGTGTTCATTTGAACATTTCACTGTTTTTATATTCTGTTCATCATTTTTAAAATAACAATATGAATCGTTTAAATACTCTCTTCGAATCTAGTATTCATTTTGTAGCTTATTGGAATAATAATTTCAAATTTTGTATTGTATTGTATTGAAAATACATATACACATACAAATCTATTGATAAAAAAATAAGGCAATGTCTTTTTAAACAGGCATCCCTGAATAGATCATATGAATATTCTGCAGCAATTGAAGATTCACATGCATTGTCACTAAGTGGCATATACATACATATATATGTATGAATTGTCCCACCGACATTCAAATCTTCCTCAAACTAACTTATATTATTATGCTACAATCGAGTGTGCATATAAACAATTATATACATATAACGTAGGTACATGAAGGTATGCATTGTGATGACGTTGGATGCATAGTAACCGCCAACGGAAAACCACAACAAAGTGTACAATTTGCTGTGTTAATCGAGTTGCATAGCAAAGTGGTTTAGTTTAGCTCTACTCTGCTACATCGAGCACATATAAATTGCGGTCGTGAGTGTATGCGAATGAATGAGAGTGCGAGAGTGAGGTGAGAGAGAGTGACAGAAGATGCAATGGCTTATGCATATCATAACGCACCGGACAATAAAATCAGTGTCAGGTGCAAATTAAATGGCAAAAGCGACGACGAAGACTTGCCACAGCTTAGCAATTAGCAATGACGGACGCTTAGTGGATAGGTTTGTGTATTTGTATGTGTGTTTATGCGTGTGTACGTTGTTGCGAGAGGATTTTCTATGACCCAAAAAAATTGGTAAATTAGAATGAATGCATGTACGATAATAAATGCAAAATGTGCGCATATTATGTACTAAATTTATTACCATATTATTATCATAAAAGATAATATGTGTAAATTAAATTAGAAAACTCATATGAGCTCTTGTAAAATTTTGAGCAAACAGTTGGTAATTATAACAGTTTGAAACAACTCTTGGCTTGTGCGTGTTCTTCCACACCGCTAAAGGCTACAGCAGCTTTCTGGCGCTGGAACGCCGCGGGAAAAGCCGCTCGAGTAACGGGAATGCTAAGCAAATTTATGGCAAATATTGGAGGTCCAAGACAAAGCAAGCACAGACTGCTAATGGAAACGACGAACTCGATCCTTCTTTACGGAAGCGAATTGTGGGCAGATACGCTAAAGTCAAAAAACCGCCGGAAAGTGCTGCTTTTTTTCAACGCATCTGTGCCTCCTCATACCGAACAGTGTCCGGAGCAGTGGTCCTTGTTATAAGTGGAACAATTCCCACAGGCTTGTTAGCTGAGGAGCACAGACAAAAATGGAAAGCAAAAAATATGAGGCTGCCGGGCCTAAGCCCCCAAGACGAGAGACGATAAACCATAGATATGTGGCAAGCAAGATGGAACAACGAACCAAGCGGAAGATGGACAGCGAAGTTAATACCTGACCTTAGAGAATGGACTCAAAGAAAGCACGGTGAAGTAAATTATTACCTCACGCAGTTTCTATCCGGTCATGGCTACTTTAAAAAATATTTGCATCGTATGCGGAAATCAGACTAACCACGATGTATATATTGCGACACAGAATTTGAAGACGCAGAACATACGTTTTTTAAATGTGAACGGTGGCGCAATGAAATATATGCCCTAGAATGGGTAATCGGAGCATACACGACTGGATATATCAAGAGAAAATGATGTCAAACGAAGAAAATTGGAATGCGGTAGCAATCTTTGTCGAAGACGTGTTTAAAAAGAAACGGTAAGAAGTGGAAAGAGTTCCTGAATATCATCCTGACGTAATATAATATTGATACGACATAACCCTGCAACAATTGCACATCAGCGACACAAATATTATAAAATAGAATGGCGACCCTGGACGCAGGTAGAGTAACAGAATTTGGAATCCTTTCCAGGACGCCATCTTGGATCTCCTGCCCCGAAGTAATGCAATAATAGTCCCGGGGTAGGTGAACAATCCAGGAGAGGAGGAGGGAGTTTTTAGTGGATACACCACACATGTAGGGACGACGGGCACCCTATATGGTGCGAAGGCATTTTTTACCCCACCTCAACGAAAAAAAAAAAATCTACTAATTGGAGTTTTTCACACAAAAAATAGAATAAATTCAAAAACACTGATGCACTGATTTTTCGTTGAATATCATTTTTATATTCACATAATTTTCAATTATTAAAATATACATTGGGGGAGTTTCATGAAGGTTCCAATTAAATTCGACAAAAATATTCAATGCAACAAACAACTCTGAAACACTATTTAATGTGAAAGAGTCTTGTGCATATTTATAATTTTTCTTTTCAGGTGTTTTCTTCATCCATTTTTTATGGGAACCTCTTCAAGTGATGGAGATAGGAATGTGGTATCTTTGGAAGACATATTAAAAAGCATAGAGGGTAAGTATGTTCGAGGAAAATTTTCGACATTATCGACGTGATTGCAACAGAATTGAAATAATGTTGAAAATCTAATTCTTTCATATTTTCGTTCGACATTTTCAAATTTGCAAATATTAGTTCCTAAAAATTGGCTACATTCATGGCCATCGTATTAAGTCTTATACTGCATGTCAGCAAGTATACATATAATATTCCCTGTCAACAATCCACCATACCAATATGTTAAAGCTGAGTACATGATTTCAGTAAATTCGCATCATTTTAATTAAAAACTTTACTCGCCTTCCATATGTAAATATGAATACATTTTTCACAATTGTGTTAATGAATTTATATGTAAATACATACATGAACAACAACCGAGTACTTGAAATTCATACAATTTTTAAGTGCTACATGCTGTTGCTAACACTTGTTCCAAAAGAAAAACAAAAAAAAACCAGTACCTAAAATAATATATTACTACTTTATATAAATAAATTCACTTCAACCTGCAACGTATGCATATTTTGAAATATGTGTATACCATACGTACTTTGAATATATATAAAAAATAAATGAAATATATATATACATAACATATGCACATACATACATATATTCAATTGCAAAAAAAAAAAAAAAACAGAGCATATACATTTTTATTACATTTTTGTGGTGCTGATGTAGTACTTTTTATGTGTATTCTAAATCAATTTTCCCCAACACTTTCACAGATATCAACCATCAATTATTTGAAATATCATGATGCATAATGTGAACAGATAACCAAGTCGAGTTCGATCAACGTTCGCTTATAAATCACATACAACACTCACAATAATGTGTCAAAATAGATCGTTTAAAGAATAATCGATTTCAATAATCGAACTTGGAGTATTTTTTGCTTGATATACCATTTCCCAGAATTTCATTACATATTTTGCAAAAGGCGCCGTCAAGCCTTTATTAAAAAAAATATATGATTTAATTCCGTCGTTCGATTCTGACATCAAAGAAGAAAACTCACGTTAGGATTTTGAAAAATTGGATTTACATTTCACACTTGCAAAATTGTCGTAAAAAACCTACTGGAAGCATTTCAACATACAAAAATACCTATCCATACATATGCACACATTTGCACTATTGGTATACACTTACTACTTATAAATAAATAAACAAATAATAATAAATAAAAAAAAAAAATGTAGATATCTGCAAAAATTGCAAAATATTGTAGTTTTATTGGCAGTGAAGTGCAGGTTTTTATTATTTTTGAATTCCCATTGGACACATTGATAAATGCAATCAACATTTTATGCTGTCAATGATGCTTTCAATGTAAAATGTAGAAATATGTAGATATCAAATATAAGCGCTTAATGTTTTTTCATCACACTTTAAACCCATTTCGATTCTCGATGTTCATTTCACCAAACAATAACATTTTCTATTTGCAATAATTTTTTTCCCCCTATGATAAGAATTAATTGCCACGTGGTACCTACTATAAATTACATTTCTACATTTTTATTTTGTGTAGGAGTATTCAATTAAAAATCAAAAAGCTAGTGAGAGTACTTAAGATAGAGCATATACATATGTATGTGCATTATTTTTGCTTTTAGCGAAATAATTTTTCCAATGATGTTGCTATTAAATAGTGTCACTCTCCCTTGCGGACTAAATATCTGTGGACCTTAAATTAATTTTGAGAGATTTTCGTTTTGCTATCGGACCATACTGCAACTATATTCATTTTAAAGCTTCATTCTTAGACTTTCGTTTTCCGTAGGTGTTATTTCATAAAAGTGTAAACAACCATTTTTTATTGATCTTCAAACATGTCCATCGTTGAGCCAACAAAACAATATGCGTGGCAGTTTTGCTTTTCACGTTTAATTCAAAGATAATTGCCACTGAAAGTTATTGATTGCTGTTGGAAATTAACAAGGATTATTGTTTCTCGATTAATATGACTGAGTACTGGTTTTGTCGTTCTAAAAGTGGGGATTTCGATATTGAAGACAAAGAACGTTCGGACCAAACAAATAAGTTTGAAAATGAAGAATTGATGGCTTTATTGAAAGAAGATTCATGTCAGGTGCTTAAAGAATTAACTGCATCAATAGTGGTTGACAAATCAACCGTAGTTTGTAAGCATTTAAAGGCCATGGGAATAAAGGCCATACGAATTGAAGCCGAGAGATGTTGAACGCATAATTTTGCGAACAATTATTTTAACGGCAAAAAAGAAAATGTCTTTTGCATCGTATCATCACTGGTGATGAAAACTGAATCCACTACGACAACCCGAAGCGAAGTAAAGCATGGATTATGCCCAGCCAACCATCAACATCAACGGCAAAACGAAATATTAATGGTGGCTAGCTTATGCTATTTGGTATTTGGTGGGACCAGCTCGGTGTTGTTTATTATGAACTGCTAAAACTTAATGAAACCATCACCAGTGGGCTTTATCAAGCACAATTGACACGTTTAAACCGAGCATCGAAGGAATAACGGCCGCAATACCTCGAAAGGCTCGACAAAGTAATTTTGCAACACGACAATGCTCGTCCACAGGTTGCTGAAGTCATTCAAACAACCAAGTCCTACTCCACCCACCGAATAGCATTGCTCCTTCCGATTGCCACTTTTTCCTATTGACTATGCAGGGTCTGGAAGAACAGCGCTTCCATTCTTATGAAGAAGCCAAAAATTGAGTTGCTTCATGGATTGCCTCAAAAAAGAAGTCGACTTCTTCTAACACGGCATCCGTATGCTGCCAGAAAGATCGGAAAAAGTCATAGCTAATGACTAAAAATACCCTAAATAATGTATAAATTCCTTTTGTTACTTAAATGAAGGCATAAAAATAGAAAAAAATCCCTCAAATTTGGAATGTAAATTGAATGCTTTGAAACTCGGCCCTAATTTTTTTTTTAAATAAATAAAAGCTTTTCATATTGTTTTAAGTTATATAAAAGTAGTTGTTTTAAAAAATAAAAAAATATAAGAAATTGTTCAATTTATGGGTACTATCGAAACTGTTTATTAGGCAATTTTCTTTCCTTAGGCTATTCTATTGTACATTTGTTCCATTAAATATAAACGTTGATATAACAAGGCATATGAGGGCGGTCCCAGAACTACCCGACTTAACAAAGAAAACAGCAAATTTGGGAAAATTTTTCCTTATTTCGCTCTATACACTTTTCCCAGCGATATTCTATAGCTTTGATACCCTGTTTATGATATGAACTGTCTAGCTCATTAAAATAACCATCTACTGCAAACTCCATCTCTTCATTGTTTGCAAATCTTCTACCACCAAGCCATTTTTTCAAATTTGGAAATAGAAAATAATCCGAAGGAGCTAAGTCTTTCGAATAAGGTGCGGGCTGAAGCAATTCGTGCTTAAACTCATTGACTTTTGCCATCGCAATAGCGGGATGTGTGAACTGCGTGAACAATAAAAATCTCCTTACAGTCGGCTGGGGCCGACCAAATTATACCCTGCATATGTAGAGGTATATATAAAAAGTTTGCTCGTATATCCATCCTTTTCTTCCACTACTTTGTATAGGACCTACATTAAGAAGCAGGCGTACCTCACCAATTTTGGAGGATCAATTTCTGCCTATAATACTAAACTACATAGGTTGCAATGGGTTGACCTAGGCGTATTAATTAGTAAGTTATGGGTGTTTTAATGTTTAAGATAAATCCGAGACTTTGTACGGAAGCTATATAAAAAATGGGCGTGACGTATCTCTTTCTGGTATATCTAATTAATTTTTCAATATCAATCCACACCTTAAATTTGGTTGTCCTACGCTAAATGGTTTGTAAGTTATGGAGCTTAAAAGTTTTAGTTTAATTCCCTTGACTTTGTATGGGAGACTCATGAAGGAGTGGGCGTGGCACATTGATTTTCTGCCAGATTTTTTCCGACTACAATATTAATCTAAGTGTCAATTATGGTTATTTTAGGCAGAAGATTGCCGAAGTTACAGCTGTTTCAATTTAAAATTTGTATGGGGGCTACAATAAACAGTGGGCGTGGTGCGCCCATTTTCTGTGAGTGTAGTTGCTCGTACAATATTAATCCACACCTTAAATTTCGTTATTCTACGCTGAATAGTTTGCAAGTTATAACCGGTAACATTTTTTTAATTTCTGCAACTTTGTATGGGAGACCCATGAAGGAGTGGGCGGGGCACACTGATTTTGTGCCATATTATTTTCGACTACCATGTTAATCTAAGTGTTAATTATGGTTATTCTGGACAGAAGATTGTAGAAGTTACAGCTGTTTCAATTTAAAAGAAGTACAGACACTTTGTATGAGAGCTACGCTAAAAAGTAGGCGTGGCTTAACCACTTTTGGCGAGGTTATATAGTAGTATAATGTAAGTCTATGTGCCAAATATTGTTGTCCCAAGTGGTATATTATGTGAGTTATAGCAAGTTAAAGATTTTAAAAATTTCGAGGTTAGTCGCTTTGAATGCTTGGTGTGGGCGTGGTTATTGACCGATCATGCCCAATATCAATCCTCTCCGTATCCTTGGATCATAGATTACTTATGCCAAATTTCATCGAAATAGCTCAATATTTACTCAAGTTATCGTGCGAACCAGCCAGGTGACAGACAGACGGACGGACGGACGGACATCGTTAAATCGAAAATTTAAGCGACGCTGATCACGAATATATATCTATGTCTATATCTCCGGAGATTCCTTCAAGTGGACACAAACATCTGACCGAAATGAATATACCATGCATATTGCATTATGCAGGGTATAAAAATTATACCACGTGCATGCCAAAAACCAGACCCCTTTCAGTCCACTGTTTTTACTGCTTCTTTGTTTCAGGTGTGAAATGGTGGACCCATGTCTCATCTATGGTTACGAATCGCCGCAAAAACTCGGCTTTATTACTGTGAAACATCGCCAAACACTCTATAGAAACATCTCTACGACGTTGTTTTTGTTCTATTGTGAGCAAACGCGGCACCCATCTTGCACAGAGCTTTTTCATCTCCAAATTTTTGGTCAATATATGATGTATAACGCTTTTGGAAATGCCTGTAATTTCACCTAGCTCACGCACCTTCAGCCGGCGATCAACCAATACCATTTTGTGGATGTTCTTAATCGTTTCTGGCGTGGCAATCTTAATTGGTCGACCACTACGGTGTTCGTCTTGGCAGCTCGTATGACCTCGTTTAAATTCTGCCACCCAATATTTTATGGTCGTAAACGAAGGAGCAGACTCTCCCAGAGTAGAATCTAGTTCAGCTATAATATTCGTTGGACTGATAACTTTCAAATGAAAGTATTGAATTACATAACGGTGACCAATTTTATCCATGTTTACAAACGACTTCAGTAGTCGTGAAATTTCGATGGCTCAAAAAAAAATATTAAACAACGTGGCCCCTTGAAACTTAAAACTTAAGTTTTATAAGGTTGCCACTTTTCGCCAAAGTAATTTTTTTCAAACTACTGCCGCCATCTATATGTTAGGTTGGGTATTTCTGGGATCACATTCGTATATAGTCATCCTTTGTCAAATTTGCCACATACATGAAATAAATTAATGAAACCACCAAAACTTTCGTCCTACACATGAGGACGAATGAAAATACTGCATTGAGATACTGAAATTTTCGATAAGGGACGATATTTCAACCAACTTGGTACTCGTATTTAATAAATAATCTTCAGACAAGTCATTTACAAATGATGTACACACTTATGTTCATCATATGTATTCATAGTTATTACAATTTCTTTGTGCTACTTACGTACATGGATCATTCATTCAATTTGTTGTTTCTTTTAAGAATGCAATTCAATTGCAAATAGGATTTCTTATGTACCAATGGTAATGTACTTTCGACTAGTACGTACTGTATCAGGAGACATTTCCTCTTTCTCTCTCTCTCTGTCTCTCACTCTCTGTAAGTTTCTAAGTGCCACAAGCTTTATTTTCTGCACCATTCAATAGATGATTGAATTCAGTATTCGTTGTATCGGTTATTATTTTTAGTGTTGCTAAACTATTATACGAGTATATAGTTCTTTGAACTGAATTTCAATTCAACGAATTGTTACATTATCGATGTCGGCGCTCATACACACATACACACACACATACACATCAACACATTAACATGAAATTTATAATACACTTGTACCAACATATCAACACATAGGTGTATGTGTGGCGATGTGTGTGTAGTAAATGTTGCACATGCACAATAAATTTCAAATGAACTTTTCAATTTGAAACGTCAAATTGATTGCAATTCAATGGGAAAGCAAGCAAGCAATAAACGAATAAGGGAAATAACACAATACAATACCAACGTGCGTACATGTGTATTCATTCACTCACTTCAATGCGTCAATCAAAAAGCTTTCAACCATCTTTTTGTTGTTGTTGTTGTTGTTGTTTAAACAACAACACAGCAACAACACAAATAAAATGGTGGTAAATTCGAATAAAGTTAATGGAAAGGCAATATTGCAGGTTTTGTTTTTTTGCCTTACCTCATATGTACATGTATAATAGATCTTAGGGGTCGCGGTACAGTTAGGAGTTATCCTCAACCCTTTGTTTCCTTCCTTTGATTTGTATATGTGAAACGCCATCACCATAAATACAAGTAATGTAATGTAAGTGTTTTTAAAACTAAGTGCTTATATTTATTTTAAAGTCAACGTTGGGAGGAGATTCAGGTTTAAAGTCTTCAACAAAAATATTTTCCAGATATTTTCACTATAGGTCACTGAAGACAAAAAATATGTAAAACTTTTAGGTAATATGTAAAAAACGAATTAAAATTTTAAGAATTTTATTTTTAAACATCTACGTTATTGCATCATGTGATAGCTTCATTCCACAATTTAAGAGTGGTTGTCTCGGGGGTGGAACTAACCAGTCTCAAACAATAGCATTTAAATTTAGTAATAAAAACCCTAATCCCTTTCTGCTAAACTACGTTAAAAAAAAAACTTTGAAGGTGCTCTCTCTCTCTCTCTCGCTCTCTGTGTCTCTGTTGAGCTCACTAGTATGCTTCAAGTGAGTACCTACGTGTGAGTGTGTGCAAGTGTGTATTTATTGTTTGCATTTGAAAACGGAAATACCATAGATGTAGCTGTTGATGCGAGCATGTTCAAGAGAAGGCTAATTCTAACTTTATGTGAACTTTTTGTTGTTGTTGTTATTGTTGTTAATGATGCTGCTGTCAATCTCTATACACAATTACTATTACACAAAGCGTACAGTAAATATATTTTTGCTCTTCCGCATTAAAACGAAATATATCAGGGAAGCTTCTTCTCTTCCTTTTGCAATAGTTTTGATGTAAAGTCTTTGATGTTGCATTCGAATATGCAGCGTGTGAAATGCAAAGTGTAGAAAAACATTTGCGTAAATGTCACGCCCTCATATTGCTGAAAATATGTACTTATCATTTGAACAAAAGAGAATCGTTTCATACACATTTATTCATAGATAATCATAGAGGACGTGTGACACTACATACTTACACATTCATACCAAAAATCCTACAAGTCACTGTCATCACAGTTGCACGTTATTATTGCTGTTGCTGCTGCTGCTGTTGATGATGATTATGTCACTTGATGTTGAAAGTTATCATTCAAAGTCATACAGTCACACACTGCAATGCAGTAGTTCAAACAACAACAACAACAACAAGACTGATTGTTGCAAAACTTTGAAGCACTTGTGCATATGTGCATGTGTTTGAATATATATTTTCATTAAGACAGCTGTCATTTGAATCGTTCCGTAATGTCATGCTCATGATGCTTTGATGATGAGGTGATTTTCAAAATGGAGGAGACAAACTCAGTTTGGAAGAGTAGTCGGTAACACTCACAACTAAAAGCGACTAATCCTCTGTAACTTTTCATGGGCATGGATCAGTGCGTGTTAAAGAAGAAGAACTATCAGCTCAAAGTCACGCGCGATAAAAAAAAAGAAGGAATCACATACCAGCGTATTCATGTGAAATTGCATAAAAACTTCCACTCATACATATTCAGAAACACGCATATAGATATGTAGGCAGATATCCGAAGAAACGATATTAAAGGGCATACGTAACGACAACACAAACGTCAAGTTGAAACACTACGGGTACACTACGCGTATGTACAAATGAATAAACAGCAAAAGCGACATCATATCATGTCACACGAATGGAAATTCTAGATATACGTAGCTCATGTATGTATTATATGTGTGTCCATTACATGTAGGTATATAGTTGTTGCTAGTCAGTTAATTGTTAAACGATTGTCCACCGGCGCATTTGACCATCAGCCTACTTAACGGACTAACTGCATGCAATGTGATGAGCCATTTGTACATTTCATTGCTGATGGCAGATAGATAATATTGTACGTAGTATGTGTGCACTTACTATATGCCATCGCATTCCGACATGTAGTTATGTATACCAAATCAAGAAGAAGAGACATTGAATTTTGTATTACCAGCAGGATGTTGCTCGTTTGTGACGCAAAGTGGCAGCACATTTAGTTGTTGTGTCAGTGCCACACAAATACACAATAATCACTTAAGATTTGTACGTCCAGCAATGTGTGAGGGTCCGAATGTTGATGTTGATTCTGACGTTCGGTGCACATTTGTTGTCGTGATGGTTGTAAAATATTCAATATATAATACCGATTTCATTTGAGAAGTACTTTTGATTATTTTTATTTTTATAAAAACATGAATTTTCAAGAAAATATAGAATTATATTCTTGAAAGCATAACTATGGCTGACGAAAAAATGTTCAGTTGGTGCCTAAGGTCTAAATATATTTCTCTCTTTCACTTCTAAACCCCATACTCAGTAACAATTCTTGGTAGATTATAGTTGGTTGGACAATATGGAAATATTTAAAATGTTATTAGTCTGTTGTATCGCATAACAAATGTTATGATTTGTCTTGCTCAAAGACATTTAAGGATACTTTTGGAAGAAATGACAATTTATAAACAGCTGTTATATGGCTGTGGCATTACATGCTTCTGAGAAAATAATACCTTGAGGTCAGATTGAAAACTAGCCTGTTTAAAAGACGACATTCAAGCTTCATTTCTTAGAAGACATTATTAAAACCGCTTTATTCCATGAAAAGTTATCTACGTTTAAAAATGAGTGAAAATTCGAAACATTATCGTCATATTTTGCTTTTCTATTGTAGAAAAGGTAAGAATGCGGCTCAAGCTGTTGAAAAATTTTGTGAAGTTTACCGAGATAATGATCAATCACTGAAAAAGTCGATGAAATCATGGAAAATAAAAAGCGGAGCGAAGCTTGACACCAAGAAAGGTAATGCTGTGTGCCTGGTGGGATTGGAAGGGAATTGTTAATTAGGAGCTTCTACAGCCTGGTCAAACGATTGATTCTGATCTCCACTGTCAACATTTATCGAGATTGGAGCAAGTAATTCAATAAAAACGGCCAGAATTGATCAACACAAAAACATCATGACAACACCAGACCATACACATCTTTGATGACCCGGCAGAAGCTGAGAGAGTTTCTCCCGGAACTTTTGATGCATCGTCCATAAATCCCGGACCTTGCACCTTCATATTATTATTTGTTTTGATTTCTGGAGAAATATCTTAATGGTGCAAATTTAAATTCCGTAGAGACCTGCAAAACGCACTTGGATCAGTTTTTCGTTTGGAAAACCCAGAAGTTACAAATTTGACCACAAATTAAACACTTTTTTCTTAACCTTTATTAAACCGAATATGTGCCTTTTTGATGGATAACATTTGCCATTTTTGAGGTAAAACCATTATTCCATCAATTCTGACATGAATTGACATAATTTTTTCCAAGCTTTGTCATAAAGTTCTTTCAGAAAAATGTTTCATCATAAATCCTGACCATTACAATTACTTAAATATTGCATATAAAAATAAGTAGTTCACTTTCGTGTAAACTACATCAGCCACTGCCAAATAAAAAATATAACAAAAGCATTACAATTTTCTTATTTCTGAACAACAACAATATTCGTTTAAACGCCATCAACACCACCTTCGAAAACATCGAACTAATATAATTCATACGCAACGATGACCTAATTTTATTTTATATGATACTTCCTATAAAAACTATTCTAATGAAATTGCATTACATACGAGTTTTGTATTTTTTTTTTTTTTTTTTTTTTTGGATTTATAAACTTAACTCAATTTAATTAAATGAAATTAATTTAATTTCGCTTTTGCACAAAGACACATCTTAATATTAAGTAGGTAAATTGTAAAGGATTATGAAGAAAAACAACAACAATAAATACAATATGTTGGTCCATTTTAGACTCATTCATTTTGTATAGAAATTTACTGCACAATTATATGTAAGCATGTAAGCGTAGAACTAGTTGAATATTATATAAATTGAAGTGTGTTGAAACAAAAAAACAAAACAAAAAACAAGCAAACAACAACATATACATTTTAAAGCAAAATTATAAAAAAAAGAAGATTTTTTGGCTCTCGTTTAATACAAATGTTATTCTTGTTGTTGTTGTTTCAGTTCTACTTTGCTATCACTCTAATGAGCTGAAAAGGCAAAAATGGCAAAATTGCATTTTTTGGTTGAAACCCAAACACTACAACAACGATAACAAGATTCATTTATTTGGCAGCATAAATGCTTGAATCATTTACTTTTAACTCGTATGTCGACTTTTACGATTTTTTTTTTTTGAACTTTTGGCATCTAGCTTTATTTATTTTATTTCATTTTTTTCACATTTTTCAACTAACCATCATTGCCACGAGCATGTCTGCAGTCACTACTGCTAGTATTAAAACTATCACGTAACATAAAGAGCTGCTTAAATATTTGTAAATGTATGTAGAACATGTATATTAAGAGGCCTTAAATTCTCTACAAGAAATATATGTTTATTTACTAAATGTATTGTCTTATTTTCTTCTGATGTATCCCCAAAATGTGTCGAATTTAGCGGGAAATGTTAATGAACTTAAAATGAATTTAAAAAAATCTGATTTGGATTCGAGAAATTGGAGAGTTTTTTACTATTATAGTCCATATTTCGTTTAAATGTTACAGATTTGATAGTGAGCCAAACGAAAATAATCAACTATAAATCCAAGATTCATTTGTGTTCTCTCCATATTGAAGAAATAAAAGTTTATATAATTTTTTTCAATGATTTTGTTTATCTTCCAAATTAATATTTTTTGTGGTGTAAAGAAGAAAGATTTTTATAACTATTGATAATAAATTTTATCGTTGCGCAAGTGGTGCAACATGAGACCCACACTTGGGTACAACACCATTTTGTGACACTGAATAAATTTTCTTGGCAAATTGTACCAAAAACACGCGTTTACATATAGAAGCTTGGAAAATACTTCCGAAAACTATTGTTTGGATGATTTTTACACAGTTTTCTCTGAACTTGTGAGCATATCATAGTATAGAGAACAACAACCGACCCACAACCGTTTCAAAAAATCTCAAAGTAATATGTTTAGTTGATGAAATCGTTTTGAACTATAAATCAATACCCAAAGACCAATATATCTGTGACAACCAGATGTAACCGCTTAAGTCGATTTAATAGTGAAAAGTGAATTACATACACCGCAGACACCTTCTTATTTTATTACTTACATATTTTTTATAATTTTTGTAAAGTTTGCATTTCATTCCTATAAAATTGAGAAATTTGATTTAAGCGGTTAATGCTTTTGACCACAGATATGTAATTTTTATAGAAGGGAACTTCTAGCTGTAATCGAAATATTCTGCTAATCAAAATCATATATTTTCGATAAGGCGACTTAATATACATATATATGTACATAAATATATATTTGCTGTTGCCGAACCCATACTTCGCATTAAAAGGAGTAAAACGATCTGTCTTTTTACTATAAGCACATTCCGTAAAACGAAAGCATTTTTTGGAAAAATCATTATGCAAATTTCATAGGTATCATAACATATGACATGGACTCTCAACAAGTAGTGATTTATCTTTTAAATAAATGTATACCATAATCATTCTTAGAATACATTATATTAAAAAAAACCCTCCTTTGTAAAACTTTTCAATGCATGGACTTGTTGATTGTCTAAGGCCCTTCCAGAGATATGCTGTCACAAGGACTTTCATTAATAAATACTCTACAAATTATCAAACTGTATTTAAAAATGATTTTGCTATGTAATGAAACTCAGATCAGAATCATGGAAGCTATGACATTATTGCAAGAACAATTCAAGGAACGACGAAATATATGTATATTTTGGCATCGCATCAAATTGTACATGGATAAGCCCGGTAAAATAAATAAATATACAAAAATCTATTTTTTTTTTTTCATAAAAATGATACTCTTTGTAGTCACAGTATACATTTACAACAATTTTTTCCAATAATTGCGAAGTTGTAATTTTATTATGTCGTAGATTTTTATCGTCTGACGATGGATGTATGCCGGCGATGCATATTTGCCATGAAAAAAATTTACGAAAAAATAGTGTGTCGTTTAATTTTGGGCTAATGTACCAATTATACGGACATAACCGAAATTGAATGCAACATCGACTATTCGGAGCTAAATAGGATCGAAATACGAAGCATGCTTTTCGCGCAACCTACTGCTTAAAATGAAATATTTGCTATTGTAATTAAAATTTTCTGCATAGGACCACTATACCTAATCCTTGGTTATAAAACTTTAATTTCGCATTGTAGATATGCGTATTCTTACTATTCTTAAACCAAATGAAGCATATGATATAATTACACCACAAATAGTCGTGCTTGTATAAAGCCGCGACTATTTCGCTATACTCATACTTGATGGTATGTAGTTATTGAGTATGAAACTAACAAAACCAGAAATAAATAATTTCTGGTTTCACTCTCTCTAGAATTCTTTTTTATTATGCTTTCTAAATATTTTCGTTTTCTATCCATTGTAGATTATTCACAATGATTCATTCAATTTAATTTGAATTTTTATTTTTTGCAACGACATGGATGTTGGTGTCTTTTTAGAAATTCAAGTCAATTTAGATTGTAAAAAAAAGAATAAAAAGCAAGAAAATTAAATGCAATATATTTCCATCGAATAAAAAAAAAAAGGCTAGCTAACCATTCAAAGCAGAGCATTGCATGACAGGTATTCAATATCACATCTTATACGATCAAAATAGTTCGTAAAGTAAATTAAGCATTTTTTATTGTAGCAACTTTTTAATTTTACCAACTCTAACACCTGATAGCGGTTGTGATGGTGATAATGTGGTTAGTTGGTCGCTTTACGTTTGATATTGCACTTATCAATGTGGCATTTGCACAAAGCATGATAAATAATTGAAAGACGAGTAGTGAGTATTTTAAAACGACAGACGACACCTTTGGGTGTTTACTAAATGAGTT
Organism: Megamerina dolium; assembly: GCA_963854835.1. Taxonomy (NCBI): domain Eukaryota; kingdom Metazoa; phylum Arthropoda; class Insecta; order Diptera; family Megamerinidae; genus Megamerina; species Megamerina dolium. The sequence goes on along the minus strand of OY978528.1, from coordinate 29,985,935 downwards.
CATGTTATTTTTTTCTTTATTTCTTTTCTGTTGTTTTTTTTTTTTGTCTAATTTAAATTCTATTCTTTTCGAATTTGTATCATTTGAAATTCTTTCATTTGCGTTCTCTTCATTCTACTTTCAATTTTGATTACGAAATCTTGCAATCTATGTTCATGTTTTCAAGCTTATATGTATGAATGTATACAGTTCGATTGAATGGCGTATTCAAATAAACCTATGAATAAAAGTGTAATCGTTGGCTTACATACATAGGTTTACTTATAGCTTATATATGTACATACTGCATGGGAAGAAAAGTCCCGAGATTTTTTAATAGATGATGCCACTTGAAAATTATCATAACTTACTGCGACAGTCTCATCTGACACTAGTTTATGTATGAAGCTTCATGTCATTTCTTCCATACGTTTGAAAGCTACAATCGTTTGAGCATCCTTTGATCGAAAAACATGAATATCATCACGGAAAACTTCCGAAGAATGTGTTTGAATGTGGACATTGTCAAGCAAATACATAGAATCGTTCAAAAGCGATAAAAAAGTGAAGTTGCGCGAGTTAGCTGAGGTCGTGGGTATTTCAAAAGAAATGCTGGAATACATTTTGCACGATGTTTTTAAGATGAAATAGCTCTTGACGCTAAGTGCGCCGCGCGTTTGCTGACCGGCGACCAAACACGTCGACTTAGCATTGTTGCAGCGTAATCGTGTCGATTTTTTATCGACGTTTTGTGACGATGGGTGAAATGTGGGTCCATTACCATACACCCGAGTCCAATGGACAGTCTGCAGAGTGGCTGAAAAGCTACGAAAGTCGACCGAAGTTACTAAAGGACCAATGCTATGCAAGAAAAGTTTTGGTCTTCGCTTTTGGAGATACACATTGAAAATGAAAAAAATCTCCTTACAGTCGGCTGGGGCCGACCAAATTATACCCTGCATATGTAGGGGTATATATAAAAAGTTTGCTCGTATATCCATCCTTTTCTTCCACTACTTTGTATAGGACCTACATTAAGAAGCAGGCGTACCTCACCAATTTTGGAGGATCAATTTCTGACTATAATACTAAACTACATAGGTTGCAATGGGTTGACCTAGACGTATTAATTAGTAAGTTATGGTTGTTTTAATGTTTAAGATAAATCCGAGACTTTGTACGGAAGCTATATAAAAAGTGGGCATGACGTATCTCTTTCTGGTATATCTAATTAATTTTTCAATATCAATCCACACCTTAAATATGGTTGTCCTACGCTAAATGGTTTGTAAGTTATGGAGCTTAAAAGTTTTAGTTTAATTCCCTTGACTTTGTATGGGAGACTCATGAAGGAGTGGGCGTGGCACACTGATTTTCTGCCAGATTTTTGCCGACTACGATATTAATCTAAGTGTCAATTATGGTTATTTTAGGCAGAAGATTGCTGAAGTTACAGCTGTTTCAATTTAAAATTTGTATAGGGGCTACGATAAATAATGGGCGTGGTGCGCCCATTTTCTGTGAGCCTAGTTGCTCGTACAGTACTAATCCATACCTTAAATCTCGTTGTCCTACGCTAAATGGTTTGTAAGTTATGAAGCTTAAAAGTTTTAGTTTAATTCCCTTGACTTTGTATGGGATACTCATAAAGGAGTGGGCGTGGCACACTGATTTTCTGCCAGATTTTTGCCGACTACAATATTAATCTAAGTGTCAATTATGGCTATTCTAGACGGAAGATTGCCGAAGTTACAGCTGTTTCAATTTAAAATTTGTATGGGGGCTACTATAAACAGTGGGCGTGGTGCGCCCATTTTCTGTGAGCCTAGTTGCTCGTACAATACTAATCCACACCTTAAATCTCATTATTGTACGCTGAATAGTTTGCAAGTTATAACCGGTAACATTTTTTTAATTTCCGCAACTTTGTATCGGAGACCCAAAAAGGAGTGGGCGTGGCACATTGATTTTCTGCCATATTATTTCCGACTACCGTGTTAATCTAAGTGTCAATTATGGTTATTCTAGACAGAAGATTGTAGAAGTTACAGCAGTTTCAATTTAAAAGAAGTACAGACACTTTGTATGAGAGCTACGCTAAAAAGTTGGCGTGGCTCAACCACTTTTGGCGAGGTTATATAGTAGTATAATATAACTCTATGTGCCAAATATTGTTGTCCAAAGTGGTATATTATGTGAGTTATAGCAAGTTAAAGATTTTGAAAATTTCGAGGTTAGTCGCTTTGAATGCTTGGTGTGGGCGTGGTTATTGACCGATCATGCCCAATATCAATCCCCTCCGTACCCTTGGATCATAGATTACTTATGCCAAATTTCATCGAAATAGCTCAATATTTACTCAAGTTATCGTGCGATCCAGCCAGGTGACAGACAGACGGACGGACGGACATCGTTAAATCGAAAATTTAATCGACGCTGATCACGAATATATACCTATGTCTATATCTCCGGAGATTCCTTCAAGTGGACACAAACATCTGACCGAAATGAATATACCATGCATATTGCATTATGCAGGGTATAAAAAAGGAGGCCTCATATGGAGAAGAAAAAAATTAATCAGCATCATGATAATGCACCGACACACACACCTTTTAAATTGAGAGCAAAATTGGACCAGTTAAGATTCGAATTAGTTCCTCATCCACCGTGTTCTCCAGACATGACTCTCAGCGATTATTATCTATTCCCAAACCTCAAGCGGTGGCTCCAGGGAAAGATAATTTAGATCGAATGAAGAAGCCATCGTGGAAACGGGGGCGTATTTTGAAGGCTTAGATGTTTTCAAATCGAAATTTTATAAACTAACTATATGCAGTGTATTGATGTTGAGGAATAAATATAGCGTTGCCTAAAAAATGCTTGTTTTCATTAAAAATTTCGGGAATTTTCAGCCCATATACGTAACGTCTGATACAAACGGGTGTGCCTGTTGATGATAATTTGTAAGTCTTATGCAGTTGTCGATGATGGAAGCTGCATTGTCAGTATTTTTATTTTGTAAATTTTAATGTATTTTTCTGTTAAAGCACATTTAGGTGAAACTCCTTTTAATCTGATGATCGCATTAGTTTGTTATTCCGTTATCATTTCTATTTCTCTTTTTGTCACAGTTGGTTTTTTTTTTTTTTTTTTTTGTTATTTAACAAACACATTTTTGGATATTTTACCAATACCAAAGTACTATATGATGATACTTTGGAAATTTTGTAAAATGACAATTACTCAGGCTCAAAAAAAGTAGAGTAAATTCTAGAGATTTAATTTCGCTGAATTCGAATCTTTGTAGAAAAGAAAGAAGGCGCATAATGGTGATGATGGAACTCTTACAAATAATTCACATCCCATGACTGAGGAATTGTCACAGCATCACAATTACTAGTATATTCGAAGTAATTTCCATCATTATTAAATTACACAAATTTACGTATTCTTTATAACGACATAATAGTGCAGATAGTTAAAAATGCACATGGAATATACTATATATCCATAAAATGGATATACATTAAAAAAAATATGATAATAGTGTAACGTGCATATAAAGAGCGTAATTGATTGAAACCCTATGCAAGTATGTATAATATCTAGCTGTGCAGTTTTCATACTCAAGCAAGAACGGAAGCAAATCAATTTTTTAACACTTCACTTTATCTACTCGTACATCAACCATGGGCAAAATGCACAAAAAAAAAACAAACAAAAAATTCAAATAAAAAAATGAAATAATCGTCAAAATCGCATTACATCAGAAAGCGCTGTGAATTGAATGCATTGCAGTGTAAATTCCAGTCTATATTACAAATATGTATGTACTATCTATGTGAAGTAATAAAAAATACATTGTTGTTACTTACGAGTATTTTATTTATTTTTTTTGTTACTTTTTCTCGTTGACAGTTTTCCAACTTAATGCAATTGGTATTAAAATCTCCGAATCGCTGTAATATAAAGAAAAAAAAGAAGATTCAAATTATAGCGCAATAATTATGATAGGAAAAGCATGGATGAAATATCTATATACATATCTCTATCTACAAATGTGCATAAAAAATAATAACTACTACTATTTAAAGTTAACTTAAATTGCTTACAATGAATAATTTTTTCTATTCATTCGTAATGATTATTTTATTAATATGTTAGTACAGAGAGTGTATAAGGAATATAAAACTCCCATATTATGCTTTAAAGTAAACTAAAAAATAAAATTATGACATCCCAGTATTACAAGAGTATCATAAAGTTATGATGTCGCATATAATATTCTGCCTTCAATGATGGCTCCAAAACGGAGTAGGAACATATCCATGAAAATCACTATCACTAATCACACCATGATCTTATCAGTAACAAGTTTCTGGATATGCTCGAACTCAGAAAGAAATTATTTAATTAGGCATAGCTCTGAAGACGGAACAAATCGACGCATATAAATTATTATATTAATCTATTTTAACCATACACTCATATAAGTATGTTCTATGTTTTCCCCATTCACAACTTTAGCATCTACTTGGCTCAATTTGACTGTGAATTCAGCACATAAATATTTCGTAATCAATTCTATCGTAAGTAGAGTGTGTGTTGTAGCTCTGAATATAATATGGATAAATACATATTTATCCATAATTAGATTTCAATCTTATATCAATTAAAATTTCATATTTATGTAATTGATTGCTGCTACGTGAGTTTTCTCGCCTCTATGCTACATTTATGTAGCACATATAGTAAGGGTATTCATGAAATGATATAAAATTTATTTACAATTATATGAATTTCAGAAAAAGGAATACATTTCGTATTTACTAATTGCTGTTGAGCCTAGAGTTGTTGAGTTGTCATACGAAAATATGTGCTATATTGCAATTGCTTCAGATTTATCCCATTGCCTGAATACCCATAATATGTACAAGTTAATTGAAATCGAAAAATATTTCGCTATGTGCTACATTGTAATTCGAATTGAACTTGTAAATCATATACGGCATACATGTCGTGCTATACGACTTTATTACGGCACATCCAAACGGAATACAGCGTTACGGTACATTATAATTTTATCTCACGTATGTTATATGCTTCATCTCTGAACCATGCATCCTCTCTTACTGTAAGTATTTCAATTAATTCTACAAATCTATCCTTTCAGTCATATTTATTTGCATAATATGTTACTTGATATTATCAGAAAGAGAAAGAAAGGAATAGAAATAGAAAGAAAGACAGAGATAGGGAAAATAGAAGAGAAAACAACTTGTGTACACGCATATATGCTCTTTGTAAGTCTAGAGCAAAGCCCTTTTCTTTCGACTGTATATGTTTTAATCGAGCGAGTATCGAAAAATATTTGACATGATTCTTTGTGTCACCTGATTTTTCTAACTGGTTTATTCTGAAAATTTGGCAGGAAAGAAAAAATTTTTTTTTTCAAAAACTACAAATTTATTGAATTTTTCTACTATTCTGAGAAACTCACAATAAGTATTCAAATATTACAAACTATCTTAAAATTATGTGATATTCCCGCTATTCCATCACAATTTGTTGACTTGCGAGGTTTAGCAATTTCACAGCGTATTCAATGTGTCTTTTCTTTTTAATCGTCGATGGCCTATTCTCAGAAACAATTGCCTAGCAAGAGGATTCGGATGGTTGTGTAATTTTTGAATGTAGCTTCTGCAGGACTTTGCAACTTCCTCAGAAATTGTGGGTACATTCAAATCTCGATGGATGTTAACGTTCCTCATATACCAAGGCGCGTGCATTCACAATAATTCGCAGGCACTTGGATTGTATTCGCTGCAATTTTTCGATATTAGAGGAAGATGCGGTACCCCATAATTGAATACCATAAGCCCAGATTGGCTTCAGGATTGCTTTGTATTCGATATTCAACTTTGAGCTTTTGTGTTACAGCCACCATAACTGATTAATTTTAAGCTTGATCTGAGTTTTCTTTGCCTTTATGTGATTGTTCCAGGTCAACCATCTGTCGAGGTGAATACCCAAGTAGTTTGTTAGGGGATATTGTGGAACTGATTGACCATTTATTTTAAGTGGGGGATATGTATCTAGCCTTAGTGTGAAGTTTACATGTACGCTCTTTGATTCATTGACTTTGAAGCGGCATTTTGCTAACCAGTTTTCCAGCATTTCGGAGAGTGTTAAGGATAGCATTGAAAATGTGCATGAGATGAATTACTGACACTGGAGGTAGCTCTTTTATCATTTTACCGGTAATTTTATCTGGACCAGGTGATTTTTTTGGGTTTAAATCTTTATAAATTGCTTTCAATATATCCTTTTTTTAATTTTAAGCGTTATTGAGCAAGGTTGAGAAGTTAAATTTGGTAATGAGGACTGTGAAGAGGGTGGATTGGGTGTAAACACACTTTTTAGGTGGTCTGCAAAAGCCAAACCCTTCTCACAGTTGCTTCTAGCCTAATTACCGTCACTCCAACGGATGGGGGAATCAGTAAGAATTGGCCGATTTGAGTAGTCTGACGCTTCACAAGGTGTTAATTTGGCTATGTGATCTTCCAACTCTTTGGTGTTGTTATTTTATAAGGCTTGCTTTAGCTTTCGAGTGCAGTGTTGTGGCTGTGTTTTCAGATTTGGTGATCTGAATTCTTGCCATTGCCTTCGGAATCTTCTTTTCTGTATTACTAGCAATTCAATATAGGCTGGTTGGTGTGGGCTATAGTTTGATTGCTTGAACACCCTTATGCAAGTGGCTGAGGTGAGAGCTAATGAGAGCAGCTGGTTGAATTTTTCGAGTGCTGAGTCTACATCGTGTCCATTTCTTAATACAGTACTTAGAAGAAGATGGGAATTTACATTTTACTTGAATTTCAACCAGTCCATTTTGTTTTTGACGGAATTATCTTGGGTGCTTGGTGATTTTATAGATATTACCGTGGGTGAATGGTCAGATGATAGATAATAATTACTGTCTGTGGAGATATTTCCCATCTGCAAACCTTTGCGACTCCAAAGCCTATGAGATTGGGTATCTTTCTCTTGTCCGTCGGTCAATATGTCGGTTGACCATTTGAGATTACATCATAGTCGTGGTTAGTAATGATTGAGCAAAGTCTTCCGCCTTTTGGAGTTATTAGGCGGGAGCCCCAGTGGTGTGTTTGGCGTTGAAGTCACTAGCAACCAATAATATGTTATCAAGAGTTGAGAAAAATTCATTATATTGCTGTTCGGTAATACTGTATCTTGGAGGACAGTATATCGCGGATTTTACTAGCTTAGAGATGTACTCTTCCAGGTATATAGATAATAATAATTCTAACTTAGGATAAACGACCCAGACCTATATATTAAAATCGCCAAATCTGTTTGCACTCTCAGGTCAAATTTAGTTTACAATGTTTGCCCAAATGTTTTTAGAATAAGTCGAAAGAAAGAGTTAAAATTCGCATCGGAGCGAAATATGTTGTCTGGGTACATATAGTAAAATTTCACGAAGAACAATTTTGTAGAATATTTTAACCCATTAGCTCAGAAGGAAAAGTGTCGATTTGGCCCCTCTTTTTGGAGATTCTGAATAAAATTGCAATTGCGTTCGAGAAAATTATTTATCAACCAATTTCCCTAGGGTTATTCTCAGACAAAATCTTAATAAAAATAACGTAAAAGTCCACAGAAAATAAAAAACAAATATATCCCCTTGAAATATGCAACTTTTTTATGCATTCTTTTATAATTTGTTCATTAATATAACTCCTAGGTCTTTTCGAGGGTGATGATTCGAAGAAAATACGAAGGGAAGAGTATTAAAAAAGAATGTTGAATATGACATCGTACTTATATTACTTCCTTATGAAAATCATATTATATTATAATTTGCTATACGAATAATGCTGTGCCTATACAAAAAGGTGATGAATGTTTAAATGAAAACTCTAAGTGAACATTATTGTTGCTGTATTTGTTTTATGTCATGGTATATACGAAATATGTGCACACATGATGATGATTTCACAAAGTGTAAATACACACTACAAAATACTTTTTGTTGCATTAATGAAATCAACTAAGCCTTGAAAGTTTGATTTTTAATGAAACTTGTTTAAGATAAGACTTTAATTTTTACAATGATTTGAAATACAAAATAAATATAATATGATATCTATAATACAATTTGCCGTATCCTTTTTAAGATGATGCTGAAGTACTCATATACGAGTATATACTTCCCCGAGAGTATCCCGAGAGTAGAATTTCTTAGATTTTGTAAAGTGCAAATTTTTAGAAATCTAGACCAACTGTAATATCACCGTCTTTAGCAAAAATAACCTTTTTGGTTTTATTCAATATGTTTCACTGTATTACTATACTTACTTATACACTTGCAACGTTCAACCACCTACGCATTTTCTTTACCCTCATCATTATTTCCTCATCATTCATTATGCTTTTACTAATACACTTCTATTTAATCATATACGCAGACATTAGTAAACACACTTCTCCCATTGTATACATACTCACACATATATATATGCACATATGCATAGGTACATATAAGTATAGCATATATGAAGAGTTGTACACGCACTTAACAACCACTTTATGGGACAAGTAACCCGTTAGGTATAAGGAAATACATACATACAGAATATTTCGACAGCTCTGCATGCAAGCAAATTGTGTGTCTCTCTCTCTCTCTCTCACTCTCCTTCGCTTCGACACTAATTCAAATATTGTATTAAAAGGATGTGCAAAGCTATGCACATAAAAATAGAATGAAACCGCTGCAACTAAATTAGTACGAGTATTCAAGAATATGTACTATGCGTGTAAGTATACTTATTTCTATACATACAGAAGTATGTATGGCATAGTTTGTCGTGAAAAATTGTAATGAATTAAATTAAATGAAATGCGATTAAAAATAAAAGTACTATATAGCACACATACATACATATACTGTATACAATTTTCAACCAACGAAATCTCATTAAGTATTTACTTGTATTACTTAGATATCTATGTGTTATATGCATAAACATACTTGTACCTATACATATATATAGAATATATGAATGAGATTGTTTATATACATTTTTTTTTATTTATTAAAAGCATACGTAAATGTATGCATCTATGCACCTATTATTTTTAGAGTGTTTTCGTAACTAACTATTTTGAATAAAGATTACTTTCTTTAACTTCTTCCTTCTGTTTTTTTTTTTTTAATTTTTCATTGAGATTATTTTCTATTCCTTATTCTTTTTCTTAGAAAAACTGTTGAGGAAATGTTATCCCTTTTCATTTATAAGATTTTTCAATTCTCACTTCTCCATTCCATAAAATAAAGAGACTTTAAAAGTGTATAACGTATAAACTACCATTTCTATGCGACAAAGCAATAATCGCTTATTTCTACTTATTTTATAAGGTTCTCCGGAGACCGCTACTGATTTATTGAGTGAGAGCGGATCTAAAACTCAACTATCAATTGAATTTCAATAATTTCAACTATTGAAATCGTCAAAATAAATGCAAAATATGTCAAATGTAGCAACAAAAATATGAACATTATGTGAGAAATATGGAAGTCACTACCTACCGTACAAATATATCCAATATAAAGTACATAATTATGCGACATTTGTTCAGAATTCGTGTTTTAAGTGTTCTATAGATAGATGTCTTCTAAATAAGCACATTTTACTAATAATACACATTTCCTATCTTCTTTTTTTTGTGAATAATAAATTTGTATTTAAATTTCAGAAGAAATTTAAATTAGAATCTAAATAATAAGCAAATCGGAGCAAGTAAGACGGACTTAGGAAGTAAATCAGGAAATAAGGAATGAACAGATCAGAATTAAAACTAATGACTGAGATGATCAAGGGTCACGGTCTAACTTGATTCGATTTGTATATGTACTCGTACCTGCACGGAACTTGAAAATATACTTTCATAATAACAAATCACTTGAAAAGTTTATAATCTAAATATGAAAACACATTTTTTTTTTTTTGAATTTTGGTGTTTTATTCAGTATAATCTCCTAACAGCTTCTCCACAGCTCTACTCTTAGTCCAGTGCTTCTCCAATAAATCTATCCCATAATTAAAGTACGATTCCGGAAGGTTTGTAAAATATGTCTCTACGGCTGCTTTGGCTTCTTCATTCGACGAAAAACGCTTTCCATGAAGTAACTGTTTCAGGTTTCGGAACAGGTAGTGATAACTGGGAGCCAAATCTGGTGAATACGGTGTATGATCAAGCAATTCGTACTTTAATTCCTTGAGTTTAGCCATTGTGAAGACATTTGTGTGAGGACGTGCGTTGTCTTGATGATTTGAATTCACTGCTGATAATACTAGTATCTATGTGGCAGGTTAGAAACTTTCCAAGTGACCTGGACAATATATTGTATATGAAGTTTCTATATGATATTTTATATAGAAATGAATAAACATAATTGAAGATTATTACTCTCTTTTTTGAATACTTTTCTGTGATAGTACTTTCGATTTAAATGACGGTCAGAGGCATGCTTTTTGTATATTATCCTAGGCTTAATTTCTAGATTTAAATTGTTTTCGTTTATTTTCTTTTTTTTTTTCACTTTTCTTAATTACTGAAACCTTCTAGTTGCATGCATGGAAAAATAATGTGTCCTAATACAACTAAACTTTTGAATTCTGCCTCAGCAGTGAACCATCCTAGCGGCAATCAATTTCCGAGAGTAGGAGTTATATGCAGACGCATCGATAATTCTGATATAAGAACATTTACAATACATCAGTCAACCTAGTCCTTTTTACATTACAATAGGTAGAGTATATCACCTACATAAAAGTATAGTAACTGCATGCCAATCAAATGTCATTTACTTTCTCCTTCTAGCTTTGAGTTTTGTGGTTGTCTATGTTGGTCCTCCATACTACCTAATATTTGTTTTCTCGATTATGTTCGACACCAAGCGGTGTTTATGCGTTCATATATAAATGTCAATTGTCTCTCTGAAGGAGTTTCTAGCATCGTACTCCGCCTGAGACTACCTTGGTACCCCATAACAATCTTTGTGCATACATACTTACAATATTTATAATAATCAATATCGTCTCTTTTCGATTCAAATATACAAGTACAAGTATATGTAGACATATACACATTTACATATCTATAAGCCGAGAGTAGGTTTCAGAAAAAATGAATAAAATGGAACCTTAGCATCACCTCATCATCACACTCTCTCAATTACTGGTACAAAAGAAATGAAAGGCATTCAAGCAATGACAAATATTGCACACAATAATCATATTGAAAGCAATATGAATGAGTGCAAGAAATCGAAAAAGTGAAGAAAATGTCGATTTATGAGTAAATGTATATGTATATAAGTAAGTATGTACTACACATTGGTGTAAGTGTATTTTCTTATATTCTATTCAAACAATTCTATTGGTATTGATGGATGGTTAGGAATTCATATTTAATACATTTGCTATAGTGCTTTTGTATTTTTTATTTTGCAATACACACAACAGACAGTACAAAAAATGGTAACTTTAATAGCTAGCGGCTATATTATGCGCTATTTGCTATACACACTCCTGAGGGATTCTTATTTTTTACTTTATAGAAAGAAATTTGCTTATTCTGTTACAGTTGGTGTTTCAATAAATGAATGTATATAACTCGAAATTATTTGACGAAAAAATATTTAAAATGAAATAAATATGCGACTCTTATAAGCCCCGAAGGGCTCGTTGGCCGAGCTCCTCTTCCATTTTAATCACAGACTAATCATCATCGCGTTCACAACCAAAGTCTGCGATCGCATATACATATGTCAAAGATATATTTTGGAATATATTTAATAAGAATTAAGAAAAATTGAATATGATTACGTTTAAAAAGCATTATCGCGTCTCCACACATTTGTTTGGTATTCGTTTTATGTCTATCTCTTTTCGAAACGAATGTGAATTTCTCCATGACTATTTTATTTCATGGTCTTTTTGTTTTTTTTGGTATGCAAGTGTACTGGAGAACTCTAGAAAAAATTGTTCACTTGAAAACAAGACCAGATTCTAATAATAAAAAATTTTCAGTTTTTGTTAAAATGCAGAAAAAAGCATTTAGAAAAGTTCGCCTCTGTTGTTGAAGATAAAAGGAAATGAAATAGCCAAGTACAAGTGGAATTAAAAAAAAAAGAAATATGTATATACAGGGTGGACCATTTGGTTGTTTTATTTTTTTTTTAATAAAAAAAAAAAACAACCTCTTTCCCTTTGGAAATCTTGACAGAAAATCAGCATCATATATCAATAAAATGAATCGCTTTATGCTTGAAGAATTTTGGGAAAAAATGCAAATTAATTTTTTCAAAGTCTATGTTGTGTAGACCAAAGAGAAGTTTTTTTGATCATATCTGATAAAGCGCATTTTCATCTCGGCGGTTATGTTATCAATCAATCTGGGGATCCCAAAGCCCGCACGTAGTGGCCATAACCCAATTCATCCTCAGAGAGTGACAGTTCAGTATGGATTTTGGAGTGGTGGCATCATCGGCCCATTTTTCTTTGAAAATGCTGCAGTAAATGCTAGTTCGGTCAACAGTGAGCGGTACAGAGGCATGATAAATGATTTTTGTGGCCGGATATTGAAGACATAGTCTTGGACGATCTTTGGTTTCAACAAGATGGCGCACTATGCCTCACAGCCCATGTCACAATCGAACTTTTACGTGCCAAGTTCGGTAATCGTTTTATCAGCTGTCTCGGCGACGTCAATTGGCAACCGTTCATTCTGTGCGGTGACATGAAGGACCGATGTGTTGCGAACAATCCATTAACGATTCATGCCCTTTAGGTGAATATCGAGCAAACCGTTCATGATACAGAACTATAAACCGTCGCCAAGGTCTAGGAAAACTTGGTTGACGGGATGCGCTACCGCGAAGCCAGCCTAGGCAATCGCATCAATGAAGCCATGTTCCATAAATAATGGGAATGTTTGTTCTTTCGAATAAACCCATTAGATACCGAAAAAATTTACTTTTATTATTTTTTTGGAATTTTAACTTGTATATGATCCACCCTGTACATATATTTTATATTGCTTTTTGTACATAGATATGTCCGACTATCTATATGTACTTTCTGCTTATATAAATATAGTCTTATATTCTTTGCTTTTCAACGTTACTACGATATACTAATTTACTATATGTTTGTGTATATATATTTGTCGAATGAAAATGGGAGAAGAGCATCACACACACAATACAATTGGTATTAATATGATAGTGATTCTTCATTTTCCCACAAGTCATTCAAGGGAAGGAAGTTTATAAATACATAGAGAGCAAAAAGTAATAGTAAAAATACAATTTTTTTTTGTTTTTGTGTGAAGCTCTAAGCTGATGTTGCCAAAGTGATGAATACCGATAAGTGATAAATGTATGGATGACAGGCAGTTATGGCCGAAGAAGTATCGGCTGAGCTACCATCATGATACTCGTAAACTTTTTATTATAAAAGTTCTATAGCTCTTTTGCTGTTTGAAACATTAAAATCGAATTTTCATTTCTTTACTTATTGTTATTCTGATCGATGCTATAGTTTTTTGTTATTTTCCTTTCCATTTTTTTTTTTGTTTGCATCATGTTGCGCAACACTGGATACCACACCCACATACTATATTATATGCGTGAATGCAATAAACGTAAATACAATGCAAGCACAGATGGGGTCACATGAGCATTTGTCACACCCTTCTTATATTACTGCCTACCTACGCTATACTTTTGTGTATATTGTGTAGCTATTTAAATGATAAATAGGAAGCAAACAAAATTGGAAAAATGTCCCATTTTAATTTTTTTCCTTTCTGTTAGCTACCTTCGTCCTATCTCTCTCTCTCTCTCTCTCTGAGTGTCTTCCTTTTCAACGACCATTGAAATATCCTTGACACAAATATGTCCATACTTCAATTCATTTGGCATTTGAAGTAAAATTGTCAATGCGCTACAACAACAATACAAATAAAACTTGTATTATAATGCCACATGCCACATGCCAAAAGGCATAATAATTTAACATATAATACAAAAATAAAAAAAAAATAAAAAATAAAAAATAATGAAAAAATTTAAGCGGTGATTGAGAGCGATTCTATCTTATTCATCTTTTCTGCCGTAAAATGAAAATTCTTCTTATCATCATTATTATGTATTGCTTTCAATTTTTTTTTCTTTTTTGGATTATTTTCAAGCATGACATTTAGCTTCAAATTCAAATATTTTTCAACGCAAGTTCCATTTAACTATAATTAATATAAATTTGAATGCGTGTTTGATAACAACAGTCTGGTATTGTCACTTCATTGTCTGACTACACTCTAATATGAACCATATAAAAGCTTTGTAGATCTACAGAATTTAAAAATTGCTGCATAAAGGAAGTTCATCCCTTACTGAGTTATCAAAAGCGACCTAGGATCATTTCTAAAATTTGTCGCACTGTGAAGAACATTTGCTCAACGAACGTTGTGCGGTCAATCTTGAGGATGACTTCTTTCAAAACAGGTTTCAGACTTCATGAATTTGATTATAGAAAAAAATACACTGCACTGGCGCCCATCTTGAACATTTTCTGCTCATTAAATTTACTTTTAATGACACATATGTAAATATAATTGCATTTAGCTCCAAAATGTCATTATAATTTTAATAACAATTTATTGGAGTAGATAATTATGTAGTAGCTTATTTCAATTATAACATGGTACTGCGTCGCATCATAGCTAACGTACTGCCGTAGCTTATCTACCTGCAGATGTGATATATTTGTTTGTTGGTGTCTGGCATTTCCTTGCAATATCTTTTTTTTTTATAATATAACTAGTAAAACACATCAGTGACAAGCATTAATTTGCCACCAAATAAATTGATAGTGTTAGAAAATTCCACTTCCACTAAATTTAATAAAGTGCTTTTTAAATAGCAGTAAGTGCATTTACTGGAAGAACACATTTAGCTGCAATTGTTGAATTGTCAGTTATAAAAAATGTGCATTTCTATGTTTTTAGTTTCCAAGCACACTTTTAGTGCGCTAATGTAGAGTAAAGTAAAGTAAATAAAATTGAATATAAATGTAACATAAATTTTAAGTAATGATGAGGTGACTAAAATATCTAAATAATTTCGTAAGATTACTTATGCAGAAATTAAAATAATTTTGTAAGTAAATTCACTTAAAGTGGCTTTTATCTATATTTATAATGCTGATGAACAATTAAATTGCACTTAAAATGCTATAGAAATGCAATCAATATGATTATGAGCTCTAAATATTTTGAAAGACGTATTTATATATGTACATTAATTGTGTCTGTATTACTAATGATGATTGTAAATAGAAATTGTTGCGTACATGTATCCGATTTACATTAATATATCCTACAATACATATATTTAGACGAGTGTGCATTTACCTATTCATCATATTACAAATTTTATGTACGTATATAACGTACAGGAGTAAATGATAAACACTATCAACTATCATATCATGCTGCTATGTGAGTATGCATTTGAGATAATAACACGCAGGATGCCCAAATTTATATATGTAATCATATATAGGCACAAGCACAGGGTGCCGGTCAATGAGGGCGCTTGAACGATCAACGTTATGATGGTCTTGTGTTAAGCAGCTGAGGCGGTAATCTTATGAAAACACATATTTTCAGTAACAAAAATAATTTACTCTTAGAAATGAAACCGTCAGATTGAAAACTTAAACCTTTCTGATGACATCAATTCATATTTCTGACTGTTATTTGAATTGTATATTAATCGGTGGTGAAAACAAATCTAAATATTAGAAGAATGTGATATAATAATTTCCTAATACATCTGCTTGCTCTAAGAATTATCCTATGTTCTTCAAAGCTAATATTATTTGATCGAATATGATGAAGGCGAACTAGCAAGTAGACGAAAGAGAGAATTTAGCTGAAGGAAATGGCTTCGATTCATATGAAGAAAGAGACAACACTTAAGTTAAAAATTTGTTTTACATTCATGCTAGGTTATTTGAATAAAAAATACTAAACAAAAAAAGGAAAATATAAATTTGTCGAAAGGCAAAAACAAAAAAAGAAAATTCTTAAACTGGGCGCTTAAAATCCTCATTCCGACCTTATTTATTTATAAATGCATAGAATATAAATCTCATCAAATTTATAATGCTTGCATCAGCAGTAATAATACTTTATTACTATATTATAATAGGATTGCAGCAGCTGCAAAGCCACAACACCAAATAATTTCAAAGCTTCATCAAAATTACATAAACCCAGCAAGTAACTAATGATGAAATAGAAGCATTCATCAATAAAAGCATGTATATATATATATATATACTATAAATATGCTTTTATATGTAAGTAGACGTGTATGTGTATGTACTCGCATCTGTATAGCAACAAGCATATAGTAACAATCATGTTAACATCAACAACTACACGAAAATGCAATTGAAACATAGATTAAATATGCAAACTAATGTATATACCAATATACCATATACTAGAAATTTAACTGTTGGACTTTTTTTTCTTGTAATTAATAAGTATTCAATGGCTTCGATTGCGTATAAGCGATGATCAATTGATCTTGTCAGATACGCAAACGAGAATCACGTGTATTCAGTTCAGTTGTGTTTAATCAAGTAAAGTTCAGAATATACAATATATATATATATATATATATATATATATATATATATATATATATATATACATATATATATATATATATATATATATATATATATATATATATATATATTTTACTTATAGTACCGTAGTATATACTAAAATATAAGATCTCATATCTTATTATTACGAAATAGTCATTACTTTTGCACAGGGTATGAGTAAGTAAATTTATATCATTTAGGGTCATTTCCACAATAGATCTTTGGTTCAGTAATTACATATATTAGTATTAGGTATGTCAATCTCGGCATTTTCGGGTCTGAAAAAAAAATCCCGGAATGCAGGGATCGTCCCGAAATTCAGGTGGTGTTGGTGGCTCTACCAATCTCCCCAATTTCACTATCGTGCTCGCACTATCCTTTTATCAATTCAGATTTACTTCTTTTATGGAAAACATGACAACGCTAGACCACACATTGCTTAAACGGTTAAAAACCATTTAGAAGGACAGAAATGGTAAATTATTACACCACACGCCATATTCACCAGACATTGCTCCATCAGATTACAATTTATTCAGGGCAGTCAGCTTTTTCTGGAGAACGCTTTGGTTCTTGTGGAAGTATCATTAATTTGGCTTGAGAGGTGGATTTCGTCGAAACACAATCACTTCCCTAGAGATGGAATCAGCAAATTGCCTGAAATATTTATCAAATGTCATAGCTTCTGATGCAGCATACTTTGATTTATATTAAATACTTTGTAAAATTTGCTTTAAATAAATCTGAGTTTTTGATCAAAAAAACCGAAATTTTAAGATTATACACACCCAATAAATATTTTTCCTGAACTGCTGTGTGTATGCCAATCATTTTATTTGATCGAAAAGGTGTTGCAACATCTAAAGTGCAACCAATGTTACATATAAAGCTTATTTTGCCCTTAAAATAGAGATATTTGTGATTAAAGTTTGAAAATTGAAATTGGCTATTAAAAAAAATTGTTTTGAGCAATCCCGCGATTTAAATCGATTAACTCCGGTATTTTCGGTATTTAAACATATCGGGATCCCGAGAGCCCGAGATTGACATCCCTGATTGGTATACATACTTCTATATGTTTTTAGAGCTATTGCAACCACTTGTGTCCACTTGAAGGAATCTCCGGAGATATAGATATAGATATATATTCGTGTTCAGCGTCGCTTAAATTTTCGATTTAACGATGTCCGTCCATCCGTCCGTCCATCTGTCTGTCACCTGGCTAGTTTGCACGATAAATTGAGTAAATATTGAGCTATTTCGACGAAATGTGGCATAAGTAACCTTTGATCCAAGGGTACGGAGGGGATTGATATTGGGCATGATCGGTCTACAATCTTCAGTCCAGAATAACCATAATTGACACTTAGATTAACATGGCAGTCGGAAATAATATGGCAGAAAATCAGTGTGCCACGCCTACTCCTTCATGGGCCTCCCATACAAAGTCGAGGGAATTAAACTAAAATTTTAAGCTCCATAACTTACAAACCATTTAGCGTAGAATAACGAGATTTAAGGTATGTATTAGTATTGTAAAAGCAACCAGGCTCACAGGAAAGGGGTGTGCCATGCCCACTGTTTATAGTAGCCCCCATACAAAATGACTGAAATTCTTTTAAATTGAAACAGCTGTAACTTTGGCAATCTTCCGTCTAGAATAACCATAACTGACACTTAGATTAATATCGTAGTCGGAAATAATCTCGCAAAAAATCAGCGTGCCACGCCCACTTCTTATTAGGGCTCCCATACAAAGTTGAGGAAATTGAACAAAAATGTTAACCACCATAACTTGCAAACTATTCAGCTTAGAACAACCAGATTTAAGGTGTTGATTAGTATTGTAAGAGCAAATATGCTCACAAGAAATGGGCCAGCCACGCGCATTGTTTATAGTGGTTCCCATACAGAATGACTGAATTCCTTTTAAATTGAGATAGCTGCAGCTTCTGCAATATTCTGTCTAGAACAATCATAATTAATACTTAGGTTAATATGGTAGTTGTACATAACCTGGCAAAAAATTAACGTGCCACGCCTACTGCTTAATGGGGCTACAATACAAAGTTGCGAAAATTAAAAAAGATTTTAACCGCTGTAACTTACGAACTATTCAACATAGGACAACCAAATTTAAGGTGTAGATTAATATTGAAAAATTAATTAGATTTACAAGAAAGAGGTAAGCCCCGCCAACTTTTTACATAGCTCCCGTACTAAGTCACGGAATTATCTTAAAAACCTCCTTTAAATTATCCCTTTTAAAACTCTCATAACATACAAAGTACTTCGTCAAAGTCAACCATATTTCGGGTGTAAATTAGTAGTATATGCAAAAATTGTTTTTCAAAAAGTGGAAATAAAAGAAAAAGATGGATATTCGAGTAAACTTTATATATATATATATATATATATATATATATATATATATATATATATATATATATATATATATATATATATATATATATATATATATATACAGTATTGTGCAAAACTTAAGCAACTGGCATAGTGCTCTCATTGATTTCAAATTTACTAAAAAATAAAAGCGCTTAGATTGAATGTTTTAATATTTATTTGTTCCTTCATTAAATACATAAAAAACAACAACAACAAAAGTTCGGTATTCTTACGAAATTAACTGTAAACAACAAAAAACAAATTATACTCATATTTCATCTGTGCAAAACTTAAGCAACTCGGAGTGCAAAGGTGTTCGATATTTCTTTGTTCAGAAAATAACGGATCTTTTTCGGAGTTTTTTCTGCTTTGTGCATTAACATTGATCTAACTCAGTACAAAAAAAGTCTTTCTTAGCGCACAGTTCTTTCAAACATATTGAAATCCAAAATGCAACGTGTCCGTTATAGTCATCAATTTAAGATGAAGGTTATATCGTTATTTAAGGAAGGAAAACCACAGAATGACATTGCAAAATCATTAAATATCAACAAATCTATGATATCAAGATGGATACGATTATTTAAAAAAACTGGTAGCGTTACAGATCGAAATTCAGGAGAAAGACCCAAAAAAATTTCTTATAGGGAAGCTATTCAAATTAAAAAATTGATTAAAAAAAATCCGTTCATGTCTTCAAAAGATATAGTAAATACTCTTAATTTAAATGTCGATTCAAGCACAGTAAGAAGGCATTTGATTAAAGTTGGTTTAAAAAGCTACAAAGCGGTAAAGAAACCAATGCTTACACCAAAACATGTAAAAAAAAGGTATGTTTGGTTTAATGCCTTCAAAACAAAAACAACAACATATATTTTTTTTACAGACTTGAATTTGCTAAGAAGTACGTGGGCTGGTCCATAAAAAAGTGGTTTGGCGTACTGTTCAGTGATGAAGTTAAAATAAATTTATTTAATTCAGACGGAATAATAAGAGTTCGACATGCGAAAGGTGAAGGCCTCAATCCGCGATACTGTAAAAAGACTGTAAAGCATGGAGGAGGGAACGTCATGGTGTGGGCGTGTTTTTCGGGGAGTGGACTTGGTCCGTTGCATAGGATTGACCACAAAATGGACAGATTTATGTATAAGGACATCTTAGAAACTGCAATGTTGCCTTTTGCGGAATGGAATATGCCACTTCGATGGGTGTTTCAGCACGACAATGATCCGAAACACACATCGAAGTTTGTGGAGGATTGGCTACAGTCAAATAAGATTCAAGTGCTTGATTGGCCGGCACAATCGCCCGACTTGAATCCTATTGAAAATTTGTTTTCCATTTTAAAACGAGGCTTGGGCTCAAAGCGCTTTAAAAATAAAGACGAACTATTTTTATGCCTCAAAACTGAATGGGAAAATATAAATAAATCATATTTAACGAAATTAGTAGCTTCTATGCCCAAAAGGTGTGCTGCAGTAATTAAAAATAAGGGATACTACACAAAATATTAAAAGTTGCTTAAGTTTTGCACAGATGAAATATAAGTATAATTTGTTTTTTGTTGTTTACAGTTAATTTCGTAAGAATACCGAACTTTTGTTGTTGTTTTTTATGTATTTAATGAAGGAACAAATAAATATTAAAACATTCAATCTAAGCGCTTTTATTTTTTAGTAAATTTGAAATCAATGAGAGCACTATGCCAGTTGCTTAAGTTTTGCACAATACTGTATATATATATATATATATATATATATATATATATATATATATATATATATATATATATATATATATATATATATATATATATATATATATATATATATATATTGTTTTGGCATGCATTTTCTGAATGTGGCCGGCATATTGAGCGATTGGCTTATGGTAGCACTAAAACTCAGGGTTCGCGGGTTCGTTAAACCCGAAACTCTAGCCAAGCATTCCCTTGTGGGATTACTATTTTTATACATTTTTTTTTTTATCACATTTTATTATATCCTTAAATTATACACTTTGTCATTTAATCTCGATTCTGTATGTTGTGGTAGAAATGCAAACAAATTTAAATAAACAATATCGCACAAGTCATTTTTCTACAATTGAAATACTTTTTTTACTTCCTTTCTTAATATTTGATTTTTTTTTCATCGCATGCTTTTATAGCAAATTTTTATTTCTTTTATTTTTTTTGTATTACACTTCTTCATAAGTTTATTTAAGTGGTTGTACTCATTTCACTATGATTGCATGACAACATGCATGTTTATTCGTTATGGTCATTGCCGTCATTCCTTCAATGTATACGTTCGCTCTATTGTTCCTCTTATTCGCCCTGCTACATTGCACACTGACTACTCCCATTTTGCTGCAACTCTATTCCCAATAGTAAATACTACATGCAAGTGTACAATAAATGTCACAAAAGCCTGCAGTTATAAATATCAAATATTTTAATAATCCATCTCTGTTATACAATATTTTATCAACGCGAGATACACCATCGTCTGTATATAAACATTGTATATACATATGTATATATACATTTACTTAGATGCTGACGAATGTGTTGCAAGTACATAGAATGTTCTCTATGAAAGTATGTTAAACATTTAATGATATTAATAATTTTAGTTTGACAAACTAATGTTATATTTTAACTAATTTTTTTTCATTAGAAGTAATTGCTAATTTACTATAATATGGTTTAAGAGACCAGTACTTGCTTTCAGTCATCTAATGAATTAAGTTAAATTGTTAGAAATTCATTTAATGAAAAAATTTACAGGAACACTTTCAATAACAATAGGTATAAAACTATGGTTTGCACCACAAATTTCTGAACATTGACCATAAAATAATCCGGGTCGATTAATTAAAAAATTAGTTTGATTAAGTCGTCCGGGTAATGATATACCGACATATAAATGTATGAAAATGTGCTTACAATATATAATTTTTTTTTTAAATTTATATTTATTATAAGCACAGGTAATATTTTTAGTTTTTTTTTAAACACTTTAGAACATCACTTGGGGCAAAATTTTCAAATTGTACTGCAAGTATATCTATACTTGCGAACAGTCGCCTCAACCTACCTACCTACCATATCTATACTTTGCTGTTGTCGTTATCGACTAAAAATGAAACTTAGGTTATTTTATGTCTATTTGCAAAAAAAAAACGAGTTTTGCATAAGAACATATTTCACTAAGCTAGGCAGGCCTAACCTCCGGTGGAGAGACCAAGTACTGGAGAACTTATCAGCGCTTGGAATCTGTAAGTTAGCTAGCGAAGCATATTAGATTCGGCCTAAATCGATTTTCGGTTGTAATGGTCACATAAGTAATTAAGTAGGTCTGATTTATAATAGCGTCTTTTGTGTTAAAGAAAGTTATGATTATTTTATTGCTAGAAATTGCTGATATTTTAAACAATAATATAAAAATACAAGAAGCACAGAAGCACTGCCTATTGAATCTTGAAGTTACAGAAGGCTAAATGTTTTGTTATTTTGGACAACACTATATTGAGAACTGCATAATATTATTTGCCTTTGCCAATATTTATACAATATTATCATAATCATCTAAAAAATTTTACATATCCTAAACAAAATACCATCTAAAGTGAGTTTTTCAAAAGTAACTAAGCGTGAAAGTCATACTATACTATATTTTGTATGAGAAACGAACATTTACAATAGTTTATTGCAACAATAAGATTTGTGTACAACTAAATATATACAACTACATGTGTACAGACGAAGAGAAGAACAGCTTTTATGTTGATCAAGTGGATAATATTGTATAGTAAAATATATTGTTACGCTTCAAGAATAATAAATAATGAAATAAAATAGATTCTGTTTTTTTTTTCTATTCGTATATATACGGATATGTGTGCATATATTACGGCAATATATTCTTATATAGATATTCATAAATACTTATTGTATACTCGTTTAAATATATTCAAACATATATGTATATACATACACAAAATTGTATCCTTTTACGCATGTAACCATTGTACGCTTCATATAATAACACATACATGAGTACATAAGAATATATGTAGTATGTTACATGTGGATAAAAATGCATGACATGTCGTCCCAAAGTATCTTTAAGGAATTTTCAAAGAGAACTGTTGATGTGTAACAATTCAATGAGTTGATGTTGCTTGATTTTCTCACTACATGTGATCATATGAAATTCCCCAAAATGCTATACTCGTAATATTATCGTTAATGCTATGTTAGTTTAGATTTGATTATATTTAATAATTAAATAAATTCATATTCACGCACACATATAAATACGCACCATCTACATCGACATCTTTAATATAACCTGCTAGCCCGAGTTATCCGTAATATTGGCTTAACGCTGCTACCTTGCTTCACAGGAATACCAAACTCATTGGCCGGTCGAAGTGGCGTTGTAATAAAAAATAGGTTAAAGAGGTTTCTCCAAGATTTGCAGTGTTGTTAAAATATGGCCTATGATGAATTTAACCAAGTCTAAAGACACATCAATAAAGTCCAAACAGGTTTTAAGAGTCGGACTTAAGAATTTCAGACTTTGCTCACGATATGACCCAATACACTTTTATTGCTTTATATGCTTATTCTAGGGTATTTAGTACAAATAGTGGTTTATTCTGTTTTGTGCGTGGACAGAGTGTGCTGAGCCCCGAGAATAAGTTGGTGAGCTAGTGCAGTTAAGTAGCTCACCAGTATTGTTTTTGTTGTTCAGCCTCTTGATGACCTCGTCATAGTAAGGATGTGAAAAGCAGCACAGTTTTCTAGTATCAAGCTTTCTCTCTATGGGACCTTGTTTATTGTTTATGTACACCTTGACCGCTACAAAACAATTATAAGAGTCATTAGGATCTTCAGTAAAATGATTAACTCACATTTAAGTCTCTTTTATAGATTTCTCATTGGAAAAGTTTGTATTTAGCAAGTTCCAAGCCTATCACATAACTATTGCCTAGAGATGCCTCTATATGTATGTATATATAAAATAGGAGGACCACTGGCTCGAAGGGCGCTTTGGCCGATATTTTCTTTAAGTGCTATTGTCCGTGTTAAACTCTAGACATCATTAGAAGGGACCTACTTATATTAGCCGGCTCTGAACGGCATAACCCTGGTGACATCATTTTTTCTGAGCTTTGTCACAGAGCTCTTTTAGAAGCTTTTTCTTGAGCAAAGAATTACCAAATTGCTTGCGGACCGTTCGAAAGAATAATCTTTTCGATATGAAAATTGTGTTTTAGCCTGTTATTTAACCCACGACCTACAAATCAAAAGGTCAGTGCGTTAACCGCTGAGTTACGGCACTGAGCTATTTTAATACTAAACAAAATAAACATTCTAGGCGAACAATGTTTCAAATAAAAAATTTTCTTTAATCCCATAAAGCTATGTTATAGTACATGCAATCAAATTTAAAAACCGCAAAAATGTAATTGATAAATTTGTTACATTTTGCCGTAGCTTAACCTCAAAATATACCATTGATATAGATTACACATGTATGTACACTATTCTACTTGCCAAAAAAAAGTCCGCTTTTATTTATTTGTATTATATTATAGTAATGAAATAATAGATATCTACATACTATTGTTGTTTAGATAAATCATATTTATATCATCGCATACATTTGTATTTTATTTTAATACCGATTAAGTATACCATAAATATTCCAAATACCAAATACAATTGTAATTCAACCACTAAGGATTACAAAAAATGCAAATATACTATGTAACTACATATAATAATAAAATAAAATATAGAATATAATAGTCGTATAGCAAGTATTATAAGTGAATACGAGTACGTCGATGCTAACTAAATTACGACTAAGTAAACCAAATGCATGAAATTTATGATGGTATTTTAAAAACAATTGTTATTGGTGTCATTCTTGTTTGATATTATCCCTTTTTTCGACATTGTTGACAACTTTGGAGTATGTGGAAGTTATATTGTATGCATATGTATAACATGCGATTATACGAGTCTGTATGTATAAGTAGAGTTGCCAAAAATAAAAAAACCATGTCTACTGATTAAATACGAGTACAGTCCACTTTATCACTATCCTATTATTAGGTATTACTATTACTATTGCTATGCCGATTATAAATAAGTCGGTCTAATAGATTTTTTTTTTAAACTTAATTACTTCTGTTCTCTATGAAAACACTAGAATCTCTTAGTACTATTACTATTGATTGCAAAATATGGTAGAAAAAAAAATCCTCTGATGGCAACACTGTCCCACAATATACCGAGTATATGTGTAAATAGGATTAATAGAGCAGAAATTTATACACCAATATATTTTATATCTACAATACAAATATACCAATATACAGGCAAATATAAATAAAACATGTACATCAAGTATTAGCTCATGTCAAATGTCATTTCATGTATGACATCGAGTAAATGGTAAATAGTTCGAACGATATGTACCAAACGGAAATGAAGCAAGTCAGGTATGAAGGAATAAAAATTCAAAAGCATAACTCCTTCCTATTAAGTGTTTACAATGTGTTTACATACATTTAGCTCACCTATCCTTCAACTGATGCAATAAAAATCAATTCAATTGCTATGCAATGAAATCAAAACAAAAAAGTATGAATTCGAGCATTACATATTATGAGTTGTCTGTTTCTGTACAAGAACGAATACATACATAAAACTTAGGGCAAAGTCAAAATATCTGATTAATCAGTTTTTCCATTAATCGAAATTTTGATTAATCAAATGACAAATTATTGGATTAATCAGTTCTTCTTTTCAAATAAATATTTCTAACGCAGTCTTATAATCGTAACTTTATAAATCTACCTATATAAAGGGTTATCCATTTCGCGGTTTCAAAAGTATAGGGCTAGAATTCGACATCTGTCAAACTGAGTTGTTAAAACATTTGCGAAAATGGAACACTTAACTATCGCACAACGCATTAAAATTGTAAAAACCTACTACAAAAATGGTGATTCTGCCACAGCCACATATTGTGCTTTAAGAGGAAATTATGGTTTACATAATCGTCCAACTACGCAAGCAATTGGCAAAATTGTGAAGAAATATGAAAAGACTGGATCGGTTACAGATATTGTAAGGCCTGTGCATCATCGTTTCGCTCGTACCACCTAAAATATCGCTGCTGTAAGTGAAAGTGTTGCCGAAGACCCGAATGTGTCGATTCCTCGTCGTTCTCAGGAATTAGGACTGTCTTACGGCACATTATGGCGTATTTTGCATTTGGATCTACACCTACATCCATATAAAATCCAGCTCACACAACAACTGAAGCCAGCTGACCATTCACAACGTCGTAGATACGTCGAATGGGTGCTTGAACAACAGGCGGTGGACGGCGATTTTTCGAACAAAATTTTCTTCAGCAACGAAGCACATTTCTCACTCGGTGGGTATGTTAACAAACAAAATTGTCGTATTTGGGGTTCTGAGAATTCTCAAGTAATTGAAGAGAGGCCACTACATCCACAAAAAGTCACTGCTTGGTGCGCTCTTTGGTCCGGAGGTGTGATTGGACCTTACTTCTTCGAAAACGACGATGGAACGACTGTCATCGTCAATTCGGAGCGTTATGGGCATATGATAACCGACTTTTTTTTGCCTGCTATTGAAGAATACGACTTAGAGAAAATGTGGTTTCAACAAGACGGTGCCACATGCCACACAACTCGAACGAATATGGCAAGAGAAATTTTCTGGCCGCGTAATTTCTCGTCGTGTCGATATCAAGTGGCCACCAAGATCATGCAATTTGACACCGCTTGACTTTTTTTGTGGGGCTACGCGAAAGACCGTGTTTATGCAGATAAACATTTAACTCTTGAGCACCTAAAAACCAACATTCGTCACGTTATGGCTGAGATACCGCCCAATATGTGTTTCAAAAGTGGTCGAAAATTACCTCAAAAGAATCGATGCTTGCAACAATTCGCGTGGTGGTCATTTAAATGATGTAGTATTTCACACATAATGTCAACGTTCAAGCTTTATAATAAAAAAGAAATATCATGATAAAAAATATTTTATATGTGTTTTATTTACATTTACTTTTGAAACCGCAAAATGGATAACCCTTTACTTTGTATTGGGAAAGATATTATAAATATTTTGATTATTTTATTTGAATAACTTTATTCTATATATTCAATTTAGTCTTAATCGAATTCATGATTATTCGATTAATACGTATTCTGATTAATCAAAATTTGGGATTAATCGAATAATTACAATTTTGATTAATCACATTGTTCGACTAAATGATTAATGGCGTAGCTCAAATAAATAACGGCCTTTTAATGTCGCCTTAAATATTGAAGCTTTAATATTGGGACCTTAAATTAGTTTTGAGAGATTTTTATTTTCTGTTTTCTAAGCTTTATTTAAGTAACATAAAAAATGTATACATTATTCAATGTCTCGTTAGCTACAATTTTTTCTCATCTTTCTGGCAGCATTAGGATTCTGCGTCGGGATAAATCGGCATGAATCCACCACATTTTATGCTTCTTCTCAAGAATGGAAGCGCTGTTTTTCTAGGCTGTATGTCATCCATGGGAACGAGTAGTAATCGTGAGAAGCAATGTCTGAGGGGTAGGACTTCCCATTTCAACGTTCCTAAGTATGATTGAACGATTTCAGCAACATGTGGATGAGCATTGTCATATTGCAAAATAACTTTGGCGAATCTTCCGAGGTATTGTGGCCATTTTTCTTCCATGCTCGTTCAAATGCATCAATTGTGTTGGATAAGGATCACCGGTAATAGTTTCATCCGGTTTTAGCAGCTCATAATAAACAACACCGAGCTGGTGCCACCAAATACTGAACATTAGCTTGTCATCATGAATATTCCACTTTGCCGTTGATGTTGATTATCGCAATTTTTGACCACCAGTGATGAAACGATGCAAAAACACTTTTTTTACGTGTGTGACATGAATGTTCCTTGTACGTTTCCAACAGCAATCAATGACTTGTATACTAGACCAGGTCGATCGCTATACGACAGAATAAACTCTGCAATTACCCCTCTAGTTTGAGAGCTTACTTTTAGAGGATTTTAGGGTCATAAAAATGATCGTCCTCGGCAAGTTCTAAAAATTGCCAAAATCGAGTTTTCTTCATAGCTCTTTTATTTATTATTCGATTCTTAAGTGTGATTCAACGTTGATCCTTTTACCCTCGAATACCACTTTAACCTCAATCAGAGACCCAACAAGTATAGTCGTTGTTATCTGTATCAATATTAAAAACAACTTTACCACCAACGTCAATATGATTTTTAGTTAAAGCAGACTTATCCGTTTCGAACAAATAATTTCAAAATGTAAGAAGCCAAAGCACTAACTTTTTTGCATAAAATCTTCTTTTCTTTTTTCTTTATCCTTTTGATTTGGTTATTTGCAATATGACAGAAAACCCAATATAAAAGCCCAAAGTGTAAATGGCACAGTTCTTTATGCGCAGCATGTAATAATATTTGTGTTTAACACACACACACACACACACACACACACACATATAGACACACTCAGTCAAACGCATTCATATAAATTTTAGTTGCGCTCGTAAATCAAAATAGTGTGATATCATGTTGGGGAAAATGAATTGAATGGAATTGAATATATACACACATATATACTGTAGGGGGAAAAGAAGATGTTGAACATTGGTAGTAGATAAGTACCAAAAGGAGGGAGAGCAAAATAGAACACTAAGATAAAATATATACAATGCGTAAAGGTTATATGCAAATGAAATGGTGATGGAATGTTGTGGATTGTTTTGTTTGACTTTGGATTTTTCAAAATGTTTGAATTTTGAATTTTAAAACCCCCCTTTTTGTGGGTTCAAGTTGTGGTTCGACAGCTTTTATGCACTTTTCAAATATCATCATCATTATATAAATTTTAGTTGCGCTCGTAAATCAAAATAGTGTGATATCATGTTGGGGAAAATGAATTGAATGGAATTGAATATATACACACATATATACTGTAGGGGGAAAAGAAGATGTTGAACATTGGTAGTAGATAAGTACCAAAAGGAGGGAGAGCAAAATAGAACACTAAGATAAAATATATACAATGCGTAAAGGTTATATGCAAATGAAATGGTGATGGAATGTTGTGGATTGTTTTGTTTGACTTTGGATTTTTCAAAATGTTTGAATTTTGAATTTTAAAACCCCCCTTTTTGTGGGTTCAAGTTGTGGTTCGACAGCTTTTATGCACTTTTCAAATATCATCATCATTAGTATCATCCACAATAGATGATTGAAGCGAACTTACTAATTAATAAACATATAGTGGGAGACTCAATCTAAGGGAATCTCTTTTAAAACTTTCAATTCATTACATTCATAACAATTTTTGACGTAGAAGGGTCATTGCTTATGGTTTAAATGTTAAGTTTTACAACAACAGCCAAAGATGAGACTTATAACTAATATTTAGCACCTGCTCTTCTACATTCGTTCATAAAATTAATAAAAATAAATTAATAATTTCCGTTTATATTTTTAAATTACGAGTATAGCGAATATATGTCTCACAATATGCAATATCATCAACACAAGCATTGAGTTCTTTCAAAGCGAAGTATATGTAGTAAAAGCAAATCATCCAGGCAAGCAACCAAGCACCCGACAAACAATATCAATTCCAAGCAACAACTGAACCAAACAAACCAACAAAAGCAATCAACATCACCCACCACCACCACCACCACCATAACGAGTAATCCAAAGAGCTGCACATAAATGGTAAAATTGAAATATTATATAATTAGGGTGACCAGATATTCTGAATTTTTTTAGATATTCTGAAATAAGAAGCAAGAGACACTTTTCAATTACGATTGCGAGCAGTAAGTAATAATAATATTGCAATAATATTGATTTATATAACCTTAATTTCTTTTTTTTATGCCTTTTTCAAACTTTACGTTTTTATAATGATTATAATGGTTGATATTTACGAATAATTTGTGCTTAATCTAGATGAAATTATACTTTCTTTCTTGAGAAATCAATTATTTCAATTTTTCATGTTAAAGTGTCATCATTGGGCTCTTGAAATCAGTATGTTTCCCTTTCGAAGTGTAAGCAATACATTTTTCTTAGTTCCGACTTTCTCAAGTATTTTGACTACAAAACCCCATTTGCGGGAAGCTTCGCTTTTGGTTTAGACGGTTGAAAAGTGGTGATTTTGCCACAAGCCTCGTTTGAAGACGCTGAATTGGAGACTTTATTGGATGAAGGCTCATGTCAAACTCAAAAGGAACTTGCTGAATCTTCGGGAGTAATTCAACAAGCAATTTCATTGCATCTAAAGAACAAGGGCATGATCCAGAAATTAGGAAATTGAGTTTCATATGAACTGAAACCAACACACATCGTAAGGCGATTTTGCATGTCTGAAATGCTTCAACAGCTGCTACAAAATGAAGTCTTTTGTGCATCGTATATATAGATCGAATAATGGATCTACTACCGAAATTCTAAGCGCAAAAAGTTATATGTGAGCCGAATATCCATAGTTCGAAGATGGTGCTGTGTATTTGGTGGAATCAGAAGGGTATTGTGTGTTATGAGCTGCTAAAACTAGGTGAACAACTCATCAAATTGAAGCGAGCATTAAACCAAAAACGGCCGGAATGGCGACCAAACACGAGTCATTGATTATCCATCATGACAATACTCGGCCTGATGTAGCGCAACCCGTAAAAACGTACTTAGAAAACAGCGGATGGGAAGTTTTACCACAACTGCCATATAGCCCAGATCATGGCCCTTTCTGACTACCACTTGTTTCGATCGATGCAGAATACGCTCCACTTGAGTTGAAGGTATCAAAAATAAAGTCTATACGATCTTTGCGGCAAAAGATGAGTAGTTCTATTGGAACGGAATTCATGCGCTCTCTCTCTCTCTCTCTCTCTCTCTCGAGTATAAGAAAAAGTTGTTGCTTCCTAAGGACAATACTTGAATTTAAGTATATTGGTGAAATTAAAAAAAAAAGTCCAGGAAAAATCGTTCTCTTTAGCCATGGGACAAAATACAACACGGAACATCTCTGTGCTCAATAAATTTAGGCGATAGGTACATTTAGGTAAAACGTGGGACGTCTGGTCACCGTATATATAGTACGTAGAAATGTATAAAGAAGAACAACAACAACAACACAATAATACAAATCTAAATACATGATGATGGCGATATTGATGCCAATGCACATACGAGTGTAAAAGGAAGACGAAGTACTCGTATGCCTACAGAAACAAACATATACGTATAGGAGGATGACGCGAACGAAGAAAATGAATAAGAACAAAAAGACGATAAAGATGCAAATACACATACTATGAATCTGATAAGGTACAAATGAAAATAAATACGCACAAGGACTCAAGACGATTATGATGATGATGACGCCTAACGAACAACGGTATTGTTGTTGTTGTTGTTCGTGGGGTGGCAGCAAAGTTGTAAGTTGCCATTCTAATGCAAGAAGAATGCGAATTCGAATAGATAATGGCAAAAACGAGTCAGAAACAGTCATCACCAAATACATATATACATATTGAGATCCACATATATGTACATATATACATGCGTAAAATATTTAAAATATCTAGCAACCGCACAATAACAAATTATTTGTCGAAACGAAAATGTGTAAAGGTGCAAATATGTATGGTTCGTTGGTTCGTTGCTACGTTCCATCATTTCAATACAGCTGTATTGTACGAATATATGTAGTTACGTATGTACATATATTTTGTATGTATACTTGTATTTAGGCAGTTTTTGTATACATGCATGTTTTCCTCGTAAACAATTTGAGTTTATTTAAGAAAATTGAAAAACTAAACATTTTCATATTGCCATCTTCTCATCATCATCATCGTCATCATCATCGATGAATGTGTGTATATATATATGCACATATGATCTTAATATGATGCTTTTTATTTACCTACTTGTGTATTGCCTCTTTATTTGTTTGATTATTTCGCATGCAGTAAGTGTTTGGATAGAAGTTTTGATGTTTCATCGAAATAATCGATTTCGATTTATATAAGTAGTGTTAAGCAAAGGTTAATAACACAAAATCATTATGTTGATGATGATGGTCATAGTGATAATGATATTTTATATGGTCGAGACTTAAAAATAATAGTCATATATGTACATAATAGATATATGAAATTATTATAATATAGCATAATGTCAAGAGAATGGAGTTCTCAATTAGTTGAAATTTACATAATTGGTTATCGAGTAGGAATATTATTCGAAACAATTTAATAAGTCAATTTCGACACGGATAATACCAGTTAACCCATCTTGAACAAATTTTTTTTTCAAAATTTTATGTTAAACCCAAAAATACCTATACATAATCACGGAAGGTAATATCTTGACATAAATAAGACGATTTTATAGATATCCAGGAAAACATTAATAAACAATTTAAATGAATTGCTGCCAAATGGCGAATTTTTTGCCGCCAGACTAGGTCTATATTCCCACAAGCGCCCTCATACTACCCCAGTGATTTACAACTAATTTAGGCACGTGTCCCAATCTCCGTGAGGGAAACATATTTTTCCCGAAGGGGTATGTTACACTAGTAGCGATCCACAAAGCTACTCAAATATTTATAGAAATATGGTCCCCCAAATACTTACATATATTTCACACTCACACACGTTTAAAATAATCAATTTAATAAGATCATTTGAAATATGTCATATTTGTCAACGAATGAATCATTAGGATTAGTGTTTTGAAATATGAGCAAATAAAACCCAATCACGCCTTTGGCTATCAAAAACGTCGAGAATCAAATTTTTATATCTAACATATGATAAAACAACTTATTCCAAATAAATTGGTTCATTGTTCATGCTGATTATGTCAATATCATCGGCATACGCCAACAATATCGGATGAACATCTGTTTTCTGAGATTGTTGTGGCCGCTGAATGCTGAATGCTTGTATACTTCGATCATCAATTTCTGTTGGATTTCAAAAGCGAGAAGCATCGTTGACATCAAAATCTTCACCTCCAAATTTGAGAAACTACAGCATCTTTCAAAGATAGATGTCAATCTGAGGTTAGTAATGGAACACAACATCTGCCAAATGTCCGCTGCCACTCTTCTCGCATATGGCCATTCTTTAGATGAAATTTTTTTTATATAGTGGATGCATCAAAACTTTCCAGCCAAGCGCTCTCAGTTTCTGCGGAATCATCAAAACACACACTTTTTCTGTTTATCATTTCTGGCCATTTTAATTGAATTACTCGCTTCAATCTCGTTAATTGTTGACAGTAGAGGTAAGAATTATTCGTTTGACTAGGTTGTAGAAGCTCATAATGAACAATTCTCTTCCATCCTCACCAGACACTGCTTTCCTTTTTTCGCCCCGCTTCGTCCATGATCTTTTTCGCACATTATTGTCGTACGTGATGTACTTTTCATCGCCCAAAATCATACATTTCAAAAATGATTCGATTTCATTCCCGTCCATTCATTGAATCGGAAATAGAAATTCGTTCCATTAAATTTTTCACTGTTAATTCATGTGGCACCCAAACATCAAGCTTCTTTGTGTATCCTGCTTACTTCAAGAGGTTGATAACTGTTTGGCGATGAATACTTAGTTCCCTAGCAACGTCCACGCTGTTTATATGCCGCTGGCCTTGCTCAATTTTTTTTTATAATTTCATCGACTTTTTCAGTGATTCTTCAACCCGAGCGAGGTGCATCTTTAACTTCGAAATTATCAGATCGAAAACGAGCAAACCACATTACTGCTGTATTTCTAGTTACAACATCATAAACTTCAAAAATTTTTCCAGCAGCTCGCGACACATTCTTACCTTTTCTGTAATAGAAAAGTAAAATATGATGATAATATTCCGAATTTTAACTCACGTAGATAAACGTAGATAATGAAGTTTAAAATGTCACCTTTCAAACCAGCTATAGTACAGCCAGATGCAACTAATATTACCAGAGATGTTACATTTTAAGGCCATCTACCGACAAATAGTTACCGAACTTTATCGAACACCTAATACATATTACACTAAAAAAAAAATAAAAATAAATATGTGGCACCTAAAGCCAAAGAATTGCCAATTGCTTGCCGACAGGTGGGTACCGTTCGAAAGAAAAATCTTTTCGATATTAAATTTGCTAGCATCAGCCGGGGATTGAACCACGACCTACAGATCAGAAGGCCAACACACTAACCACTGAGTTACGGCACCCATATTACACCCATATTACCCTATCTATTGTAAAATAATGTACTCTTCGAAACAATAACTCGCTAACTTTAGCGAACACAACTATTAGACGCTAAAAATCTCAATATGCTCTCTTAGTTCAGTGCTGCCAATTACTTTCATTTTTTTCTACTGTACAGAGATGGTACTTATCGTTATTTATTTCTTTAAACATCGAAAATGTTATAATTCAGAAAAAAATGAAAAAGACGAATGTTGCAACAAAATTATTTCACTATTTTTGAGATATTTAATAAATTAAATAATCAGAATTGGTTATTTTGCAAATGTATATTAAAATAAAAATCAAATAAGCTCTATGCGTTTGATTGGTACAAAGATAACGAGTTGTCGAATAAAGCACGGCTAATGTAATTTCGAGATTAATCAACCTTTTTACGAGTGGTATTTTTGATAATATTTCAACAAAAAAAAAAACAACAAAACATTTTCTAATAAGAAGGATATTTAAACAAATATATTTTGTTATATTTTGCTTACATATATCAAAGATTTTTAACTCACCTGCTCTATGATCACATTACAAAATGTAATGTAATCTAAATATGTCCAGTGGAGTTAGTGAGTACATGTAATTTACGTAATTTAGTAATTCGTTTTTTTTATTTCGTAATTCTAGTATTTAATCGGATTTTCACATTTTTATGTTATGAGTATTAATATTTCATGGCACTTTATCGAAGAAGTAGACACATTCATATACAATTGCAAATTGCACACCACTTAAAGTAATGTAATAGATGATATGAGAGTAGTTTAAGCTATCTTTGTGAAATTCATTTAACTCTTTTTGATTTATCTTTCCTTCTTTTTGTGAAATAACATTCAACTATTTAAATATTACTATTTGTTCCAAGTACAATACCTAGTGTGTATAAGTTTAATATTAATATTTTGATGATTTTGTGAATAATTTGAAATTTATTTAATATTTTCTATAAATTAATGAAGCTTTATAATATTTATAATTAATTAATTATTTTTATTTTTTATTTTTTATTCATTTATTTTAATTATTTTTTTTTTTTTTTTTGTGATTTCATAGTGGTTTTTGTTTTCGTTAGCTATGCAATATCACAAGTACTTAATAATGGCTGTGTGTTTTGTAATTATTTAAATGCATTTCTTGCTTTGTTTTTCCTCGATTTTCTAGTGATTGATTATTGGCTATTTTTATAGCAGAACTTTTTGCTCATCTAGCTAATTACTATCATCCACACCCTCATACTCCCATCCACACGAATTAAAAGCAAGACGTTGTAAGAGTTTTTATATTCAATGTATGTATTAATTTAATTTAAATAAAAAAATAAAATTTCCACACACACACACACACACACGCAATCACGCACATATGCAGCAGACAAACACACTTGAAGTTTCATAATAATTTGGTGTTGTTGTTGCTGCTGCTGCTGTTATTGCTTCCACTAATGGTATAGGTACATATCGTTTGCAGATTGTTTTGCATCCTTTCAATTTCTTAGCATTTAGAGAATGTAGTGGAATACAAAAGCTACAAAAGGAGAATAGAATGAATTTTGAAGTGAAAAGCAATAAAAAAAAGATGTAAAACAAAGTGAGTATAAGAAACTGACGAAAAAGAAAAAATCAGTAAAAGTTAAATGAAAGCGAAATACAAAAAATATTTAATGGACAGAACGAGAACGAATGAAAATTTGTTTGCGTGTTGTGTGTGTGTGTGTGCGTGTGTGCATAAATAAGTGTTTATAAGAGTGAAGAAAATTATGTTGTTTTTTAATCGAGTCGAAATCAAAAACTAGCAAGGTTATCAATTCGGTTTCTATTTTTTCTATACACAGTAACCTGATAATCATTACTTATTATTATAAAACACAACACGTCATATTCGAACAACATTAGAGGCCACATGGCCTTACAATTATCGTCAGTCATACAGTTTGGCAGTCAATGAGACTACTA